>QLNU02003225.1:120061757-120085011 GCA_006491805.2 Dysdera silvatica | reverse complement strand
TTATTAAATTGTGTAATTTCTAACAGTGACAGTATTGTGTTTTATTTATCTAATATTTTTGCGCAGTGTATCACATCAATTGCAATTAACAGAGTCTTACTGTGTTGAAATTATTAGGACAGTTTTTAATGGCCAAGGCTTTAATGTATAAGTGCACAATGTACCAGTTTTTGCGATAACCAAGGTGTCATGTTGAGCGACAGCCGACTTACTAGGTTGTTGCAAGAGAACGTGGCGTTCATGGTCCTTTAGTCACATACAAATTGAATGACCAGTTTGTCCTATGTAAACCTTACTTCACATTAAGTGTTTTTAATAAACAGATGCAGCAGAATATACAGCAAAGCTCTAAAATGTATATTAATAGTTGCTGTGAAAGTCTTTGTGTATGTATTTATCATCTCCACAGCGAAGATTTAAGTTACAAAATATTTCAAGAATGCTGTTCCAGAGAAAGAGAGGGGGGTATTTTAGTGTAGAATTAATTGCAAACAATTCAGCGAAAATGTGACAACTAATAATAATCGTTAATAGCAATATATAATAAAAAAAGTCCTATTCCAGATAACTCATGGCCATCTTGTAATCAAAAATATGTAAATGTGCATTAATTTTTTTGCCTTTCCTTATTTTGTTGTTTCCCCTTTCCCGTATTCTATATAGGTAGTAGGGATGCAACTGAATGTCAATTTCTCTTTAAAATTCACTATGAATATAAACAAAATGTCTTTGTCATGTTTTAAATTGAGACTAAAATTAAATCAATTTTCTTTAAATTTTATATAGCTGAATACTTGGCTGTATAAATAAAAAGAAAGAAAAAAGGATTTAATTTTATTCTCAATTTAAAACATGACAAATATATTTCGTTTGTATTCATAGTGTATTTTAAAGAGATTGATATTTGGTTGCTAAATATTTAGTATTCGGCCTAGCTAGCCGAATATTTAGTATTCTACCTCGATAAGCTGAATATTCGGTTGCATTCCTAATAAATACAGATATATATCATCATATTCAACCATTATCTATCCACTGCTGGATGAAGGTCTCTCCAAATGCTTTCCACACAAGTCTATCCTGAGCAATTCGCTTCCACGTCACCCCAACCTGTTTTCTTATTTCATCCACCCATCTAGTTTGAGGACGTTTTCTAGGTCTTCGGTGGTCTCTTGGAATCCAGTTCAGAATTTCTGTTGTCCATCGTTGATCAGTTCTTCTTGCAATATGCCCAGCCCATCGCCATTTCAGCCCTTTTACTTTAACAATGATGTCCTCTACTCTAGTTTGCTCTCTCACCCAAGTGTTCCTTTTTCGATCTCTCCTAGTTATTCCAAGCATGCACCTCTCCATGCTCCTTTGCGTTGTCTGTAACTTTCGTATTGCTCCAACTGTTAGACTCCATGTCTCTGATCTATAAGAGAGGACTGGTTGAAGACCTTTCTTTTTAGACACAAAGGCAATGTCCCCTTCAGGATAAAACTGTTTCTTCCAAATGCACTCCAGCCAAGTTTAATACGTCTGTTGAGTTCTTTCATAATGTTACCATCCATTGAAATCAGCTGGCCAAGGTAAATATATGAATCAGCAATTTCTAGCTCAATGTTGTCAACTTGTATTTTTGTTTCCTCTACGAAATTATTGAACACGAACATGAATATATATATATATATTTAGTGGATGAAATGAGAAACAAATTGGAATGACATGGAAGCGAATTGCTCAGGATAGACCTGTGTAGAAAGCATTTGGTTAGACCTTCATCCAGCAGTGAATAGGTAACGATTGAATATGATGATATATATTTATTAATTATTAACCTAGTTTGTATTTTTTATTAAGAGAAAATATAAATTTGCATACATCTTGTTTATAATGCATTGATTGTGTGTGGTTGAAGGTGTTTAACGAAGCTGATGTCGAGGAAGCTCAAGCAAAACCCAAGAAAGAAACTGAGAAACAGTCTTGCCAATGTGCCACTAAATATGGTGATATGTTCCAGCAAATCAAGGAGAAGTTTGAGGCTGACTACAAAGCTGAAAAGGAGGCTGCTTTAAAGGCTTTAGCTGAAAAAGTATGTGGCACCTATTTACAAATTTTTAATTCTGTTGTTGGTATAATGCAGTATACTACCCCTTTTTTCAATGGTTAAAATCAAATGGGTGAAAACAGATTTAAACCATGTTTTATGAGGCCCTACACTGATAGCATGTTTGTCTAGCATGCAGTTTTCTCAAGTTTAACTCCTAATTGATGGTGGGGGGACACACTAAAAAATTACTGATTATCTGCTCACTGTGGTTGGGGATTGGTTGTCTAGACCTTTTAGGAGGTTCAGTTCTTCGAAAAACAGGTCCCAATGCACTGACTTGCTGTCCTTGCACCATAAAACTCAAACAAGCAAATCATGTTTCATGGCTTGAGGATAGCCAAGATTATTACATCGGAATCTATAGTTTTCTGTCACATTTGAACCTCTGTTACTTAGAGATCTAAACCCTGGCACGTGAAGTGGTAGACAGGATAGCAAGCACATTTTGGCATGATTCAATTCAAACATGGGCAGCGATGGCATAAAAATATGGGGAGGACAATATACCAGTAGAAGGCATTTTGTTTGAAATTGGAGGGGGACATGGAACCCTAATACCAACATTGGGAGGATGGTCCCCCTGCTACGGCACCCATGGATTCAAACTCGATTTTCTGCACAGGAGACTAATATGGTATTTCTAAACCGCTTATCTCTATACTTCGCTTTTTTTTCCAGTGGAGTAGAAGTAACGTGTTTGTCCACCATTCCATTAACCCGGTGGGGTTCGATGTGCCTAGAAAACCTGGAATTGCCAGAGAAAATTTCCAACTTCGTTTTGAATAGCTATATCTCTCGTGAACATGAAACTATTTTTAGATTTTTTATAATTTCTCTTTAGGAAAAAGGAACAATATTTAAAAAAAAAAAAAAAATTCTGCAAAAAGGTATTGAGGCACTCTAAATAAATTTTGAGTGACAATTATGTTAAAGAGTCGTATACAAATCACCATATAGTCCTTATGTTTTTTTGAAAAATATGGTCCTTATTGTCTCCATGTTTTTTAATAAAGTGGTCCTTATTTTCCTGGCATGTGAAAAGTCAGCTGGGAGCCCTGTAACAGGTTTGGATTATTGGGGAAAACCGTTCCCAGTGCAGCTTGCCCTAGCCCTGTTGTTGCTCAGTGTGGTTAACATGTTTGCCTAGTGTGCATTTAACGCGGGTTTGACTACCAACGGTGCAAAGAACGTTTACTCACAGCGCTCATAAAGATTGCATTGTTCTCTGCACTCCGGGGTTTGGTTTCCTAGGCCTTAAGAGGTTTGGATTCCTCGAGAAACAATAGGTTCTGTCACAGCATGAGCGTTGTAGTCTTTGAGCCGTAAAACCACAAACAAACAAGCAGTTTGCCCTTAACTATTCTTATGCATAAAATACCAACGTGTGTCTATACCACTGTACACCAGTAAACATGTTATGAATATTAAGGTACTTCATCTCATAACCTTGAATGTATTAAAGCCCACATTTGCTTTATTGAAGTATTACTGAAACATTTCTCATGTATGATTGTGTGTCTTTTTAAAGCTCAAAGCTGAGATTGATGCAGATAGGGCTAAAGTTGCTGAGCTAAATCGTCTGGATTCGGTGAAATATAGGAAGGAAGCAGAGCAGCTCCAGAAAAAAGGGGAGGAGCAGGACAGACTTACCCATGAAACTAAACTTGAATCGTTTAAACAACAGCATCAAATGGAAATCTCAATAACGAAGAAGAAACAGTGGGTAGGTATATTTCACACATTCACTTAAATTTGCAGACGAATTCAATTTTTTAATTTTGGAGAACCTGTGGTAATTGCAGTTAGACCTGCTTATAATACACTCAGATATATTGAAGTTTCACATGTATCAAAGTTGTGTCCCTGGAATTTCGTAATGTTCATCAGCTGGTGTGGAGCTCACATCTGTCAAATATTTCTGCTGCTTCCTTCAGCTTTGTTATAAACTTGTTTGATTGTATATTATGGGTTATGATTGTATAATTGCACTTCTAAAAACACAGTTGCTGAGGTCTTCAATGGTGCAGTATTAACCTATTCACCTTGCATGCCATTAAACTGGTTTTGGTTGCCACAATAGTGGAGGGAAAAAATAAACGCCAATTGCTCACTCTAGTCTGAAATGGTTTATGAAAAATGGCTTCCAGCGTTTAGTCTTGATGACATTTCGCCCCCTGTAGATAATGAGTATGCTACAAAATTGTAAATAACATACTTAACTTTTTAAAAGTAGGACCCCAGTCATCTAAACTTCACTTAATCGAAATGATCATCTATAAAATCATCTAAAAAATAATATAGGAGATCATTTCATTTAAGTAAAGTTTGGATGACTGAGGTTCATTATAAATGGTTTCCACTGTATGAATGTTATTGCTTGAACTGCGGGTAATTCTTTGCAATATGTATGTCCATCCTATTTCTCTCACAAGGAAAGTACCCCCATAGCGACTGCTCCGATTTGCTTGAAATTTTCAAAATAGGTTTAGACTGTTTAAATCATAATCCTCATGGCTTATCATTCCCTAGGTTCTATGACAAATATTGTTCTTGATGAGTACTGTCACCCTTTTTAAAGTTTGTTCCATGGATACTGAATCACCCTGTATATCGTATAAAAGCTGGATGAATGTTCATTTTAAAAGTTCAACTTGCCCCTTTTTAATATGAAAGATGAATCGAAATGACCGAATCGTTCAAAAACGGTTTGTCGAAAATGATTGACTGAAAACGACCGATTCAAAATGACTTTGCTTGTGAATTACACTCCACTTTTAATAATTTAAGAACTTTGCGTCCACTAATTTTAGAATGAAAAGCAGTCAGGGTTGTGTTTCAAACATTGGTCTGAACCTATTTTGAAAATATCAAGCAAATTGGAGGGCTTGCTATGGGGTACTTTCCTTGTCAGTTTAATCTTGCGTCCCCTTTCAAAGTCTGTTAACTAGTCAAAATGTCTTTGACTTAATCGTAGACATGTCTAGTAGTCAATGACTACTTAACCAACAATTGACAACTGAAAAAGGTGCGCTTCATAAACTTAGCTTCCAAGAACCTTTTTTGTAGTGGGGTGGAGGTGGCACTGTTACGACCTCTGGTGTCAAAACCAAGTGTCTAATTATACCACAATTCTAACCATTTACGTATTTGTCTGAAATAGAACTGCATGTCAAGTTTTGCAGCAATCCGATATTTCTATGTGGATGCTTTACTTTCTATGTCAGTGAATGTATATATAGTCATACATGTTTTTTAAGTGGAATAAAACAGAACTTCAGTTTCGTTATCTGTTTATAATAAATTTATAGGGTCTTAGTGAAAATGTAATTGTAAATATTTGATATAGATTTCTTAATATAATCGAATCGTGTTAAAACGAACACATTTATGACAAATTACTTTTAATAACATTTTTGTTATAGTTTTCCATAACGATTTCGTATGACTGGATTTTGTGATGACTTTCCTTGATGAAATTTCAAGATTTCATGATGATTTCCCAATGACAGTATTTGTGACTAGTTTTACAGAGTAACTACATTAGTATATATATATATATATATATGGTTAGTGTTCCCAAGTTAGAGTAGCGAAGCGTTTTTCAGGGATAGTGCAAAAACTACTGACGAACTGAGAATCTCAACCGTGTTCTTTTCATTTGTACCAAAGCGCAATCCTAAACACGTGTCACATTGTCAGGAAGTTTCTAGACATGGCACATTAAGAAGTGATGTAAAAAGAGGCTTGGGAACATGGCGCTCTGCCCGTCCCAAAGCCTGTTTCCGCCAAGAATGGGCGAGGAAAATTTTTTATATATATATATCATCATCATCATCATCATATTCAACCATTATCTATCCACTGCTGGATGAAGGTCTCTCCAAATGCTTTCCACACAAGTCTATCCTGGGCCATTCGTTTCCACGTCACCCCAACCTCTTTTCTTATTTCATCCACCCATCTAGTTTGAGGACGTTTTCTAGGTCTTCGGTGGTCTCTTGGAATCCAGTTCATAATTTCTGTTGTCCATCGTTGATCAGTTCTTCTTGCAATATGCCCAGCCCATCTCCATTTCAGCCTTTTTTACTTTAACAATGATGTCCTCTACTCTAGTTTGCTCTCTCACCCAAGTGTTTCTTTTTCGATCTCTCCTAGTTATTCCAAGCATGCACCTCTCCATGCTCCTTTGCGTTGTCTGTAACTTTCGTATTGCTTAAACAGTTAGACTCCATGTCTCTGATCCATAAGAGAGGACTGGCAATACACACTGGTTGAAGACTTTTCTTTTTTAGACACAAAGGCAATTTCCTTTTAGGATAAAACTGTTTCTTCCAAATGAACTCCAGCCAAGTTTAATACGTCTGTTGAGTTCTTTCATAATGTTGCCATCCATTGAAATCAGCTGGCCAAGGTAAATATATGAATCAGCAATTTCTAGCTCAGTGTTGTCAACTTGTATTTTTGTTTCCTCTACGAAATTATTGAACATGATCTTAGTTTTTTGTAGGTTCATCTTGAGTCCAACTTCTTTACTTCTAGTTGAGAGCTCCTGTACCATGTCTTGGAGTTCTGATGGGTTCGTTGAAAAAATAACAATGTCATCGACAGGCCTTAGATGATTTAAATATTACCATTTATTTTTTATTATATATATACAACTGCAGATTTTTAAGTAGGCATGCAAGGCACAGGCCTAAGGGTGGCACTTATCGGAGGGGGGCATCATCAAAGATTTAAAATAAAAAATTCCAAATTCGACAATGTTGAAAATGTTTCTTTTTAGTTAACTGCCCTTTTCTCTCCAATAGCGATGACATATAGGCGACTACTTTAACTTGCCTGCAAATACAAACTACAGAATCGAAAGACAAAGGGCTATACCCATGATGTTTATATTACAATATCAAATATCTCCCACCAGACGAGCAAATGTATCTGTCATTAACACGTAGAAAATGCCATTAGGTGTTGATTTTAACAAAGCTAAAACGGAAACATTTTTAAAAATTGCTTTTATATGTAAAATGTTAAGAGTATGATATGCGTTTTTTTTAACCAAATATTCCTTTCTTAGTAAAGGAGGGAGGGGGCGGCAGTACAGGCTGTGCGTAAGGGCGGCAATTTTATAAATCCGCTGCTGTATATATATATATATATACACACACATACTGAGTAACTCAATAGATTTTCAATGTTAAAAATAGCTGTCGGTATTGTATTTAGGAAAAACCTGTACCTTGTTCTTTTTATTGTCGACAAACAGAAAACAACTAGATTCCATACCTATTGAAACTCGCTAAAAATTCAAAATTTTAAAAGAATGCATTCTCCTTCACATGGTTTCTTTTCTCTAGTTGGTGTATTACTTTTTTTTTTTTTCACGTACGGGGGGGAAAAATATTTTAACTTGTGTGATTTTGCGTTTTCAATGATGATATGTATGTATACACTAAGATCAATCTGTTTGTTACTCTGCCATTAAATGTGGTTGTGTTTTTATTTCCAGTGCTATAATTGTGAAAAGGAGGCGATTTACCACTGTTGTTGGAATACTGCTTACTGCAGCGTGGCATGCCAACAACAGCACTGGCATACGGAACACAAAAGGATTTGCCGACGGAAAAGAACATAGAACTGTCGCAGGATCTTTTATTTTCTGTAACTTCAAAATATATCGTCTTTCATTTTAATTTCTTCTCATTACTGTTAGTGATAGTGCTAAACATCTCGAATTATCGCTGACGCATTTATTCATTTCTCATTTGAATCATCATTTTTTTTACCGTTGCCAAATTCTTAAAAACAAATTAGTTGGTGTAGGGACAGGTGGTGGTAACTCTCATGGGGAAAAAAACTGTTTTTAGAAATCTATAACGAAACCTCATTTTTTCCCCAGTGAGTGTACATTTCATTGAAATCCTACTACATCATGACTTATAATTATGACCAACTTTTTCTTACAGTAGGTCATGATATATATTATTGTTATTGTGTAATCAGAGGCAAATTTACATTTCTGAGTGTACACTGATAATGATCTATGGTTTTTACCATTTGAGTTTCTTTTTACAAAATTGAATAATCAAAATTGTTAACATTGTAAGATAAAATGTTTTATAAGTGTAGTGTTTGTGGGATAATATATGCATTATACCAACTATTTATTTTTTGTTTGCTGCTAAAATTTGAGAGATAAGTGATAGGGAATTTTACATTATACAACTCCGTAGCGGGATTTTTGAATTTGCATAATTCGTCTGTAGCACTTTGTTGAACACAAGTTAGTTTGCAAAAGAAGACTCGGTCTTTTGGTGAACCTGAATTTCTTCTCCCATGGCCTGTGAGTTGCATGAATTCAGAGTGTGTGGACAATTTCTCCTTGAAAGTCTCCACACTTCAATGGAAGGAGAGGGAAGATCGGTGAAAGCCCCCATATGTGAATTTAGGGAGTTATTGAAACCCCACATACCATTTTATTGAAAATTGTTGAAAGACTCTTCACACTAAATTGGCAAATTTCTGCACACCTAATCAGGATATCAATTGTAATGGGAATGCAAAAGCTTTTATTATAGAAGGTTGTTATGGAAGGATATGAAATTGTTTATTGTTACTGCCATGATATGGGACTAATGAACCCATGCAATGCTCAGTACATACTTTAAATATGAAATTATCCATGCTTATTATCATTGATTTTCTATTTATTAATTTTTTTGCAAACCTCGTTGATTTTCTGATAAAATTGTTAATATTAGGGCTATTTTTTTTTTTTTATTAAGTGCTGATGAGCTAGAAAAGAAAATTGAGTGTGATGAAATTAGTTTTAATATGTACGAAGTGGTTAGATTCATTCTAATGCAACCTCTCCATATATAGTGCATCTCAAACGTGTATGGACATTAACTAATTTAAATAAAAACTAAAAGCAAAGTTGTACAAAGATACAAATTTATATACACCAAGTAACATGCAATTAAAATAAGTATACAAGACTTCAACTCCAAACCTTATGGAAAAAATAACTTTAAGAAAGAAATTACAAAACTTGCCTGTTCCAAAAGTATATGGACATAAACATCGTATTAAAGTTCAGGGCTTCATATTTGTATAGTTGCACAATTGTTGCGATAGGTTTGGAATACTCGATGATTCATACTGTTAATTAAATTTTGAAGATATATGGGATTACGGGAGAACCAACTACGTTCGATTTGCTGTTTTAGTTCGTCAACAGTTGCGAACTGACGACCATGCTTATACACATCATCTGATAACCGTGTCCATACATTTTCCACAGTATTTAGGTCATGGCTTATTGAAGGTCAGTCCAGGACACATACTTGGTTAGTTGTAAACTGTGTATGAGGAGACCTGGATCTATGTATTGGAACCACTGTCTTGTTGAAATACCCAATTATCTCCTTTAATTGCCTTTGAAATTGGCAGTAAGACATTTTCAAGAAAGTGCTGCTAGTCCTCTGATGTTTGGCGACGCTATAGAAAAGTAATATGTCATACTGTAAAAAGTGTGTGGCTGGCGTTTTAAATCGTGCCCGGTCATCGGGACCATCCAAGTTGAATTTTTTTCATTACTAAATATAGCATTCATCCATTCGTTTTTCCGACGCATGTGTACTTTAGCCTTCGACAGTTGAGCATGCTCATGATGTTGCTTTAGCAAAGTTTAACGACGAATGTGGCAAAACACATCTCATTCATTGGATTTTAAGTGACGATAAAACAACAAACAGTGTCTTTCAACACTGAGCTTGCTAAGTTACAAGAAATTTGGCATAAATACAGTTCTTGGCTTGATGCTAAACGTAAAAGTGACCTATTCAACTTTTTGGCTATCATTTTTGGCTATTTCATGGCTCTCGAGCCATGGTCGCTTTAGGTCATCCGGAGTGTGGTTTTACAGCTGCATTATCAATTTTAGATAATATTTGGTAAATACCAGATCTGTTGAGTCTAATTTTCTTTGCAATATTTACAATTGTCCACTCTTTCGATTTTAGTTCTCATATTTTAGCAACATCAGCCGCCATAAACTGCACGTTGCGTGGCATCCTCATGCCTGAACACATGCTTATGTCTCCACTACCTCTTATAGCGCCTTAACGATTACATCAAATAGTTGGAACTATTTTTTACTTCCGTGCCTTTAAACCAATTTTACGTTACTGTTCACATACTTTTGAGACACCTAGATTTCATAACTTTATTTTAATTTTTGTATCAAAAACGATTTAAAGTTTATTTACGTATGTGAATCTATGTCATACTTATTCATGCAAACTTTCAATTTAATGCATGTATTTTTTTTATGTTTATCTCACAAAATCCTTTGTCCATATACTTTTGATCTGGACTTCAGTTGCTTTCCCGATAGAGGCATTTGTCATAATCTGACACTAGTCTGCTTTCCCGATAGAGGCATTTGTCATAATCTGGCACTAGCTTTTCTGTGTCTTCCTTATCCTGAATTTCCTCGATTCACCGTGTACAAAACTTGTCTTTTTTTTTTCCTACAGTTTTGTACAAAGTTGACTGTGAATTTGGGGAAAATTAACAGCCATTTCAAAAATTGCGAACTGATGGCACCCTTGAACCATGTTATTGATTCAACATCGTTGTCACACAGTCATCACAGACTTTACTGAATTTCCTAGGGTTCTCATGCACCTTAAGAATGTGGAATTGTCAGGTAATTTGAAATCATCCCTAAAGTTTGTGGAGAAAACAAGTTTTTTTGGTCAAACCTTGAAAAGTCAAGGAAAAACTTTAACTTCCATTTTGAGTAGCTAAATCTTCCACGAACGTGAGGCCATTTTTCTCGCAGCCAAATTTCAGTTGAAAGTTGTTTGTGGTTGGTCAGAGAATTTTGCTGGAAAAGTCATTGTGAAACTTGGAAAAGTAGTTTTTTCTTTCTCCGATATGAGTGGGAACCCCCACTCCTCATCATAATGTCAGTTTGCCTTTCTTAAAAATTTGAACACCATTTCCCAGGGGTGATTATGTTCTGGAATTTCCGGGAATTTCAGCTTGGCCTCTTACGGGATTTCATTTTAAAAATTACACAAAAATTTCGTTTGTTTCCTATAATTTTTTATACTACTTTGGAAATTACAGTGTTTTTATCAAAAATATTACGTAACTTTTCAGGGAATTTTCTGTTACGTTCAGGGAATCTGATTTGGACACAATCAGTCACCCTGATTTCCACATAACATTGTCACATGCATTTTCTTCCATAGAGATTTCACAATCTCCAATTAATTTTGGCTTTGCTGTGTCTGTCAGCTTGGAAAAATCACAATTACACAGTGCACCCCACCCTTGTTAGGAGTTCTTATCGTACTAACTGTATTTACATGCATGCTACGTAGATATGAGTGGAAGGAAGTTGATCTGTTGGGAATATGATCACCGACTGATGACCAAACGCTAATGCATAGGCATTGAGTTGCTATGACTACAACATGGTTTTTTCCCCCCCTCACTGGCTCATCAAAAAAAAAAAAAAGCCCTCATAGATGATGCTGATATAAAACTGATGATTATTATTGGTAGTCTTTTCAATGTAATTGTCACTAACTAACCTGTTAATGGTTAGCATGGCGATATGAAACACTATACTGGTGCTCAAAACTAAAGCTACAACAAAATGTGCCATATTTCACTGATTTCCCTTGCTCAGGTCGATAATTTGGTCACCTTTGTACAAATAGTGCCTGTTTGACATCCGCCCGTAAGTGGAATACATTGTGCCCAAACTTAAAGCAAACAAAAATAGCATGATTTCCTTTTATGCTCATGGATAATTTGGCCACCTTTTGTTTTCATGTTTTGTGTCGGTAACTCTCACAAAATGCACTGCACTTAAAGCAACAGGCACAAAACAAGTATATTTCATCAATTTTCTTTTGCACAGGTGAATGATTTGATCACCTTTGTATGCATGTTATTTTAGGTTTACAAGTGGAATCCACCTCATCACATAAAATGGATAAAATATATTTCATTAAGTTGTTTGTTGTATTGCTTTTGAACACTGGTATATTGTGCAAGTGTTGAGATATTTGAAACACATTAAATGGTTTGCAGCTGAAATTCAAAATCGAAATTCCCTTTTAATTCCGGTGGCATAATCTGCAGCAATTTATCACTTCTGACAAATTGATTGGCGAAGTCAAGCGAATATGCTTGTTGTAAAATATTAATTTAAGTTTTCTAACTTTGACTTGTGGCATTTTCGGTATGTCTTGTGGTAATCATACACTGCATGTTCCTAACCACTAATGCCATACTTCAAATCCACATGGTTTTTTGTTGTGCAATATATATCAAAACATCTGCTTTTGCATGTGTACGTTGGTGTCTCTCTCTCCCACAAACATTATGTGTACATATATATACATATCGCATAATCATACATGTACATATTATATGGTTTTGTTGAGTAACAATAGTTCGCAGTGTCCTCTAACATATAGTGCAGCTTACGTTTCTCCTGTCACCCACTTATCGTGTGAAATGTAAAAAGAGACATGCCTGAATTTATACACAGTGTTACAAAAACTGATCTTCACGGATATAGGTACTATGCTATATAGTACATGTCTTTATGTTATTGTAGAGTGAAATAAGCATTGCGCCTCGTTGTCATTGTATATTACCTTTTATCAAACTTTGAGGCTCGCTAATTCATGGAAACTAAATGAATTACTTAGTTCTTGGTTGCTTACATGAAGGACTTTTTAAATTGGTAAAATTGAAGAAACTTAACATTTTTAGTTATAATCAGTGAAACTATACTTAAGCAGAACGATACAAAAATATGGATTTTCTTTTGAAATGCAGTAAGATTCAGACATTGTGTTTTTATATTCCTCCGTTTTGATGTTAATTCTCCATTGCTACTTCTGTGGTCACATCCATAATATACATCACAACTCGAAATTATACAGTTGTATAAATTCCTGTTTAAGAAAAAAATAATGGTTTTAATTTTTAGAAAGTAGCGTTATGCAAAAATGTCTCATAGTTATCATTCGCTTACATTAAAAACTTGCTTGGAAATGTGAGCAGTTGATTTCTCACTTTTATAGTGTTTGCTATGTTTTTAGAAAAGTGATATGTTTTAGAGAAAGTCTTTCATGCCATTAGAGAATAGACATGCACCCAAATATCATGTTCTTCCTAAAAATGTCATTTCCTGCCGTTTTAGATTTTCCCTCGATTTTTGGAGATAAAATACGCAGAATTTGGAAAATTATCATCTTAAAACGCAATGTCTGCATCTGACAGAGTATTCACAAAGTGTGAGAAAAGCTGAGGAATCCGGATGTAGAACTTAATTTTGAAAAATTCATAATACTGGAATTTTTAACTGTAAAATGTGATTGATTGATTGTTTGGCTTTTTTATGGCGCAAGAGCATCTGGGCTATACTGCGCCAAACACGGTAAATGTGAAAATGGAACCTTTGCTTTGTGAAGGGTAATTCATGAAAAATTTCTGGTAATTATGATCAGGGCTAGTAGAAAAATTATGATAAACCATACTTACCCGACAATAATGGCACTCACCCACCTCAAAACGTAAATCTAGGAATTTCCTAAGAAAAGATTTCTTACCCTCCGACTGCAGAAGTCTGTGCCACGTAATTTGATCTAGCATTATGCAGATTGAATTTATGATTAGAAGTGATCATTTAGAACAGTGATTCTCAACCTTTTCTAGTTGGCAACACCCCTCCCCCCCTTTTGAGATTTGGTGAGGCCCCATGCCACCCCCCTACCAAAGGCTATATAATAACTATAATTTCTTATTTTTAATGTACATTACTTTTTTAACAGTGTATGATATTCCACAAAATTAATAAAATAGTCCACACATTCCATGCAAAAAAGAACAAATTTCAAATAAAGCAATCGGTGGAAAAAAAAAGATCAACAATCAAGTCACTAAATGTCAGTGTGAAGATTGACACTGTTTTGCCTTGATTATGTCATGTATATTTGGTGTTTGGTTTGACATTGGATGATGAGCATCAGCGATCACTCTCCACTTCTAGATGGCAACGCTGTTTTATTTTTATGGCAGTGTTGAAAATCCTGACTCGTAGAGGTATGTTGACGAAAATGGCACAATGATGCTTAGGGCAATGTTAGAGATGGAAGTAAATGGAAGTAAAACGACTCACTGTGCTGAATATATCACAATCGTAAAATGACACAGGGGGCACAGTTTCTGAACTATATGTTTTAATATAGCTTTAAAACTTTTTTTGAAGGCTTTTAGCCCTCTTCAAAGAAGGTTACATAATACTGGAACTATTAAGACTGAACTAATAATAAACAAAATTTTCAAATGCTGTCTAAAGTCACGTACAATTGACCAAAACCAAATGAGTTTAATAAAATTATTAAAAATACAATTAAAGAAAAAAAAGTAAACAACCAAACACAAAAAATAATCTAAAATCGAGAAATCTAGTGTAACTTAATGTGTAGGAAATTAGTCCATGCCGGATGTAATTTTGTGGTAATATCCATGTCATTGACCAAACTAACCTTGTTTTGGTGAATGATGAAAGTTTCGAAAAAATTTAAATCAGCCGGAGTAGGTTGGTTTAAAGATTATTTTTACATGATCAAAATTGAATTTATGGCAATACACCCAACAATGATCAGCTACGGATGATTTTGTTTTTTATTCTTTGACGTACGCTTCATGTTCTTTAATCCTGAACTTAAGCGCACGACGGGTTTGACCAATATAAGATTTATAGCAGGAAAAAAGGATTTCATAAATTCCCCATAAATTATGGTCCGCAATGATGTCTTTTAATTTAAAAATGTCAATTTTATTGATTGGAGAGAAAGTAACTTTAAAATTAAACCTACAAAGGATGGAGGCAATTTTTGTACTAACGTTAGGGATGTATGGTAGGCAAATAGTCTTCAAAAAAGGTTCTGTGATTGGAGAGAGGCAAGTGCCAGGTTTTTTGATAGAAAATTTTCTGTTAGCTCTGTCAACAATACTTGGATTAATATCCCGGAAAATGGCGATATTTCTGATGTAATTAAGTTTTATTGATCTGTCTTCGGTAGAACAAATTCTAAAGGCACGGAATACATACCATTAGAAAGTGCTTATTTTCTGACAAAAAGGATGCGCCAAAGTGAAATGTGGAGGTAAGGGGATAGAGCATAGATTGTGATAAACACTTAAAAAAAAGCGAGAATCAGATTTTGTAGTCATAATGTCCAGAAAAGGGAATTCGTTATCAACCACACATTCATACAAAAATTGGATGTGTTGATTGAAAGAATTAAGAGTATTGGTGAGAAGTAATAAGTCAGTGTTATTATCTTCAAGAATGGCGAAAATACCATCTACATATCGGATCCAGATTTTAAACCGAATTTGTTCTAAAATTTTTTCTTCTACGCAATGTAAATGTCTGAAAGATTGGACGACAAGGGGTTACCCATAGCGAGACCGTCAGTCTGTTGAAAATAATTATTTTGAAACGAAAAACACATCTGCATGATACAAATTTCAGTGAGGTGGGTGAGTTCTTGAATCTCAAAATCAGAATAATGAAATTCTTTCATACGTCTTGATAATGATCGAAGCGCTCCATAAATTGGAACATTCGTGAAAAGACTTTTCACATCAAATGAAACCATTTTGTTAGAAGTAAACGGAAGCTGACGGATTTTATCCACAAACTGAAGTGAGTTTTTTATGGTAAATGAATTATTATACGACAACGGAGCAAATCTTTTGGCCAAATGTTTTGATAAAGCATGGCTTGCAGTATCGATATTGGATACAATTGGTTGGAATGGAATTCCGATCTTGTGTACTTTCGGTAACGCATATAAGCGTGCAATATTAGCAACTGAAGGATCAACCTATTTTTTAGTGTTTTCGTCCATAAAGTGACAAAAACGGATGGCCTGTTTTACTTTATTAAGATGTATAGAAGAAGGATCTTTCTTGATGGAACAGTATCGAACATCCTCAAGTAGAGTTTTAACACCTTTTCTATATTGGTTCTTGTCAAGAATTACTATCTGTCCTCCTTTATCCGCCTTAGTAACGATGGTGGAATCATCTGAGTAGAGATCCCTCAACACATTACGATCTTGGTGAGACAAATTAGGTTTTCTAATTTGATTATTAACAGCAATAGTGTTGGCGACAAGATGGTGAAGTACCTCTTTTTGACCTGGATTCAGTTTGCTGAAAGGAAGCGCTTTTTCTATTGCTGCAATCAGTTTGTAGGATGAACAGATCTGGATATAGCAAAATTGGTGTTCAGTGACAGAAGTCTTGACTGATGACTTGATAAGGTCTTGTTAGAGAGATTTAAAACCGGATCAGAATGGAATGGTTTGTTTGTTTGTTTTGTGGTTTTACGGCTCAAAGACTACAATGGTCATGCTGCGCCGCAGAATGGAATGGAAGTAGCCAATTTTGGATGATCGACCAACTTGGAGAATTTTTTATTAAGGATAGCTTGGTGCTTTTTCGTTAACAGAGAACATTTCAAAACGATTTTCTGCTCAAACGATAAGAAATTAGGAATCGAGTTGGCAAGTTTAATATGTGAAGGATACAATTCCTGTTCAAAGAGAACAAGTGTTCGACGAACATCCTTGATGACAGTCCGGAGTAATGAAAGATGGCATTCAAATAAATGTTTTTTGATGTGTGGTGTACTAACCAAATTGCACTTCAATTTTAAAAAATGTGAAATAACTTTTTCATTACGGCAGCAGATCAGAAAATGAAGATGATTGAAGTGTTTACTACGCTTCAGGTGCAACTTAGAAAACCGGTTCATCAAAGGTCGTAACGCAGCCATTGTACCACAATGATCCTGACAACATGAAGATAACCTGAAGAAAGTCGTTGCTCAAACTCAAAGTATCCAAGTATTACAGTAATAGTCGAATAGGCTTGTTACAGCTTAAATGGAAGTAAAATGACTCACTGTGCTGAATATATCACAATCGTAAAATAACACAATGGGCATAGTTTTTGAACTATATGCTTTAATATAGCTTTAAAACGTTTTTTCGAAGGCTTTTAGCCCTCTTCGAAGAAGCTTACACAATACTGGAACCATTGAGACTAAACTAATAATAAACATAAATAATTTTCAAATACTGTCATGCTGTCTAAATTCATGTACAATTGACTAAACCCAAATGAGTTTGATAAAATTATTAAAAATACACTTAAAGAAAAAGTAAACCAAACACAAACAATCATCTAAAATGGAGAAATTTAGTGTAACTTAATGTGTAGGAAATTAGTCCATGCCGGATGTAATTTTGTTGTAATATTCATGTCATTGACCAAATTAACCTTATTTTGGTGAATAATGAAAGTTTAGAAATTATGATTTTGAAAATACTTACTTTTTGACGTACACTCCATGTTCTTTAATCCTGAATTTAAGCGCATGACTGGTTTGGCCAATATAGGATTTAGAACGAAAACAAGGAATTTCATAAATTCCCTGTTTGGCCAGTATAGGATTTAGAACAGGAACAAGGGATTTCATAAATTCCCTGTTTGGCCAATATAGGGTTTAGAACAGGAACAAGAGATTTCATAAATTCCCTACAAATATTACGTTAGAATACACTGTGAGGTAATGCATCCAAAATCCATCCAGGCCCATTGTTTTAAAATCATCTTTTTTGCCTTTAGATTGAATTTCAGTTCTACGGCTTCTTCTTGAAAACGTTGTGGCAGTATATCAATATCAACAAGGAAAATATTTCTAGTTAATATCCTAAACCAGTCATCAGATGAAATATCAGTGAATTGATAATTGAATTTGTCATCTAAAGAATTCAAATGTAACTGAATTTTATTCTTAAGTTATCAGTCATTACTTTTTAAAATTACTTCGTATTTTTTCAAATATACTTTAAAAATCGAGAAACAAAAACGTTAATATTAAATTCCGAAATCATTTCACACCACCCCCGAGTGTGTCTTATGTCCGCCAGGTTGAGAAACACTGGTTTATAATGTTGACTTCTGCTTATAAAGCTGCAAAAACCTAATCGCTATTGTGCAACTAAATTTGTCGAGTCCTGGTTACAGTTGCATAGCATGACTTCGAAAGTGGGCCTTCTCTAAGTGTACGTCATCCCCCCTTTGCATAAAAAAGTTAAAATTCATACATCATCATGATATATATATATATATATACACACACACACACAGGGTGAACAAAAAGTCTTGGACTGGTGGAATATTGCGAGAAATGCATTTTGGATCAAAAAATTAAAAAAAAAAATGTGTGTTCAACGTTTTTAATAAAACTATCCAATGATGCCAAAAGTAATCCCCTCCCCTTGACTTGGTGGGCAATTTTGAAATTTTAAATGGGAACCTCAATTTTTCATTGCAGATCAAGATTTTAGGAAAATGATACATAACTTTAATCCTAAACATTGCTTTTCATTTCCTGATAGATGATGGTGCTGTTCCGAAAACTACAGTAAAACCTCTCTACAACAATATTATACAGACCGAGAAAAATTATCGTTGTAGAGGGAGTTATTGTTATAGGGAGGGTTCATTATACAGTAAAACCTCTTTACACCACCGTTATACGGATCAAGAAAAATTACCATTGTAGAAGTATTTATCGGATATCATTGTTTATTTATACAATACTATTTGGCCCGTGAGGGCCCAGGTAGGGGTATACAATATAGACTTAAGATGTTGCATATTGTCAAATGTTATGAACAAACACATTGGTCTGCAATGAAAAATGGTTGTTCCCATTTTAAGATTTCATAGTTGCCCTCTGAGGAGTGGGAAGGGGGTTAATTTTGGCTTCATTAAATTTTTTTTTTTGTGTAAAATATTGAACACAGTTTTTTTTTTATTTATTCGAAGTGTATTTCTTGAGATATTCTGTTCTGGGATTTTTTGGACACCCTGTATATGAATTTTGGCATTTTTTATTCGAAGGAGGATGGTGAACACTTGGAGATGACCCATTTTTGAAGTCGCGTTGTGACACTACTTGATTATAGGCATTGCTTTTTTTCTCTCTTCCCTCCCTCTTTGACATTTGCTAAATTTTCTTCGACGATTCTTTGTTTTCTGCTTTTATGTACAAGTGCTGTTAATACTTTCATTTTATGTAATAAATTTACTCACACTTAGGGCAGCATGTGCTGTGTCGGATATGAAAGCCCTATGATGGCGTAGTGGTAATGTGTGTATTTTAGCGTTAACTTGGATTCGATTCTTGAAGTACCATAAAATGTATGCCATTTGTTACTCTTCAGTGTCAAGGATTTGGTTCCCTAGGAAGTAAAGATTCCAATTCCTTAGGAAATTCCTAGGCAGTGAAGGTTCTGATTCCTTAGGAAATGCCTAGGCGGTAAAGGGTTTGATACCTTAGGAAATTTCAGGTCCCAATACAGCGTAATTGTCTTTGCACCATAAAATCTGAATAGAGAGAAAAATTTTTACCCATTACTGCCCAGGTGAATAATTCAAATACATTGCAAAGCTGTGGTTGTTTCCGATTTGTTTTCATTGAGGGCCACTTTGGATTTTTTTTTTTTAATTTAATTTTTTTTTTTTTTATCGGCAGGCCAGAAGATACGAAAACCAAATTATCTTGCACGTTATTATACATACCCAGAAACCAGTTTGTGGTTTCCAGGTTGAGAAGCACTCTTATACTCTTTTAGGTGCATGTTTATTTTAAGTGCATATACATGCATATTTTGAAATTTTTTTAGTTTCATATTTGCAATCATATTTTGAGGTTTGTTAGTTTATATTTGCATACATATTTTGCCAGTTTTTTAGTGCATATAATCCACAATCTACTAATTAGGGATAAACTTTACTAATTTAATCACACCAATTTTGTTTTGCAGCAGTATCATCGTTATCATCGGGTATTTTCTTTAATATTACCACTAGTTCGAATTGCAGTTGTCATTATAACAGTATATTTTTTGCATGTGCTTTATGGGGCAAGGATATCAAAGGTCATGCTTCACCCGGTCCTACAGTTTTCTGAGGAACTTGACCCCTTAAGACCTAGGGAACCACAATCCTGAGGCTACAGTGAGCGGTTAGTAAGTGCTTAGTAAGCATTCTTATTTTGGCACCATTGGTAGCCGAACCCAGGTCAGTACGCACTGTAGACAAACACACTTACCACTGCACCATGGCAGGGACAACAGAGGACTAAAACTTGGAGAATGTATATTCTTTTGCTTTTTGTTTAGAAAATTGTATTGGTTTATCATTTTTTCCTCCAATTTTTTTTTTTATAAAGAAAAATAGTAAATTGGTTTCCTTTGTATTATTCGTTCATCATTCAATTATCATTACTGTAGTAAAATAAGACCTTGTTAAGCCTGAAATCCGTTTTGTTATGCCATATGTTATGCTTAAAATTGTAATTATGGATAAGCTGTGTGTGAAAACAGTTGCATTTGATTTTAAATAAAATGATTTTTGAGATTAATTCATTTGCTTTTGTCAGATTTTTTCAGTTTAGTGTTTGCACTTTTTTCAAGTGGGTTTCGGTGTGCATTAATGGATACTATGTTCACACAAAAAAGTAGTGATCTCTCATTTACTCGTCCTTCGTTTTGTAAGTTCTTATCAATTATAATGTCGATTTTCGGTGGTCCCGGCCAAGGTATGGCGAAATAATGTTACGTGAATTTCATTTGTGTGTCTGTTCGAAAAGTACCTCTCAGTTATGTCGTTTTTACCACATTTATGCGTCGTTGGAAATCTTCACTTTTCAAGTAAATTGATTAAAGAATCCATGGACATGGATGGAAATGTAACATCGAAATTGATGGATATTCAAGAAATAATGAAATTCACGATGATAATAGTGAAAAGATACAACGAAGATTTAACAAAAAATTCTTGAGTTTCGCAAAAGCTGTCAGTTGCGTAACGGAAAATCTCGGACCCCCGCAATAATTTATTGGGTCCCCTTTTACGAAAATTAGTTTGTCTATGCATATATGGAAAAAAAAACCACATATACAATGTGATTTATACAACGTTACAAACATATATATCATCATCATATTCAACCATTATCTATCCACTGCTGGATGAAGGTCTCTCCAAATGCTTTCCACACAAGTCTATCCTGAGCAATTCGCTTCCACGTCACCCCAACCTGTTTTCTTATTTCATCCACCCATCTAGTTTGAGGACGTTTTCTAGGTCTTCGGTGGTCTCTTGGAATCCAGTTCAGAATTTCTGTTGTCCATCGTTGATCAGTTCTTCTTGCAATATGCCCAGCCCATCGCCATTTCAGCCCTTTTACTTTAACAATGATGTCCTCTACTCTAGTTTGCTCTCTCACCCAAGTGTTTCTTTTTCGATCTCTCCTAGTTATTCCAAGCATGCACCTCTCCATGCTCCTTTGCGTTGTCTGTAACTTTCGTATTGCTCCAACTGTTAGACTCCATGTCTCTGATCCATAAGAGAGGACTGGCAATACACACTGGTTGAAGACCTTTCTTTTTAGACACAAAGGCAATTTCCCCTTCAGGATAAAACTGTTTCTTCCAAATGCACTCCAGCCAAGTTTAATACGTCTGTTGAGTTCTTTCATAATGTTGCCATCCATTGAAATCAGCTGGCCAAGGTAAATATATGAATCAGCAATTTCTAGCTCAATGTTGTCAACTTGTATTTTTGTTTCCTCTACGAAATTATTGAACATGATCTTAGTTTTTTGTAGGTTCATCTTGAGTCCAACTTCTTTACTTCTAGTTGAGAGCTCCTGTACCATGTCTTGGAGTTCTGATGGGTTCGTTGAAAAAATAACAATGTCATCAGCAAACCGCAAATGATTTAAATATTCACCATTTATTTTTATTCCCCTGTTATTCCAATTTATCTGCTGAAAAATCATCTGTAAAGCTGAAGTAAAAAGTTTTGGAGAAATGGTATCTCCCTGCCTCACACCTTTACCAATTTTGATAGCTTCGGTATCTTTATGTAACCGAAATTTTGCACTTGCATTTTTATACACACGTTTCACCATGTCAATGTACACATCCTCGATGTCTGCTGATCTTAAAGAGTTGATGACTGCTGATGTTTTAATAGAGTCAAAGGCCTTCTCATAGTCAATAAATGCCACACACAATGGAAGTTCATATTCATGTGTTCTTTCAATTAATTCTCTTAATACTTGAATATTGTACATTTATGCTTAGAAAGTTGATTGATGTATAAGCATAAATATGTATAAAATGTGTACATATTTATGCTTAGAAAGTTGAATAAAAATATGCTGAAAACCTTCTGTTCTCCGATATAAACATCAAATACAAATATCGTATCCTCTACACAAAGGAAAATAAATTCAAAACGACAATGTTCATGTAGCACGGAAAAGCGCTATATCGTATCTCATGCCTTCAATAGAACAAACCCAAGTTAATTTGGGCAGGACATTATGTTAATTAAGGCCTTCAATGGAAATTGTACAGTTAGCTATTTGATTATTATTGAACTTTTCCGATTAACTATACGACACCAACAGCAAATACATGAAAGCACCTAGTTTAATTTCACCTACTATTAATTTTTCTAAAAAAATGTAATCAGAATAGCTGGCGCTTTTAGTTCATTCCTATTATTGAGACTGTTTAAACCATTTATTATCTGTTTAAGCAAGAGCTAATCTTGATGCGACTAATTCGAATAGGGCTATTCGACTAAAATGCTATATGTGGAAAAAGTTAAACAGAAATCGCATTATAACAAAATATGCAACAAAGGCAGCTCAGATTATAATGCACAAAAATCAGCAGTGTTTTTAAGAACTCGAAACCCTGTACCCTTGGAAACCAAAACCCCGAGTTACGGAGAGGTAAAAATTCGTAATGCGTTCGATACCAGTAAAAAACCAACCCGGATTTTCTGCATGGTAACCAAATGAGTTATTACTGCGTTGCCCTGGATACCTGAAAAAAAAAATGATTTTGAAACGCGTGCATATACCTTCGATGAAAATATTTTCAAATGTTGTCTTTTAGCTCACTGAATTGTATTCAATTATTGGTAAGCTTGGTTGTATGTGTGGAAACGTTAATA
>QLNU02003225.1:120040156-120061657 GCA_006491805.2 Dysdera silvatica | reverse complement strand
GTGATGAAAAGAAGTCTTGAACATTCCTGGCAATATGTGGGCGGGCATTGTCCTGTTGAAATACAGCTCCGGGAATGCCTTGAAGGAAGGGAACAACTTCGGGCTCCAGAACTTCATTGATGTACCGGTTGCTGTTAAGATTACCCACAATTCGTAGCAGCTGAGATCGTCCATGATACGCAATCGCACCCCAGACCATAACGCTGGGGGTTCGTCCACTATGACGTTGGATAACGCACTCCGGAAGGTGGCGTTCACCGGTATAGCGTCTAACACGGATGCGGCCATCACTGTACCCCAAATTAAAGCGGGATTCATCAGAAAACACCACTTGTTGCCAATCAGCACGCCAGTCTCTATGTCCATGAGCCCATTGTAGCCGCAGGCGCCGATGGTTTTGCGTCAGGAGGATCCTGTATAAAGGAACTCTTGCACGCAGTCCACGGTGCAGTAGACGCCGACGAATTGATGAAGCACACAATGATACACCTGTAGCAGTGCACCAACGTTCTGTCAACTGTCCAGATGAAGCAAAACGGTCCGTCACCGCCATGCGGACCAGGTGTCTATCATCCCGTGCTGACGTCACCTTTCGGCGTCCACTCCCGGATTTCCGAGTTGTCTGGTTCTCTTGAACCCACTGCTTCCACACTCGCATCACTGTGCTGCTGTTACGCCCCATACGAGCTGCTATTGCACGATAAGAAAACCCTCCTTCACGAAGGCCGATCATTCGTCCCCGTTCAAACTCCGTAACTTGCTGAAATGTCGCCCTCTTTCGTCGTAGAGGCATAGTGACGTCTCATGTAACGTTTACCACTAGCAGATAACCATACACGCCCCGCTACAGCCCTCTATTTATACGGATCCATCAGCAGTTCAGAGGGCGCTGCTCAGCCCACGCATGCGCGATGACTCTGAAATTCTAATCATTTGAATAGCATACCCTAATTTGCATTTCCTGAAAGTTTCAGCTCAATCACATGATTCCTTCATGGTGTTGCAATTTTTACAAACATGAGTTTATATGGAAGCGAATTGTTCAGAATAGAGTTGTGTGGAAAGCATTTGGAGAAACCTTCGTCCAGCAGTGGATAGATAATGGTTGAATATGAAGATTATATATAATATATATTTATACTTAATAGGGGTTAGGACTACATGGGCGTAAAACATTTAGTGCGGAGGCAAAACAGTTGTTTTGTCTGCTAGTTTTATTTTACTTTAGTCTGGGCCTAGTGCCAAAAATAAAAGTCCTTGAGTCCCGGGCAGAAGGGGTATTTCTGTACTCCTTTCTATATTTTAGGTTCAGTTTTATTTAAAAAATCTTGTTTTGTAATTTCTAATCTTCCATTTGGACCGACAACTGACCCATATGACAACCCTTTAACTTGGCGTTTCCTGACGCTGTTGAAGTTTAGAAGTTTATATCATAATGTTTAGTGAGCACACTTACTCTGAAGAATTTAAACATAACTTATTAGTATAACTGAATAAGAAAAAAAAATACTTTTCACAGGTTTATATATTACATAATAAGTACATATTGCAAATTTTATAATAAAAAGAGAGTCACACTCTATAACAAAATAAATCGACGCACCAAGAAGGGGTTGTCCGATTTCGATAAAAATTGGTGGATGTGAAGAACATACATAGAAAAAGAAACGATTAAAATTTCAGAACAATTGAATGATTTATTGCAGAGTTTGACCGTTACAAAGGGAGGAAGTCAATAAGGCGTTGGTCCACCTCTGGCCTGGATGCAAGCTGTCACCCGGCGTGGCATAGACTGATAAAGATCCCGGATGGTGTCCTGCGGAATTTCTTGCCAAATTGTCTCCAACTGTCGGGCTAAATCGTCAACATTCCGGGATGGTTGCAATCGCCTTCCCATAGCGTCCCAAATGTGCTCTATGGGAGAGAGATCAGGAGACCTAGCTTGCCAAGGAAGTGTTGGGCAAGCTTGAAGACAATTCATAGCAACACGTGCCGTGTGCGGCCGGGCATTGTCTTGTTGAAACGTAAGTCCAGGGTGTCGCAAAAGGAACGGTAACACAACCGGTCGTAGAATGTCGTCTACGTACCGCTGTGCTGTAAGTGTGCCAGAAATGACCACCAAAGGGGTCCGGCTATCAAAGGAGATGGCACCCCCTGACCATAACGCCCTGTTGTGGGCATGTGTGGCGTGCGATAGTAAGGGCAGGATCCCCACGCTGCCCTGGACGTCTCCAGACACGTCTGCGGTTGTCGTCAGGACAGTTCCAAGTTGATCGAGCCCGGCACCACTGTAATCGGACTTGACGGTGTAAAGGCGTGAGAGGTAAGCGGCGTAACGGTCGGCGCGAGCGTAAATTCCGCTCTCTCAGTCGTCTGCAGAGGGTCATGTTGGACACATGTGTGCGGGCCACACGTTGGATAGTTGATAACGACGAATCCGGTGCTGTGACAGCTGCTCTGACAATCGCTCTGTCTTCCCGTTCTGTTGTGGCCCTAGGTCGACCGCTGCCGTCCCGACGCTGACATCTGCCGTTGTTGACCCACTCTTGCCAGCACCGTCCAATCGCCGCATCGCTTCGACCCACATGTCCAGCGATTCTTCGATTCGTCCAACCAGCCTCTTTCAATCCGATAGCACGACCTCTTTCAAACTCTGACATATGCTCGTAATGAGCACGAATCTTTCGGCGAGGCATTGTTACAGTCGACGTAAGATATCCGCAGTCAAAATGCAACAGAAATTTTGACCACATATTGAGAATCGCTCCTTATATACACCTGCTGAATGCGCAGTTCCGATGCGCTGGAGTTCCCGCTATTCATTCATTGGACACCAAATTTTAATCATTTGCATGTTCGGTCAAAATGTCTTTGCATACGAAATTTCATTACAATCGGACAACTCTTTCTTGGTGCGTCGATTTTTTTGTTATAGAGTGTATATTATTCACAGTTGTGTTCTGTTTGGAGTTTAATTAAGGGCAGGTTCTTTATCTGATTTCGGGCCCATTGGCATGCGAAGAAAGTTTATAATATGTGTGTGTATGGGGGGGGGTGGTTACGGGGTTACAACACTATGTATACGAAATTGTAACATACTTATATTTAAAATAGTGGTTATAAGCTTCATAAACCACCACCCGTGCTTACACCTACGCTCCAGCTCCAATGTCTTTTATCCGTTTCAATGGCATACTCATGCCATTGAATATGTTGACCATTTCGTTTCTGAAACACTGCCTCCACTGCCCTACTCTCACTTCAGTGCTCCATTGTGGGAACGGTATTGAGAAGCAAGGAACCGAATGGACACATAAACATCTATAGCCACCTCCGGTTGGCTTCAGACGTCTTCTATCAGCCATTAGGAAAAAACAAAACAACCCCTCCCCCTCTTTAAACGTGAAATACACACATACTATGTAGTATGGAACGTATTCATATACGCAACCACTTGCAGCTATTAATTTATATTTCATCAAGCATGATAAGGGCAACAAAGTTACCTCGACTTATAGTTGCACCGAATGGAATTGCGTGGTTTTCACCACATTAGGAGATGCTTTAACCAGCTGGAAGGTGTAGTTTATAATATTACAAAATATTTCTGTTATTTTGTATTCATCTTTTATTCATTCAGTTATTTTGTATTCATCTTTTATTCATTCAGTTATTTTGTATTCATCTTTTATTCATTCTGTTGTTTTGTATTCATCGTCCTCAGAAGCCGAATTGTTCCTCGGCTTATTCCAAGATGTATGGAGATGGGTGGAATGAATCATAAGAGGACCCGTTGAGCGATCCCATCTTTCGTTTATTAATCCGTCAAATAATTCATTGCATAATTACGCCTATTTCTAGAGGGTGTTATACCATGAAAATGTTTCTATCGCATTTAGAAAAAATATTACACATAATAAAATTAACTATAAACATTTAAAATAATAGTGACACTTTCAGTACAAAAGTACGTTTTTTTTATGACGATGCAGTTTGATCTTAAATTACAAGTATTCTTCCACTTGAAGTAGAAGAATTGAGCAAGATGTTAAGGTATTATTACCCTCCGCAGGGATAACACAATTGCCAAATATGGTCAACACAAGAAAGCCTCCGGGGCGAGAATTTTGTGAGTTTTCGTGGGGGAATTTATTATACTATAATTTTTGCCACCCACGTATTAATTACAGCTCAAACTAGAGCTTATGTAATTTTGGAGAAAAAGAGACGCTTTCCCCATCCTGGATTCGAACCAGGGTCCCTCCGAAAACTCACAAAAATCTCGCCCCGGAGGCTTTCTTGTGTTGACCATATTTGGCAATTGTGTTATCCCTGCGGAGGGTAATAATACCTTAACATCTTTACATACGGAGAAAGAGAGCGTTGTTTCCTGTCCTCATTCGTCTAGCGGTCCAAGACACTCCGGGCTAAACGGAGGGACCCTGGTTCGAATCCAGGATGGGGAAAGCGTCTCTTTTTCTCCAAAATTACACAAGCTCTAGTTTGAGCTAATTAATACGTGGGTGGCAAAAATTATTGTATAAGAATTGAGCAAGTGTTTTTTCATTCGAAGAAGAAGAAGAGTTGAACAAGTATTTTTTCGCTTGAAGAACTGAAGAGTGTTCTATAGCTCCATGTCTGTTCCTACACATTGAACTATATATATATATATATTAGAAATGTCACAAGCTGCAGTGTGTGGACCTATCTCGAAATTTAATCTATAGGCACTCTTGGTAGGCAAATGATCTTTCCGTAAGAATTTTCAGAAAAGTGCGGGAGGCTGAGTAGGGATGAATCCTTTACTTTTGCAAGCATAGTCAACCATTGACGGCCTAAAAGCAATTTAGGCGTCAAACCGAGCATTGGAAGATTAGGACTGGTGCATAAATATTCTCGCAGAAAATGTTCAAAATTTGAACTTGGAGCGTCGGGAATAGAAAGCCTGATGGAAAACTAAGCGAGGAAGGGAATAACGCCTGAGGGAATTCACTCCGTAACAAAGGGTCATAGTTGGGCACAGTAAAGAGGAAAAATGTACGTGAGATCACCCTCCGATTCTGTATTAGGCGAATTTGAACCTCAGGCGATTCTCACTTCTAACCCTCAGCGCGCGAAAATAAGTTGCGTACATATGCTATAACGGACGGTTAATACCATAAAGATCTTTTAGAAGGTGGAAGTGACTTTAACTGCACTTTCAGCGGATATTTTGAAATGCGTGACTCAAAACTAGTGTACAGAATGCAACTACATTATACACATTTTATCCTAGCTGTTTAATGAGACAGTGAAATGAATCTTGGTTAAAGGAAAAAAATGGGAGCACATGGTATATATATATATATATATAATATTCCAAAAAGAAACGTCAGTATCACAAAAAAGGTCCCAAATCACATTTGTATCGAAAGTCCTTGCAAGGTCTTGGCCTTCCTTTTAAGGATTTCGTAATAGTGGTTATCATTATATTTTAATTTTGATGGGGGTTGTTAGTTTCATGACAAGAGGACCTACAGTGAATGCCATAAGTATTCGTACACCTGCAGTGTGTTCTATTTAAGAAGCTGCTGTATAATAACTATTAGATGTACGTAGACAGGACAAACGCCATCATGATTGCCATGAAAATATAATTTATTTTCAACTAAAAAACTTAAAACTATGTATATAATACTGCAAATTACAATAAATTAGCATCAAAATTATTCACAGTTCACGTGTCAAAAGCATTCGTACATGCAAAAGTCTGTCCTAAAATGATAGAACTGCAATGTTGTTTGTGCACCCGAAGCAATCTGCGGGAAATGCACCGATTTCATTTAAAAGCCAATGAACAATAAACCCGTTTACTATCATTTCTGCAGAAAGTATGCGAAAATGAGTCGTAGAAATAAAGAAACAAGTGTGGCGGAATGAAAGCTTGTAATGAGGCTCCATAACCAGTGTAAATCTTTACGAGAGATTGCATAGCTCGTCGGCAGACCTCGTTCTATAGTCCAGTCCATAATTGACCGTCATTGTCAAAGAAATACGATTCAAAATATGCCGCGAAGTGGAAATCCACAAAAACTGACTGAAAAGCACAAACGTTTAATTGTTAGATTAATTAAGAAAAATCCAAAATTAAGTGCTCCAAAGATAAGAAAAGAGCTGCTGAATCAAGGTGTATCACTCTAAGAAAGCACGGTGCGCCGCGTTTTCAAAAATGCAGGGTACAATGGACGTGTAGCTCGTAAAAAGTTTTTCGTGCGAAAGGTAAACAGAAAGAAGCTTTTGCAATTCGCAAAAAAACATGTTGATAAAGGTCCTGACTTTTGGAATAGAGTTACATTCTCGGATGAGAGCAAATTTAATATATTTGGATCAGATGGCAGGCAAATGGTATGGCGTAAAAATAACACCGAGTTTCAACCGGCGAACTTGTGTCCAACAATCAAACACGGAGGTGGAGGTGTGCAAGTTTGGGGCTGTATGAGTGCAGAGGGAGTGGGAAAATTGCACATTATCGACGGAATCATGGACCACAGAATGTATATTAACATTCTGAAGGAAAATTTGGGTCCTAGTCCTGCTCAAACGGGTCTTCAAAATAACTTTATCTTTCAGCAAGATAACGACCCGAAACATACTGCGTATAATACAAAGCTGTGGCTCCTTTACAATACTCCAAAACAGCTAAATACCCCTCCACAATCACCTGACATTAACGCTATAGAACATCTATGGAGCATTCTGGACTCGCGGATGAGAAAACGACGCATATCAAATAAAAATGATTTGAAAATTGCGCTTCTCGAGGAATGGGCATCCATTTCAACGGATGTCACCAAAAACTTAGTGGATTCGTTGCCAAAACGCATGAAAGCTGTGATTAAAGCCAAAGGGAACCCAACGAAATATTAAGAATGAATTATTATTTTATTAATGAATTTTCTGACCAAAAAACAATTAGTGTACGAATATTTTTGACACATGAGCTATGCGTAAGTTTGTTCATTTTTTATTGTTATTTGCAGTGCATGTGTATTTTTTTTTTTACTTTTTTTATGAAGTAAATACAAAAATTTATATTAATTGTGGTGACATTTGTCCCATATCTCTACATCTAATAATTATTATACAGCAGTTTCTTAAATAGAACACACTGCAGGTGTACGAATACTTATGGCATTCACTGTATAGTTTAACAAAGTAACCCCTAAGCCTCGGTTAACTCCTTTCCTTAAAGGAATCAAACGCGAGGCTATACAATAAAATCCAACGCCTTAATGTGTATCAAGCATCAAATCCTAATTTTCTTAATGGTGGAAGAAATAGCGTTCGACATATACGGTCGCCATATTTGTAGGGACCTGATTTCGGAATGCTTTGTTTTATAATAGAGAGCTGCTGCTTTAAAATAACATGATCTGTGACGGGGACTTGCAAACGGGAAATGTTATGGAATATACAGTTTTAAGGGCTACGATGTCGTGGGAATGCGTAAAAATTTAAAATGGAGTTGGGGTGGTAGGGAGAGTTGAGGATTTAAGCTCCGTTATTTTTTTCCTGGAAGAAAAGTTGAGGGGTTATTTTCGCTTCCTCACCTTCACTGTAAACCTGCTGCTCGATCTGGGTTTGAGATTATAAGCCGTCCTGTCACTCTTTCAAGTAATTGCGGTTCCTTTTTCCTAGGATGGAGACTGCCACAGCACGTGACCGCTAGAACGATGCCTTTTTTTAGAATGTCAGCTGCATTGTGAACACCCTCCACTTTTGATATCCTGCTTTTTTTACTTTTTTTAAAGTTCTCTACTTCGCATTCTCTCTCGTTCGGGTTTTCCCCCTTTTATAGGGTATTTAGTTTTTTACTGAAGGTCTGATTATGAGATACTAAATCCGGCCCTCGAGCTTATATGCGGTAGGCCTACAAATCCTCCTGCCGCGCTTTTCCCCCCCCATGGGGGGAGGAACAGATTGCAGCCGGTATTGGAAATGCAAAATGGAAGCCTTTTTTTGATGTAATTTTTTATTATAACGAAAACGTATTTTCTGCGTTGAGTTTTACAGATACAAATTATCTTTGAAGTACGCGTACATTTTGTCTTTTCATTGCTTTGACTACAACCCGTTCACCTACAGATGAATAAGAATCAAAACTGATATACGAATCATCGATCATCATCATCATACGAATCATCGATGATACAAATCAAATGTTTCCTAACAATGTGGGTATTGTTTACAAGTTATTGCTAGAGGAAATGCTAAACAATATGGAAGGTATGCTCGCATTGGAGTGATGTTCACATACATAACAGTATTAATTTTACAGACAGCTGTCCGCATTTGATCGATGTCTGTCCTTGATTGAGATCATAGGCTCACGCAGAAAGTTCGTAAGGCGGGTTATAGGCTCTATGGGGTAGTTACAGAGTTACAGCTCCATATATTCTTATATGCAAAACCACCTCCATATATTCCACCCTCCATATATTCAAATATGCAAAACCACCAACATGCCCATCAACACGCCCTGACTATGTCAGTGGTTTAGACGCATCTCCTCCCACACAGACATGTACGTCCATATTTAAGGTGTTACTTTTAACAGATTAAGTTCTACGTTTGAAAACTTTTAGCATCTGACAGATGCTCGCACGCATTTCAGAGGTGCCTGCCAGTATTTGTATTGGTCGTCAGAGAAAGTTTTACTACGCATAATTATACGTTTTGTAAATTCATGGTTTACAGATTGCGCTCTTGATAAAATTATATCTTTATAGTGCTTGAATTCAGTGTTACGAATAAACGATATTGGTGTAGGCAACAGCAAGCACAAATACGAACTTGAAATAAAGGGTTTGTGTAATTAGGGTAAAAAATAAAATACACATATTCATTAAATTATTTTTTAATTATAGGAATTGGTTTACTGTTTGAAATTAAAAATTCTGTGAATAATACTGAAGTTATTGTGTAAAAAAGATCTTCCACAATGGGAAGAAGTTGTGTTGTGTTTGAAAAGTCTTTTCTTTGTTTTACGTTTTTGAGATTTACTTATATAGTGGAACTTACTAAAGTGACCACCTGATTAAAGTGGCCACCTTTTATAAGAGAGAACTGGTAGGGACTTAGTCATGCTTATACCAAAATCTGTCATGTATAGTGACCACCTCTTCATAGTGTCCATTGCTGTCTTGTCCCAAAGGTGGTCACTTTAAGCAGGCTCTACTATATATATGTATCTTAAACAAAACACAGATTTAATAAAGAATTTTGACGTCAGTAAATATAGTTTGATTTAAAAAGTAATTTAAGCTCTATTATTCAAAGACAATTAACATTAAGTTAGAAAAGACCACTAATATAAAGTTAGGAAAGATCACTAATATAAAGTTAGGAAAGATCACTGATATAAAATTAGGAAATATCACTGATATAAAGTTAGGGAAGATCACTGATATAAAGTTAGGAAAGATCAAGAATATAAAGTTCATATGATTAATATTAGATTAAAAACAGATCATTAAGATTTGTTCTAAAAGATTATCAATATGAAATTATTAAAGATCATTCACTATATGATTCCATTTATTAAACTTTAAAGCTTATAACATGTGAAAAATCTTGTGTCATGGTGAACACGCTTTGTTAGAGGTTTACAAAACACGTAATCATATACTGGGTGATTCAAAACTCAGTGCCCCCCCCATGTTAATTTTTTGGTGGGTTCAGGTAGATAAAAGTCCTTTTGGGAAAGTTGCTTGTTGAAAAGGAACTAACTTTTGCCCTGTGTCGCGATTTACCCGCAGCACCAGGGGGCGCTCCACGTGGGGCAACTCGAAAATTTCAAATAGCAACCCCCATCGAGTAATACCTTGTTTTGAAGGCCTCGTTGAGAAAAAAATAATGACGTTTACAGTATGGCGGTACGATGCCCATAGCACCCACGACGTGTCCGCAAAGTTCAAAATCGACCTTTGTTCTCCTGGCTTTTGCTCACGCTAGTAAGGTCGTAGGCAAATGAAGAAAATTGTAGAATGTAAAGCAATGTATGTTCTATTAGCAAAATTTTTAGATTTCGTGTTAGTCCAATGGGGAAAGTTTCAAGGATCGCTTAAAAATATCAATATTCTAACCCTCAAGAACTCAAATAAAAATATTAAAAAAGAAAACAATAAAATATTAAAAAATAAAAGAAATATAAAAAAAGTAAGAAAAGAAGTTACCTTTTAATGAAGTAGATGTTCAAATTGAAGGCCTTACACTTCTTGGCAGTTATAAATCCAGGCCTCAAAGCTTTCTCTGACTTTTTGAAAAGTGTGTGAAGTAATTTTATGGCACTCACCCCATATTCTTTGGCACAGCACATTTATATTTTTCGGTGGCGGTTCGTAAACTATTGATTTCAAATGATCCCAAAGTTAAAAATCCAAGTGTGTCACATCTGGGCAACGAGGTTGCCATTCCACGATCCCACGACGACCAATCCACCTTCTTGGAAACTTGTTACGTTGAAAAAGAATGACATCCTTTCGGTAACTGAGTGGACGAGCCATTTCTTCAAAGTGTGTTCTTATAAAAGAGAATACTTTTTGTGAGGATGCGTGTGTGATTTCAAACAACTATTGTTGCTATGGAAATATTTTTATTTCAAACAACTATTATTGCCATGGAAATATTTTTATTTGAGTTTTTGAGGATTAAAATATTGATATTTTTAAACGATCCTTGAAACTTTACATATTGGATTAATACGAAATTTAAAATTGTTACTGATAGAACACACATTGCTTTACATTCTACAATTTTCGTTATTTGCCTACGACCTTACTAGCGTGAGCAAAAGCCACGAGAATAAAGGTCGATTTTGAACTTTGCGGACACGTCGTGGGCGCTATGGGCATCGTACAGCCATACTGTAAACGTCATTATTTTTTTCTCAACGAGACCTTCAAAAGAAGGTATTACTCGATCGTATTTGCCATTTGAAATTTTGGAGTTGCCCCCGTGGGGCGCCCCCTGGTGCTGAGGGTGAGTCGCGACACAGAACAAAAATTATTTCCTTTTCAACAAGCAACTTTCCCGAAACGACGTTTATCTGCCTGAACCCACTAAAAAATTAACAGTGGGGGGACTGACTTTTGAATCACCCCGTATATTTTTTTATTATAAAATTGCGTATCGCGTCGTAAAGGCAAAGTACAAACGTTTGTTTGACAAAGCTGTTTGAAGAAAATTAAATAAATGTTAAAAATTAAAATATTACGTAAAACTAAATACACTGGTTTTGTACTGCTATTTGGATTTAGTATATAGAAGAAATAAACAAGCTATTGCATATTGAAAAATAACGCAACCTTATGCAGAGAATCAAATAATTGTTTTGGGAGTATTGCAAATTGGGTGCGAATCTAAATGCTGTATTATGCATTTTAAAACTGACTCTAAAGTTGGTCAATTGTAACGTTTTATGATACGGTATAACTTACGAAAGTTAAACACCTGTAATTCCCTCTAAACGTGCCCAACTTAGAGAGGTGCCCAAAGTAAATCGTATGACGAAATTTCACTTTTCTTTCCCAGTAAAGCGTGTCGAAAGACCCATTTTCTTCAGCATGTAAAAATATAATAAGACGCAAGTGGTTTAAATTAAAAAATTATAATTATAAAAGCTATATTACGTACTTCCTAGGAAACAACTCGAGGTGTGAGTTCTCCATTTGGTCGTGAGCGGTGTTGATGGAAAGCTCTTACCATGAGAAACAAAAAATTAAATGGGAGTACCCTCCCGAATCCAGCTAGGAGATACAAGATGATTTGTTTTATGTGCAGAAAGAATCCGTCCAGCATTACAACGTTCCACCAATAAACAACTATTTATTTAATATTATTGTAGTGTATCAGGTGCTTCAAGTGTATTTTAGCTCAACAGGTGCTCCAAATCTGGAAAAAGCACAAAACAATTGATTGGAGAGTATTTTGAAAAGATCAAGGAGTCCATTGGCGATGACAAGACCCTCCTGATACTGGACTCGTGGTCTGGCCAAACAGACACAAAATTTAACAGGCAGAAAATGGGAAATAATATGGAGACCATAGTTATTGCTACGGGCACGACAAAGTATCTCCAGCTATTAGATGTATACCTTTTCTAGGACTATAAGCACGTTGTAAAAAAAATTGTTGAGTACTTGAAGACTTATGCAGATGTGTATGTTATCAACAGGGAGGCCACAGTAAAGCTGCATCACCTGACTTACAACTAGTTACCTTTCCCCCACCTTCGACAACATGCACTGATATGCCTTTCAGAAGATTTTGATTCGAAATACAAACCCCAACTACTTTTCACTGATATATATAGTCACATAATTTATGGAAATAGTGTGTGGAGTAGGGTAAACAAGGTTAATCTAAAAAAATTACAATCAATAATTGATAGATTATTAAAAAGAATAGGATATAAAACTAACAGAAATTATAAAACAAATAAAAATAGAAAATAATATAATGAATATAGAAGTAAACACATACAAAATATGAATAATGATATATTTAAAAATTACAACAGGTAAATATGAAACTATAAATACCTAGAAAAATTCAAACACAAGGAACATAAGATCAGGTAACATTTTAAAAACGGAAAAAATAAGAACAAATGTGGGGAGAAAACAATGTAAATTATTATGGAATTGATAAATGGATTAAATTACCAGACCATATAAAAAATCGTTTAAGAGAAAGAGTTTAAAAGGAAATTAAAAATTTATTTAATAGAAAACCAAAAATCAATCGTCAGGCTGATCAAAAGGGATCTAGAGTAATAACTTTTGTTTTGCTGTGCTTCCTCCACGCACAGAAATAGTATTTTTTCATGGAAATAAAAATTGTATCGTATTTTGTATGTCTTCCGGTCAGCTAAACAAATTTGCCTTAACCCGACCAAGTATATTTGTGTTGGTTGACTGCACACCACTACAACTCTATTCTCACTTGAGTGTACTTGATGTAGAAACATTTTTGCTTCGAACATTTCCATTCAGAAACACACTACCATGGTTAAAATATAGTTTCAGCTATTTCAGGAAGCTGGCATACTAACCATCCTAAGGGCAAGATTACATGTTTGCCATTTTTCCTTCGTACTTACAAAAATATTCATTTATTTGTAGTGCTGGATGGATTCTTTCTGCACATAAAACAACTGGTTGGATTCGGAAGTGTATTTCCATCTGCCTTTTTGTTCCTCATTATAAGAGCTTTCCATGGACACCACCCTCGACCAAATCGAAAACTCACATCTCGGGTGGTTTCTTGGTTAGAGTAACAACAATAATTGAGGATAGATAACGAAAGTTAAAACGGGCGAGATATGCGCAAAACGCCAACCAATTACCTCCGTATGCGTTTAATTGCTTATGCATAAAATATCTGTTACTGAGTTCATATAATCAAGAAAATAGTCATTGTTTCCTTATTTACTTAAATGAGAAGCAGACTATTTCCTTTCTGCTTAATGCGTTAAACCTGTTTCAAGGAACTTTTGAATCTTAGCATATAAAATACGTCCAATTTCCAAGGTGGAGAGATAAAAGTATACAAGTTAGAGAGTATTATAGACCTGTGACAAGACCGGAGTTTGTTAGGTTCCACCGAACTATGCCCAAATTTAGGAGGTGTCCGAGATATAAAGGTTTCCAACTTGACAGGGGTCTTAATATGTTTTTAAAATTGCCAATAAAGGTTTATCGATCAAAGTAACCAACCAGAAGTAAACTAATATCTTCGTATAACTAGGCGAAGTTGTTAGTTCCATTTTATTATTCGTAAACAGACGATAGAATAGGGGAGGGGAACGGTTAAAGAACTGTGAGAAAGCTAGTTGTGTCTGCTCTTTTTGACAATTCTTTATCCAGTCGCTGGGAGTATCTATCGATCATTGTTAAGTCCTTTGGGGCAAACGTACCCAACAAAAAAGAGAACGCGTGCCCAGTGACCGATGTTCATCTTCGGATCTTCACCAGCTCATAAGTAGTTACCCTTCGTAAATATGCGGATTCCCAAAACAACGCTCACCCCCTATCTCTTTTTACATCGTTGAAAGAAACGAAGGGAGGGGGAGGATGAAACCCAAAATAGGGACGAATCCAGTCAGTCATTGTTGATCGACCTTTGTTGGATATTCAGCAAAAGTATTGCACTGTTCCTTTTCTTTGTTTGCATTGCAACAATTGAGTTGAAAGCCGTTTTCAGTTGTACCATATTGAACCATCATTTATCCACTGCTAGATAGAGGCTTGTTAATTGTTTTTTTTTTTTCGCCTATGTATTTGGAGATTCGTCCTCATTTGTTCCATTTCACCTTCTGATTCATATTCACCCCTATCTTTGTTGAGGATGAATCCTTGGTTGCAAATGCACATGGTTGCAAATTATATTTGTTCGATATATATTTGTGTTCGATAGCATATTTTAAAAGTGATAAAATAGGTTCAAATGATTGAATCTGACAGTGGATACTTTAAAATATGACCAGTACGTTTTGCAGTCATATAATTAAGTATGCATAAAATGCCATTTTCTGGAGCTTTCTAATCGTAAAATCTTATTTAAGCCAAAATTTACGTGTACTTTATGTTCTTCTACAATGTTTTTAGGCGTAACCGTGTGTATTTGTAAATAAATTTGTTACAGCCGGTAGAGTTGTTTTATTCAGACGACAACTGCCAATATTGCAATAATTGCAACACAGAACCTGGTTTTGCGTTCCAGCATAATATTTTCTCTTTTAGCGCAAGCGTTTTTTTTCTAAAGTCCCAAACCTAAAATGACTTAATGATTGAGAGAAATGTTATTCCTGCATCGTACGTTTTAATTTGACGGTCTCCAAGAAAATGAAAAACTGGGTTTTTTTTGTTTTGTTTTTTAACTTCATTCTTCTTTAGATTTCAAGAAATCAAAATTAAGGAAAAGAATCAATGGCGATACAATCTGGAGTTAAGAAAAAAGGTATTTTTTTGGAATCATATCACAAAAAAGAGGTTAAAAAAAATAGTAAAACGTATATAAATAAATAAGGAAAGAAAAATCCGACAAAAGTTGCGTTGCCACTGACACGACGTAAAAGGAGAAAAATGTGCCGAAAACGCATTAGGAGGTAGGCGGTATATCCCTGCAGGCGACTGCTGAGATCGGGTCCGCCTAGCAAATTACTCTCAGTGGGAGTGGATAGGGGGCGCCTTTTGCCGTTGTTTGTCAGATAAATTCCGTTCGCAATGCTATTAACCGGAGGTCGAAATTTCTGGAGGGCATTTCCATACGATTTCGTCTTTAATTACAGACGTCAGACCCAGAGCTAAAATGCTGAAGAGCGTGGTGCCTGGGTGCACTCTGCACTAACACCAGTCCCTTTGGTCATTAACGATAGCAGACAGCTCGCTTTAGTGAAGGCAAGCTCGCTCGGTCCAAATCGTCGCCCGAAGCGTATGGTATGCTTGTACCGACGTATAATTTCGTGTCAAGCTGGTACTGTCCTTTTTCTAGCCTCCATTTAAAAAATGTTCAAGTTTTTGTCGGTTTGAAGGCGGCGTCTGACATTTCGTTTTACTGCTTTGTTTTCTACGAAAGTCGCCATTCCTTTGGGCAATAGGATTCGGAGAATATCCTGATTTTTGTAATTAGTACTGCCATTATTTTCGACTCTCTGTAAGGTGTTTTTTTAATAAATATTCCAGTTTACCAAAAGCTTATAATACGTTAGAAATTTACAGATTAATAGTCTGCCTGCCTATTTGTCTGTCTGACAGACCTTAGTTATCTTATTTCAAATAGCGTGATATTTTTTTTGATGGATGGGCGGATGGATGTACAGTCTGTCTGTCTGTCTGTCTGACAGACCTTAATTATCTTATTTCAAATAGTGTGATATTTTTTTTATGGATGGGTGGACGGATGTACAGTCTGTCTGTCTGTTTGTCCGTCCGTCCGACAGACCTTAATTATCTTATTTCAAATAGCGTGATATTTTTTGATGGATGGGCGGACGGATGTACAGTCTGTCTGCCTGTCTGTCCGTCCGCCCGCCCATCCTTATAAAACATCACGCTATTTAAAATAAGGTAATTTTATTCAATAACGTTGTTCTAATTAACTTCGTTCTACTATATATTATTTCGTATAATTTGAGAAAAGTATGGTAATAAACAGGGTTTAAATATACTAAAATTTATTTGATAACCCACAGTGTAAAATTGAATTAATAAAAAAGAATGTAAACGATGTAGTCAGTCAGTCAGTCAATCAGTCAATTCATTTTGAGAGCGCCATAACCAAGACTCGCATATGTGTTGATCATAAATGAAAAACGTCAGGCTATTTAAAATTAAATAATTTTATTGAATAACGTTGTTTTAATTAACAATTTCTTAATTAACGACCGTTTCTGTTAAAAATGGTAGTTTAAATAAGGAAGATAGATAAACGTTTGTGATAATTAAGTGACTACAGGGCCTAAATGACGGAGCATACTTTGTTCATCACTAACTAACTTATCATAAAAGTGACGTTGATGTCTCACCTTTATTCAAAAATAAACTCCAAATTGCAATGCACAAGGGACACAACTTGCTTCTTATTATCCTCTGTCGAGATCCACAACAATAGAAAGATTTTCAACTGCTTTTTTTTGTGTGGAGGCACGACATACCCTTCAACAATCTTCTGAAATTTTCCTTATCCCTATTTAACATGATGTCCTCCTCTTCTAGCTGCCAACCAGAGACGGCGGTATATACAAAGCCAGAAGTGTATGATGTCAAAGCGATCCGAATAGGTTCGTTGCTCACGAACAAACCGACACCCTTCTATTCTTTTCATATCAAAGTTTCCCACCGCGATCGACCACCTAAAACGCGACCGCTCTTCAACTCCACACGGACGCCAGTAACTAGGAACGGGATAATAGGGGCGGATAAAGTACAAGGGGTGTCCTCCCCCTTGATGGCAGAGGCGTGACGAAGGGGGCTATTGGAGTGGATAAAGGTGCGAAACTCGTTTGTCGATCGAACAAATATGACACAAGGGAGAACTTTATTATCGCGAACTTCACACTACATAAAGAAAAATGGACGCATTTATATATGTGTTATTGTGAGAAAATGGATGGGGACTAATCTGCAAATAAAGTCATTACACACGGAAGAAGGAAAGAAATATAGGATGCAATGATACTAAACAAATAAATAACAATAAATAAAATAATAACAAGTAAATAATATAATGATACTAAAGCATCAAGGAAATCTCGGATTTGTTAATTGATGATCATAAAAGACTCAAGTTTTATATATTAATTGGCATTTAATTAACATGTATAACAATCATTAAAGTTATATTGAACGAGAGTCTGTAATAGTAAGGATTAGACAGTTGGAGAATGTTGTACAGAGGAAGCTCATCCATTCTTTTTGAAACAGTTGCATTGAAGGTATGTTTGTTTATTAAGCTGCAGTTCATAATTTTAAATTTCTGTTATACATAGCCGAAACCAATTGTTAAAAAAAAGTCCAAAGGAATGATCTGGAAATTTTATTCAATGATTTAACTTCGAAAAGTTAACACTTACGGATGAAGAGAGTTTAAATCTAGTCATAAAAATCGCCTAATATTAAGCGTTTTTTGAGTATTTCAGTTCAACGAAAGCATAGTAGTTTATCAGAAGCAAAACATGCTGATGTGTAAATGCACAAAATAGTTGGTTCGAATTCCAGAGGCTTTATATCTCGGTTAGTCATTTATGATAGTAGGAAAAACAGCCAAACTTATTAATCTGTACTGGGTTTGCCATAAAGAAACCTAAACTTCGTGCCAATATATAATACTTAGACACACTAAATTTACATAGAAAGAATTCAAATATGCGGTGACAACGCTTTTGGCTATTATACGACTAATCCAGATTTGGTTCCAACAGCTACCCAACACTTGCTTTTTTACCCGCCGATCTGTGTTCCGAGGTTTTGTTCTCGTAGCAAAGAAGATTCGGACTCCTCAAGGAATTATAGGTCCTAATTTAATATAAGCTAGTTTCTTGCCATGAAATATAGAGCAATTTTGTAAAAATGCAGTTGAAATGCTATAACTTCGTTAGCATTAAGGCATGGAAAAAACTTTTGGCTTATAAGCGGTGTCTAACTTAAATTGGCGGTCACGTTTTGCTCTAATGAACTAAGAAGCGATAGCCACATTTCATAACCCCTCCCCAACCGGGGAGTGATCGAAAATCATCAACTCTAATTAAAAGTTCCTTTAATTATGAATATGTAAAAATTTTTAAGTTGTGACGTTAGGAAGTGACTTTTTCGGGACTTCAAATTAGATGGGAGCCTATAGGAGAAACGTGTTTTCTGTTAGGTTCAGCAGAAGTCCATACAGATTGAGGATGAGAAACATAACGCTTTATTAACATAGCGTGATCGTGATACAGCATTAGCTCTACTAGCTAGGTCGTCCACATTTCATGCACACGTACGTACAGTACAGTACAGGAGGGGAGGGAGGGAGTGTCCTCTTAATCCGGCGATTTACAAGCAAATGAGCGACACCGGAGAACAGGTTTCTAGTCGCATGTTACAAGGCGCAGCGCCCATGCGTCGCGCCCGTCCAGTGCATTACACTATGTAGGTAACAAGTATATAGTGAATAAAATACATCATAAACCCAATACCCCTCCCCCACACTGTATACATAGTTACCCAAAATACAAATCAGTATCCTCGACACCAATGGCCTTTAAACAATTATTATGCTTGGAAGAAGACAGTGCCTTGGTTAAGGCATCCGCTCCCATGTTTTCAGTGGGTCCATCGGTAAGCTTGATTTGACCTTCAATTAGAGCTTCTCTCACAAAATGGTGCCGAACATCAATATGTTTTCTCTTTTTATGATAGACGGGGTTTTCTGCCAATTTTATAGATCCAATGTTATCAACAAACACATTTATATTTTTCAAATGGCTATTACATAACTCATTAATTAGTCCGGAAAGGTAAATGGCCTCTTTTGTACCATCGGATAATGCCATGTATTCCGCCTCGGTAGATGAGAGTGCCACAGTGCACTGTTTATGGCTATCCCATTTTATGGGACTACGGCTTAGTATGCAACAATACCCTGTATACGATTTCCAATCATCGACACAATTTTCCCCAGTCAGAATCGGTAAATCCAAATAATGGTGCGTCGGTGTACCTAAAAACTAGCCCAAAGTTAATTGTTTTCTTCAGATACCTCAACGCAAGTTTCGCAGCTATCCAATGTGAGTTGTCAAAACAATTCAAATACTGGCTCAATTGACTAACAGCATTGGCTACATCGGGTCGAGTGGAAGTCGCCAAATACATTAAACCTCCAACTAGCTCTCGATACGGGAACTCCCCTTACTCACATTTCTCTGCCCTTTTCAATCTAATACTCACATCCATGGGGCTTGCAACTGGTTTTGTTTCCAACATGTTAAAACGTTTCAGTAACTCTCTTACGTAACTTTGTTGGCTCATGGATATCACACCCTTTTCTTGGCGAAAATTTATTCTTAAACAATATTTTGCTACGCCATTATACTTTACCTCCAGTTCCTCTCTGAGGTGATTTTCAAATTTTCTTAATTTATAGGGATTTTGTGACATAAATAATATGTCATCAACATATGCCAGTATGGCAGTTAGTTGCCCTTCCTCTCTGACATAATACATGTATGGGTAAGCATGGGTTCGTATCGCCCCAAATGCCTCTATGATATCATTTAATCTCTTATTCCAACAACGTCCAGCATGTTTGAGGCCATATAACGACCTTTTCAATGTAATATTTACCCTTAATTTAGGGACACTAAAGTTTTTGACGCCTTTCTGTGAGTATCGCTATCAAGTTTGCTGCTTATTGTTATTTTAGTGAGGACGTCTTCAAAATATTTGGGACATTCCATGAATATCTCCTCTTCGAGATTTCCATTCAAATACGCCGTCGTTACGTCGAACTGGTGGATTTTAATTCCAAGCTTCATCGCCAGGGCTCCCATTAGTCGAATGGATCCCTATCGTGCTACTAGGGCAAAGGTTTCACTAAAATAAATACCCGGTTTTTGGTTAAACCCCTTTGCTACAAACCTCGCCTTACGTTTGCAGAGAGATCCGTCCGGATTAAACTTGTTTGTCAATATGAATTGACTCCCTATGCATTTTCTTCTAGAACGGGGCCTATCTTTCTTTCTTTTTGGTTTTACGGCTCAAAGACTACAGTGGTCATGCTGCGCCGGGACCTACTGTTTTCCGAGGAATCCGAACCTCTTAAGGCCTAGGGAACCAAACCCCGGACTACAGTGAGCAGTGCGATCTTTATGAGATCTCTGAGTAAGCGTTCTTTTTGCACTGCTGGGAGTCGAACCCGGATTAGCGGCGCACTAGGAGAACGCGTTACCACACTGCGCCACCGCAAGGCCAGGGGCCTATCAACTAACACAAAGATGTTATTGTTTAAAACACTATTCACTTGGTTGACTAGCGCCATATACCATTCTGAAGACTCGGGGCCTTTCAGCGCACTCTGAATGAGTATCTCGGCTCCGAAGCAATCAACATTTACATGGTATGACGCATAGCTTGTAATGTTTGTGTCTACTTTTCTGCTTCGTAGCGAGATAGTATTTCTATCACAACAGACGGGTTTTTTTAAATCTAACTCCTCTCGTTCATCTATAGGTCCGCCCCCATGGTCAGTGGGTCATTTTCCACTCCCGTCTCCCCGCCCACGTTATATGTGGTTATCTCGGCTCCTCATTCCAGGGGGTCATCTAACGCTCGCTGAATGGGTTTACCTTCCAACAATAACTCAACTTCCGCATTAGATTGCAATACATCCCCCGGAAAGAACTTTACACTCTTAGGAAAAAAAAACAAAAAACCCACCGTTTTTCCGGGAAATAAATTCTGAAAGCTTTGCTCATCTCGGAGTACCCTAAAAAAATTCCCTTATCGGCTCTCTCAAAAACTTGTGCTTAGATCGAGTATTTCGACAATAAGCTATACATCCAAACGTTTTGAAATATGGCACGTTTGGTGTCATTTTGTACAATAATTCATAAGCCCTTTTTCCATCTATGGCTTTGGAGGGACATCTGTTTCTGACATGATTAGCTGTGTTTATAGCCTCTGTCCACAAGTTTAGCGGTAGGCTTAACATACAACGCCCCATCTCAACCAATGTTATATTTTTGCGTTCAGCTACTCCGCATTGTTCTGGACAGTAGAGGGTTGTTACCCTTCTTTCAATTCCATTAATCTTTAGGAAATTATCAAATTCTCTATTCAGGAACTCCCGCCCCCACATTATCACTTATGAGTGCCTTAATTTTAGAACCCATTTGATTTTTCCATAGGGAGGGACTTAATTTCTTTGAACGCATTCAAAACCTCATTTTTATGTCTTAGGAATTTTACAACACAGTATTCAGAG
>QLNU02003225.1:119998041-120035976 GCA_006491805.2 Dysdera silvatica | reverse complement strand
GACACAATATCCATTGATAATAAATTTGAAAAGAGGAAATGAAGGAAAATGGAAATTAATATTTCAACTTAAATACGTATCGTACCAAAACGTAAGAATAATTACAAGAAAACGTATATTAAATAAAAAAAAAAAAAGTCGGTAAACAAGGGCGCCAAGAGTTACTGCGGGCTTCCAGACTCACTTCGACCGGTCCCATTATCCCTTCTCTGGGCCACCCCCCATAATAAAGGTACTTGCCATCGCGGGCCCCCCCAGATTGCAGCTCCTGCTGCCCACCCTCTTGACGGCGCTGTCGGTAAACAAGTGAAAGAACACTAAGAAATATCAAATGAAGGTAAAATTTATGGATATAATTATAATCTTAAGACAGATAAGAGAATGGAAAACAAGATAGAACGAACTAAGTCAATAAAGATGATTAGTAACCTTGATACAATAACCTCCTGCTTATTGTTAAATTTGAGAAGAAGCATGCGATGGTATCTTAAATAACAAAATTACGTTAATTTCTTCATATGAAAAATAAATTACTAGATTTTGTGAAATAAAGATAGTGAAGAATAAATTAGAAAAATAGAACAGGCATAATCGTTTTTTGGTTTTATAAGTTTATTCTAATTAAAAAAAATACGTTCTTGATTTATTTCAGAAGAAATATTAGTCGCTTCTCTAACCAGTTTAAATGAGATATTATGAAAAGTTACCAGTTTTTATTACATTTTTAGATAAACGAAACTAAAAACTAAAAATTAAATATTCAATCAAATTAAAAATAAAATAACGCTTAAAGCGTCGTGACAAAATGTATGATAAATTTTATGAGTTCAAGCGTGGTAAGAACGCTTTAAAAGGTTTAATTTTTTAAAATATACATTATAAAAATACATAATCCTCTAACACTACATTTGCTTTCCAAGTTAATTTAAAAATATTCAAATTTTATTTCCTATGATAGTTTTTAAAACAGAGAATTGCACAAAGTAACACCTAACATTTAATAAATATATATGTTGTTCGTTTTCTTAATCGTTTCCTTTTTACATCTTACTTACGGGAGTACAAAACACATCATTTCCTTGGATTAGTTTTTTTTTTTGTTGTAGCAGTGATGACATCTGGGAAATATCCTTGTGTAAGTAGTAGGCCTGTAGCCAGGATGAAGGGGAAACTGGGGCAAGGCAAATGGCACATGGGGCAAGGCAAATGGCACATGGGGCAAGGCAAAGGGCACCTGGGGCAAGGCAAATGGCACATGGGGTAAGGCAAAGGGTATATGGGGTAAGGCAAAGGGCACCTGGGACAAGGCAAAGGGCATATGGGACAAGGCAAAGGGCACATGGGGCAATGTAAAGGGCATATGGGGCAAGGCAAAGGGCACATGGGGCAATGCAAAGGGTATATGGGGCAAGGCAAAGAACAGATGGGGCATAAGGTACCCGGGGATTGTTCTATATACAACATAGCTTGAAGGGGTAACTGAAGCTAGGCCCCTACTGGCCCCGGCTTGGCTACAGGCTCATCAGTGACTGGGGCTGCTAAGTTGATGCTAGGTCTTGTAGAGAGATTTAAAAAAATTCATTCTCATCATTTTACTAGATCAGTTTTTCAACGAACTTCATCCGCATTGTAGAGATTTTTAAACTTTTTCCTCGTTTTAACTTGGGTAGAAACGCACCCTGTTATTCTTTAATGCCTGAATTTTCTCAGAATGACATATATTTGCAAAATATAACAATAAGATTGTTATTTATTCAATACCTTGAGGTAAATGCGTTGAAAACTATTAAGGTCGAACTTAAAGAAACCTCAAAATTAGACTTCAAGAACACAAAAACAAATTTAGGACTCAAGATTTTAGTTCACTTCTTGTCAGACACTGCGCCGAACAGAACCATATCCCATGCTGGCATAATGCGAAAATCTTTCAAAAAAACATTCATAACTACAGTGGACTAATATTCCTTGAAAGTTGGCAATCTATCAACAATAGCCATCGTAACGCGTTAAATGAATTCCACAATCTACCCGCAGAATATGTAACGCTCAAATAATATTCCAGCATCTCCATAATTTCAACCATTTCGTACTGAAGATGAAGTTGCGATAGCTTCAAAACGTCTGCTTTCAACATGTTTAACTATATGTTTCTTAATGGCTTTCTTCTTTCTCAGAATTCTGATGTATCTAATTTCGTTTCAACATTATTTTATAACAACACAAGTTGACTCAAATTATTCATAGAAGCTTTTAACCGCTTCCATGCTTGCATTTTTCTTCCAATTCTCGTGAAGTTATAGAATTTTTCTTAATAAATTGTAACACGGAGAGAGATCACAAATTGGAATGATAGAACTTTGTAAATTTGTTCGACAGATTTTACGGTTCTTTGCAACGTTACATGAGCGACAAGGTTCGCAGAATATGGTGGACAGAAAATGGGAAAATATATGAGTTAACTCGGATGAAATAATAATTGGTTTTGGAGCGAAAAAATTTACTTGGTGGCAACGCATCTCCATGGAGCCGTTCGCTCTGAGTATAAAAGAGTTGCGCTCTCTCGAATCCCAGGTGCCCCATCTACCACACTCGAGCCTGCACTTGATTGGATTTGAAATTTTATGCGTTGACGCGAGCCGGGCGCAAATTGCGACCAGGAATTAATCCGCGGCCGGCCGGTCGTAATTTGATTGCGTGGCACAGTAACAACTACGCCTGTGCGAGCGTCAATTCTCGCTGTTCCGCCGCTATTCCCCCTCTCCTTTCCCAGAACACACAGCGTATCCTTCCACATTTTCGGATTTTAATTTCAGAGGGATCATTTTTTTGACATTATTATACATTTTTCTATTACTGTATCTTACTTTTGAAATTATTAGATACCAGTCTTATGCACTACGGGAAAGTGTTGTCCTCTTAATTATTAGGTAATATTTAATTTGTTAAATATTGCTTTAACGCACCATGCATTTTCACTTTATTAGCAATGGGTTATAATATTAGTTGACATTAGTTTCTACAAGAAAGGTATACGAATCCATATAGTAAGTAACACATAATTGTGAATTTCGGTTTTACGACGCATACCATATAATCAAAGTCACGACACGAGGGTGAGAGAGAGAGAGAAGGACAACAAAATAAAAGATATGGTACAAAAATACAAGAGAGAAGGACAACAAGGTACAAGAGATATTACAAAGGTACAAGAGAGAAGGACAACAAGGTACAATAGGCGTTACAAAGATAAAAGAAAGAAGGACTATAGATGTTACAAAGATACAAGTGAGAAAGACAATAAGATACAAGAGATGTTAAAAAGACACGAGAGAAGGACAACAAGGTACAAGAGATTATTTTTTGTAATTGAGAGATGCCTATAGAAGGCAGGTTTGTATTAAAGAAAGTTAAAATGCATTTACTTGTTATAGCTTCGATTTCAACACTTAATTTTTGAAAAGTTTATCTCTATGCTTATCATAATTAAACTTAAAGAATCGATTAATATATCGACAGTTGTTTACACATATCAAAATCTGTCGATCTCCCTAAAATGTACATTTTGTTTATTTGTCAATGTAACCGTTAAGCAAAGAACTAGGAAAAAGATCGCTGATATTGTCACGCTAAAACGAGGAAAAGAAATTTTTTTATTGGAAATTAAATATTTTTAACTTTGAGTTCATATATTTAAACAACTCCCGCTGGGAGCATCGTACGTTGAAAAAAAACAGTGCTTCCTTCGGCGGCCACCCTTCCCAACAATCCTTTTGCAAAACGTACTACTACTATTACTCGTATATTTAAAACTAATTAAAATAACATTTATTAATTATTTTTAATGATTAAACGCATAATTTTATTGATTAACTGAATGATTTAATTCATTAGCTAAATGATTTAATCGATTGATTATATGATTTGATTGATCAGCTAAATGAACTGATTAAGTGATTTCAATGCTTAATAAGTAGTTAATAAGTGGTTTTATTGATTAACTGAATGATTTGATTGATTAATTGAATTATTTGATTGATTAACTGAATGGTTTGATTCATTAACTGAATCATTTGATTGATTAACTGAATGATTTGATTCATTAACTAAATGATTTAATCGATTGATTATATAATTCGATTGATCAGCTAAATAAACTGATTAAGTGATTTAAATTTTTTATGTTTTATTGATTAACATAATGATATTAATTAACCAAGTGATTTATTTATTTATTAACTAAGCGATTTCATTGATTAACGAGGTGATTTTATGGATTAACTAACTGATTTGATTAATTAATCACAAGAGTTGAATTACAAACACTATGTAGAATTTTTAGTGACTTTGATTCGTACTATATTATTATTTCCTATGGCATGCATTCGGGAATATGGTTCAATCAGCTCATGCTCTGGTGGTGGTGGTGGTGTCCGCTCCCTCCCCATCCGGGTTCTGTGCTTTCTACTTCTTTATCAGCGTAATAGGATCAGAAAGGAGTGAGTGCCATTTTTAAGCTTCATTACGGTGTTTGTTCAATTGCGACCCCATCTGGACTTGGTGAAAGGTGTAAAGCTGAATCCAAATTTTCTCTCATCACCCATATTCCAATTGAGCAACGGAGAAATCCAATTGAGCAACTCGGAATTTGCTTATAGCGCGGCCTTTGGTCGAAGCTCCACTCCTATGGAAATTTCGGATTTACGGAAATAAATGTCAACAGATATATAATATTTGGTATGTCAATGTTTGCTGCTACCTTTTCGAAAACCCTCGTCCATAGAATTTAGTTTCGGCGGATGTGGTGTTTCGTATTCTGCATTCCACGGATTATATTTTATGAACAGAAGCTATGGAATAGATGATCAAAATAATAATAATAATATTCTTTTTCTTTACTTTCTATTTTACCTACATTAAACAATGCTACACATTATTTATATCATATAAAACATAAATATCGTTTAATATAATTATCATGAAATGCTTTATATCAAGATCACTTTAATTAAAAGTCTTGTTTAACTCAATCAATGTTTTTAATATTAGGGGCTCCCACAATAGAAACACCATGTTCACTTCGCAGGCTTTCTTAACTGTTGCCACTTAGAAATGCAAGGAAAGGAAACTTAAGTTTAATTCCTAAAATTGGCAAAATGCCAAATGGTTTCCTTTTATGTGATGTTTTCTATATATACATAATTTCGACTTCCGTATCTGGCAACATATATTGTATAATTATAATTTCACTTTTTATATTTGGCAACAGTACGTGCAATTGTTTTCCGAATTCTAAAATCAAACCAGTCTTCAATTTACCATCGACGTGTGTACACGTACGACAAAGGCTACGCCAAAAAGGCTTACAAATTTTCTTTTAACGTTGTATTTAATTAATTATCTGGTGTCTTGCTTAATTATTCTAAACGTTTAAAAAATTAATAAATATCATTTTTTAACTGGATTGAATTACTGTTGTATATCTTCAAAACATATATCTGCAGCATGAACAGTTTAGGAGTGAAACAGGTCCAGAATAAATAAATTTTAGTTATATAACGAGCCTTAAACTTTATAACACATATTCTATTCCCCATTTCATCACTTATACGTTATACATTACGATCCTCCTCCTTTATTTCTATTTTCTACTTTCCCGTCCAAGAGGTGGCGCTTCCGTCAGAAAACTAACAATAGCTTGAAATGGCACCACCATCTGTTGTTCACTTGCAGTTTACTCCGGTCGATTCGTAGCGAAGGACAACTACACCTTTACAAAACTCCTCAGCTCCCTCTGTCAAACATTGAAAACTTATTAATATTTAATATAAATTATTTGAGAATTTAAGCACCACTACTGTAACTATTCTTTTTTTCAACATGCCAATAGGCTAACTAATAATAATGAAAGTATTTAATATTAGTAGAACAAGCAGTATATAAAGGGATGCTTTTAAAAAGAGTTAATAATACAGTATCATAAAAAAATAATATTTTCATATATTATTGATAATAAAATCAAAGGTAATTAAATCTTGATTTCAATCTTTTTTTTCAACCTTTCACTGATTAGGTTGCTGAATTGGAATATAGTTTGGATGCGTGTCCGCTAGTATGTTGTTACTTTTTCAAAATAACAAATTTATTTTAATTCTGTGAATTTTAAATCTTACATTATTTATTTACTTTTTAAAAATAATGCAACTAAATTAAAAGTAAGATTTTGCTGTCATAACATGGTAAGTAGTAAGCAACATTCAAATGCTTTATTTTGCCGCCGGTTATTTGAAAGAATACCAATTCAACCTTGATTTCCGAAAAGTTATTCATTATTAAATTTACACTGACGCAATCTTGAAAGATGGAAATTTTAATTAAAAAACTGGTTTTGCATTTCAACTTAAGCATAATATTTCATCCCCTCTCCTTGTTGTGTTTAAATAGTTGCAGATGTACAATTGCGGAATATAATGCCCCGAAGTTTAATTTAATAATAATAATTTTATTTACTTCAAATTTAAACCAGAAACATTTGACGTACTAGCTTTGTAATTTACAATTTTTGACGCAAAAGTTACGTTTCATTTAACCTTTTACTTAGTTTTGTTTGTGCGTTTGTTGACTCTCTTTCTAATAGTTCTAAATTTATTTCAAGCACTGTATAAGTCAATCTGCTTTCCCCCTTTTCATTCTCTTGCTAAAAATCAAACTATTTTTAATACCAAAAATAATTTTTTATAGCCAAGAATAGTAATCTTTTGAATCAAATTATCCTATTTTTCGAAGCCATGAGTATTACTTTTCCGAAGAAAGGAGGTATATTTTTCCGAAGCCATGAGTATTACTTTTCCGAAGACAGAGGTATATTTTTCCGAAGCCATGAGTATTACTTTTCCGAAGACAGAGGTCTACATTTCCAAAGACATATGTCTACTTTTCCGAAGCCATGAGTATTACTTTTCCGAAGACAGAGGTCTAATTTTCCGAAGCATATAATACTGATTATTCGAAGAAAATATAATAAATAGTTTATTATGTTTTCTTATCACTTTTAATATATATTTCATTTTCTACTATTGCCATTCCTTATTTTAAATTTCGATTTACAATGCGAACTGAATAATAAGGTTTTTAAATACTAAGATTAATCAAATCAAGGCTGAATACAAAATCCTTGTAAAATTTTTATATTTCTGAAAAACTTAATTTAATTGCATCGCATTCGAAAACAAATCTGAAATGTTACATTCCGCAATTGTAAATTTTGCGACTATTTGAACACAACAAAGAGAGGGGGGTAAAAGATTATGCTTAAGTTGAAATACAAAAATAGTTTCTTAATCAAAATTTCCATCTTTCAAGATTGCGTCAGTGTAAATTTAATAATGAATAACCTTCTGGAAATCAAACTTGAATTGGTATTCTTTTAAATAACCGGCGGCAAAGTAAAGCATTTGATGTTACTTACTATGCTATGACAGTAAAATCTTGCTTTTAATTTACTTGCATTATTTTTAAAAAGTAAATAAATAATGTAAAGTTTCAAATTCACAGAATCGAAATAAATTTGTTATTTGAAAAAGTAACAACACACTAACAGACACGCATCCAAACTATATTCCAATTCGGCAACCTAATCAGTGAAAGGGAATAAAAGATTGAATTCAAGATTTAATTACCTTTGATTTTATTATCAATAATATATGAAAATATTATTTTTTTTATGATACTGTATTATTAATTCTTTTTAAAAACATCCTTTTATATACTGCTTGTGCTGCTAATATTAAATACTTCCATTACTATTATTTACCTTATTGACATGTTGAAAAAAAGGAATAGTTAAAGTAGTGGTGCTTAAATTCTTAAATAATTTATATTAAATATTAATAAGTTTTCGATGTTTGACAGAGAGAGCTGAGGAGTTTTGTAAAGGTGTAGTTGTCCTTCGCCACGAATCGACCGGAGTAAACTGCAAGTGAACAACAGATAGTGTTGCCATTTCAAGCTATTGTTAGTTTTCTGACGGAAGCGCCACCTCTTGGCAAAAATAATGTGGAAATAAAGAAATGAAATGAAAATTGTGAAGGGATGGGGCAATAGATTATAGAGCAGCAGAACTAAATGAATTCTAATTATATTTAGAAAAAAATATATTATATAATTTATTAAATTACTTTATTAGATAAACGGCACTTACAGCAAACTCCGCTCTTCTATTTATATATTATATAGTAATAAAATATAATAAATTAATCAGATTGGTTACCTGAATGTTAAGGGATTTACATTATTTTCGGATATATACAAATATTTTGTAAATATCTATCAAAACTTACATCTGAAGACGAAGCTTCGCAATTCAAAAGATATAAATATTTCAAGTCATAAACTTCTATCTTATGATGCGAATTCATTCTTCTAGGCAGGGCTGTCCTTAGTTAATGCGGGGCCCCGGGGCAAAACATATTTCGGGGGCCCATACATATACGAGTAAGAAAACAAAACGAAAACAAAATGGAATAATGTATGAACACTAGATGGCACGAAATGCGAGAGCTGAAGCAAAAATATTTTTGGGGAAATTTTCAATATTACAAAAATTAAAAATTTGAGAATTACGCTTCGCAGGGTATGGGCCCCGCTCGCCCCTGCTCAAGGACGGCCCTACCTCTAAATAAGGGATTCTTAAGATCTGGGATTCTTAAGATCTGTGAATTGTAGAAGGATTGTAAAGAGAAGGAAAACAATTCATCAACCTATCAACGCAATCAATATTCAGCCAACATTTCCAAAATGATTTTATGACCCAAGAAGAGAGACCTTTATTTAATATCGTATGGACAGTATTATTTATAGAAGGTTATGATATTTTAAGAGAATGCTTCTTTGTGCATTTCTTTTTTAAGTACATAAAAAAGATTGTACGTGGGCTATTACTGTGGCTTAGATGGTTTTTTGGTACAGGAATATGAAAATCACTAATTTAATTTCAACTCACAATATGTATATTCTCTTTTTTTTTCTTTCTGTTTAACCCTTTAAGGCTTGTTGCCGGCCGAAACGGTCGAAGGGTTGCTGTCCTTTCAGGCCTTTAAGTGGCCATATAGCCGGATTGTGGTACGTAAAAATCGAGAGAGTACCCTACCTATTTTTACATACCACGTAAAGGAATCTTTAGCTTTGGATTTTCTTAAAACTCAATAAACAATATATTTAGTATATTGTGCCATATTACCTTATTTTTGAATTTAAGTTAAGAAAATTAAAAGAATACATCATAAAGTAACTTAGTAATTATTTCCAAACTACGATTTATTTAGAGATGTTCAAAAAATGGTCTACAGTTTTTTGTTTCTATGTTCTCTGTTTATGAAATTTCCATTGTGAAATATGTATCGTTTTAAATACATAGCAATAAGTGTAATTCATTACCTTAAAATGTTTATTGTTAATTTCTTACTGGGTATCTTGAAAGGGATGACAGTTCTAAAAACGTCTACAGTTTTAGCTGACGAAAACTTGGTTTCATCTACATTTGCCCCACCCAAAAAAATACCCAATCTCTACTTACTTTTACAAGCTTATATATAAAAGTTATAATACAAATAACATACGGATAATATACATAACATAAAAAAAGTACCAAGACTTTGGATATGTGTAAAGTAATCAAAGATATGTGGGTAGGATTTGACGTTGTACATACATGCAGTCAGACACAGGCCTAATACAAACTACTATGTCCAGAATCCTGAAAATACTTGAGATAGACCCCTGTAACACCTGCATTTGAGCTACAAAAGGCCAAAATTTTAAACACATGCCGAATAGCAGGAAGTTTTTAGACACAACAATTGAAGAATTTGCAGAAGGCAGTCTTTTGAATTTGGAATTAACGTCTTAAGTCCATACCGCCCATTGAAAGAATATATATAATAATAACCTACGAGAAACCGCCTTACTGGGCACCGCTTACACATTAAGAAGATACATGGACAATTCTCAGGTTTTTGGGTGAGACTTGAACTGAGTCAAGAACTCCATGTCAAGAGGCTTATGCTTATCTCCTTAATGCATTGCAATAAAATAAAGTATAACGGAAATAATAATAATAATAATGTTAAACAGAAGAAATTCTAAAAATCTCCAAATATCGTGACCTTGCAATAGAAATTAATAGACTCTGGAAAAAACAAGTAACAGTCATCCCGATTGTGATAGGTGCACTGGGGGCCATCACACCTAATTTAAAGAACTTCCTAGAAAAACTGGACATTACTGACATAACGACAACAGACCTACAAAAAACTGCCTTACTGGGCACCGCCTATATATTAAGAAGATATATGGACAGTTCTCAGGTTTCTGGGTGAGACTTTAACTGAACTAAGAATTCTAGATCAAGAGGATAGTGATTATCTCCTTGACACTGTGTAACACAACAATGTATAACGGACATAATAATGTATATTCAGATAATATATAAAGACATTCTTTCTTCGTGTTTTTGCGGCGCAAGGATATTAAAGCTCGTGCTGCTCTGGAACCTATATTTTTTCCCAGGAATCAGAACGCCAAAGGAACTAAACCTCGGCCAACGGTGGATGAGAAAATGGCAAGTGTGCTACGATGCCATTGGGAACCGAACCCGGATAAATAGCAGGATGTAAGATTGAGTAATCCTTACTCCAACTCTAGGACAGTGGAGATACACTATCCCCGGAATTTGAATTTCTGAATGCATAGGAAACCAACCGCCGAACCATAGCGAGTAGTTACTCTATATGCGTTGAACAACCATTAATTTAAAATCCTTAGAAGGAAAATAGAAAAAAAAACTCAATTTCGATGGGCTAGTAAGAAGTGGAGTAGTGAATGTATAGAATGTAGTTAAAGAACTCATTGTTATATTGAAGTGGTGAGAATATCAGTGGGCGTTGTTATAGAGGTATACATTTGCCCAATAAGGAAACACTACCATAATATTTTAAAGACGTTGCAAAATGGAAAGTGCATTCATTGAGGTTTTGCTGCATTTTTTTTTTAAATTATGTTAGTTCATGGACCGCATTTGGAAAATTTGCAACGTCTAATATTAATTGAATATGGATTGCAAAAATATTGGAAGGGATTGGAATTAAGAAATACATAGCAATACATACAAACTAGAAATGGAAAAATAATATGCAATACAGTAAAATCTGCATAACGACACTGAGTATAATGATCATTCATAACTGTATTTTCCTTAGTTTGTGATAGATATAAAGTGTATTAGATTCAGCTTCGTCTATGACGATTAACCCTCTAAAACGATACCTTTCCCGGGTTTTTAACATATTGTTAGAAACCGATTTTATTGTAGTAATTACCTTGTTAAAATTAGTTACGTTTGAAAGTATGAAAAAAAGAAGCCCAACTAAAATAACAGCTTATATTTCTAGTCTAATAGAGGCCAGAGACAATCAAAGACACTATGAAGTTGAACAACGAAAATATGCGAAAAACACTTCGTTTCAGAAGAATCGATAAAAATAGAAACATCGATCCATTATTACTCCTATAATAGTGCATATGTCATTTTTTAAAATAAGTAAACATTTAAATTAAATGTATTTAATGCTATAAAAGGCCAATAGCATCGTTATGTTGCATGAAACAGAAGCTACACGTTGAAAATGGGGTTCCGAAATCGTAAAGAAAAATTCAGCGTTTAAGCGGAATCTGGAATCGGTAAAGGCCATAGCGTTGAGGAAAAGCGGAAAAGAGGAAAAGGTTTCCCCTTATGAATTATAGCATCCTGAATTTCCGGATCACGGTTAGGTTACAGATGCCAGATTCGGATGACGAATGGGAATAAGAAATCTATCCGTACCATTCCGTAATTCCACCCTGCTTATTTCCGCCTTTCCAGCAAATAAATGGCTTTCATCAACAATATAACGCTTTTCCATCTTTCCCAACTCGTAATAGAAGATCAATGGGCAACATATTGATTATATCATGATTATGGATATTGCATTATATAGGATGTAGTCTATTTAGTTCAGTAAAAGCAATAAAAATGACATGAGGTTGTAGAAATTTCTTAAAGTTAGACGCAGAAAATACGCTTCATTTAGATTCACCAGTAGCTTTAATAATTATAAATTGAAATATTAATAAGAATATAATGATATTATATATAATTATAATGTTATCCACATAATAAATATCAATAATCAAATATAAATCAATATAATAAATCGTACCAATATAATTGTTATGAATATAAAAAAAATAATTAGAATATATATATTAGCAAATAATTTTTATGATTATATGTTGAGTTTCTGTTGGTTAGGAAGCTTTCAGAGTATGTAAGCACCTTTGGGGGGTGTAAAATGTTTATTTACACATAAAACTTGAACGTTCCCTTAACAATAAAATAAATTCCCATTGAAATAAATTAATGTTTTTTAAAATTAATATCAATTTTTTAAGTGTAATTAATGATTAGCTTTTGTGAAAAATAACTAGTCATTATAAATGATGCGGAAGTATGTAAGAAAAAAGAGAGGGGGAGAGTTTTTTCTTTTTAAAAGAAAGAAAGAAAATGAAAGGGGGGAGTGGTCTTGAGAAGCTTATTCAGGTTTATTATTGATACTTATTATTATTCTTATCACAAATAAAGATATTTTTTATCTAAAGAAATGAATGGGTCTTAATTTCCTTGTGTTAATATTTGTGTGAAAAAAATATGTACTCCATTCTGTAACAGAATGTATAATATCAACACAAGAGATAATAACCTTGTATTGCTTTTATACATTATTTTCTAAGGGCAGAAGTGTAATATCTTTTTACGTTACGAGCCCGAATTGAAACTTTTATCCACGGAATAATTTTCTTTTCCGCTTTTGATGCAAATTCACATAGTTTTTGTCATTTTTTCTTCTTTCCAAAATGATTATCCAAGATTTCTGAGCTGATAAAGACGTTTTAAAAAAAATATTAATCAGAATATGTCGAACAAAAAACGTGGCTACATAGATATTTTTTTCTCTTGCGTCTAAAGTCTAACAGTGGGGGCAGGAGAGCTGCTAGGGGCTTCGGGCGTCAATGAACGAAGTGTTATAACGAGGTGGGGAGAACACTCTTCAACTTTATTGAAAATCATCCAAGTGTGCAGTTAGACCGTTAATACGACCACAATGATCTGTCCTCCCTCTTCACGTCGTGCGCCGAAAGGCTGATTTTGGCTCTATTTCCCCCGCCGCCAAAAAATAAGGACCCCGCGATTTCAGTTTGTTTTGAAGCGTGCGTCAAACTTTTGAAGCAGCCTTGACTGCATAAATAATGGTGTTGGACTTTGAATACATCCGTGAAATCACGCAGCATGCCGTTTCGGTCTTCATTGGCTGATTTTCTGCTTCCCTCCTGCCTCATTTATCCTTTATAAAGGGACCTGTTGTTCTGGGTGGATAATTAGGAAGTACGATCCCTTCGAGATTGGAGCAAAACATTTTTATTCTAAAATATAACAATACATTTTTTTTATTATAATCACTTTATCCGAAAAAGATGCGAAACATTATTCATAACCTTTTACCATTGGCGTACGCAGGGGGTGTTGATGGGAGTTGTAACCCCCCCATTGCAATGAAATTTTGTATATTTAACATAGGAATATGCGAGTTGTAGCTCTGTAACCCCCCATTGAGCCTATAACCCCCTTACGAACTTTCTGCGACCGTCTATGCCTTTTACGCTAGCAGCTACACACAACATAGTTATTTATACAGAGTGTTCCGTCAAGACCGCATAAACTCCGTACAGCGCGATTCCTTGAAAAATTCTAATGAAAAAATGTTAATGCGAAAATGCTGAGCGATCCATATTTAGTGTGTTATTAATGTTTGAAGAATAGCCAATGAGAACAAAATTTGACCACCTTTTTCTTGGCGAGAACCACTTACAAAACAAATCACTAAGCTCTGCCTATTATAGTAGAAAGTGAGAACCTCATTAGGCTTTGAAATGATTTCCCTGTTTGTAAGTACAACCCAATTTTCCGTGAAAACTGAAATTGTGACATGAACCTATAACGTAGCTTTACGCAAAGTTACCACAGTTGGCAATTTTTCCACCTGTAACAATTAGCTTATTTTGAAAAACGTTTTATTTATTTATTACACATGAATACTTTATACACCTTTTTCACTATATGCACCATCATTTAAAATACAATTTTTGCTATAATTAGTCATAACATCATAGATTACATATTCATCATTCCCTATTTTATACAATATAACAATTGAAAATGACAATTGTTTGTTATCGCAATATTGTGATTTAACGAATAGCTTAATAATTAATACTATATTATTCGGCTAGATATGCCTTAATAGTATCACATGATTAGATGCTACGATACAAAAAACATGCTGTAAAAGGAATTTAGGTAATGAAATTATGTAGAAAATTTTTCAAACCACATCTTTAATCTCACCCCATGATTCGCCCTCTTGCTTAAGTCCCCCCCCCCACATTTCTCTTCGAAGTGCTGCTTAGTTTGCATTTCTTTTTCCTTTAGTGGTTCCGGTTTAGCACTCGTCTAACATCGTTAGGATTTTTTCCGAGAATATGCTCCAGTTGGCTGTTTTTTACTTCATTATTTCTGATACGTGCTTCTAGCTGAAAATATTCCGTAGCTGAATTCTAACTATATTATATAGCTGATATTATATAGCTTATATTATATAGCTTATATTATATAGCTTATATTATGTAACTGATATTATATAGCTTATATTACATAGCTGATATTATATAGCTGATATTATATAGCTTATTATTATCTAGCTTATTATTATTATATAGCTTATTATTATTATCTAGCTTATATTATATAGCTTATTATTATTATCTAGCTTATATTATATAGCTGAATGTTCCTTTTTTTTTTCGGCAGTGTATTTTTTGTTTTGTACGGAGACAGCTATTTGTGAAGACTTGAAATTGATTTTTTAATATTTTAATTATTTTCCTTCTTTGATATGCATGTTTCAGAATAATTGACTTTGCGTTATTTTCAAAAAATGTTAATAGGCTTTTCCTTTTCAGTTCTTTTTTTGCGTATTGAAAATGGTTTTTTTTGAATAGGATTTAAAATTGAATACAAACGTTCATTATATCTAGTTTCATCTGTTTGGATCGGGATGTGGCGGTAGTAAACCAAATATTTGCACGAGGTATGAAAATATGGGAAGGAGTATTATGTTTGAATAATCAGGGGAAAACTTAATAATATTCGATATCTACGTGTAAGTTCAAATCAGAGCTTTTCGTTTAGAAAAGTTTTTCGTAGAAAGAGACGCCATCTCCATCCTTTTTCCTAAACAAAAAGCTCTAGCTTAAGCTGTTTATAGTGGGTATCGAATATTATTATATAATAAATTCCTCCATGACTCACAAAAGCTTGCTCGGTGGCTTTTATGTTGACCATTATTTGGCAATTGTGTTATTCCTGTGAAGGGTAATAATACCTGACAATCAGGGGAAATTGAAAAATTTAAGAAAATATGAAAATTAAAAATTTCTCAAGTAATAAAAATTACAGAATTTTGAACAAATTTAACAGTATGAGCGAATCAACGAAATGTACTATATAAAATTAAATTATTAAAGACATTGATTTTTTAGGTATCATAATCACTGAAGATCTTAAATGGAACAAGCACATAAAGTTAGTAAAAATGATAAATAAGTTAATCAGATTAATAAAAAGATTTTCATGTGATGTTTTTAAAAAAAAATCATATTATTCATTTATATATATATAACTGCCTGTCATATTGCAACTATGTATGGGGATCTCGAATACAGAAAACATAGAAATATTGAAATCGCTTCCAAAAATTTTCTTAGAACAATTGAATAAAGCAATATAAAAAATTGGCAAAGATCATTTGCAGAACGTGAAATATTGTTTGTGGATTACATGAATGAATTTTGTATACTAAAATTAATATACGAAGTGATTGAATAACTTAAACATATGTATACAATAACATTTCAACATAGTAATAACAAAAAAATTAAGGAATATATAACATTTGAAATTACTAAAACTAAATACTTTATCAATTAACTGCTGGTGCCATTGTTAAGTATTGACGTAGCCATACCTGACCTGGGTCTCATCTCATCATGATCACATGCGACTTATAGATCTATTTTACAAGTTATCAATGTACTTTAAAATGTTTAATTAAGTCACATGTATTTCGAGAATCATCTCTCATTATATGATATCTTGTTGCGTGAAAAGAAAGAATACGGATTATAGTTAGAAAAATAGAAAAGTAAGTAAGCTGATAGTACACCTGTTACTAAAGAGTTTGCCGATATGCGCGAAGAATCAATAAATTGCCTTTTTGAATACAAATACGAAGTTTCTCTTATTAACCTACAACAAGGACCCAAAGACGCACCAAGCAAATTGGTAACAATATTTTCCATCATAGAATCCTAACTACAGTTACAGTCCAACTCTACTTGAAGGTTTAGGCCAACAAAACGCACGACGCGACATTTTTGACTGGTTTAACGACGGGCCGATAATGGTTTGTTACTTTCTCAATTACTTTTTCAACCAAGTTTGTTACAACTGTCTGGATGGGTGTTTTAAATGGCTACGTACAAAAGAATACAAAGTTTGCTGTCAACAGTTTATTACCCAACATTAAAGGCACACTCCTAATGACGCAATCACCATTCAACATTTAAGCATTCAGCGAACATACAAGGAGCATTCAAGGAACATTCAGTGAACATACAAGGAACGTTTGGCGAGCATAACATCAACTAGTCTGAAGCTTGGCATAATTCCCTCTACTGCAGTAATCCCCCTGCTTTCGAACCCTTGGTGTTAGAAAATAGATTAATAACCGTTAACTCACAAGAAAGCATAAGCAATTGTTCAAATACACCTTCAAGTAAACATTAACTGAACCAGGAAATGATCGGGATTAAAAAAGCCATGATTAAGCCTTCCACACTCAGCAATGAGATGGGGTCTCTACACAACAATACTCTGCGCTTCTGGCTTTCGGCCTCGGTACATCAGTCCTTAGCTTCCTCAATCCTGTTCGTAGGATGTGTACCTAGCAAAGACGTGACCTCTAAGCAGAACCTGCTTCGCTTAACAGGTGCTAATAAATGATCAATTAATGCTTTAACAATTAGGCAGAGATTAACGTTAACTCAAAAGGAAACCAGGTCATCATGGTCATGTAAATTCAGAGCCTCCTTAAAAACGCCAATACACAATGGTAAATTCGATGATCAAAGATTAAAAGCACATACCCCATTACTACAACACCATACTAAAATGAAAATATTGACTAACAACAAGAACTTAAACTAACACGGCAAACGTTAAAAATCTTACTAACTGTAAACGATTAAACACGATTAATACTTAACTAAACAGTTAATGGTTAGAAGCCAACAAAGGAAGCCCATCACCATACGTCCTACACCCGTTGACAGTCAGAAATATTTAATTAATCTCATCGCAGTCAATATCAAGTTGAACCCAATTCTAGGAACACTGCAATATTCCAACTCTAAGGCCTTAGCTGGCAACTCTTACACAACATACCCAGTTCATACTGCGGTCGCTGATGGCGGAAGGTACGTACGATGCATGATATTGTTCCCAACAAAGTCGTTTCGCCCGATTAATGCCGCTGACCAATAAATTAAAGTCCCATGGTCTCTATTACCAACATAGCTTACGTTTCGCTCCCCGACGTTTCCAAACCAAACGACGTCTCCTTATAGTTCTCGTGGGTAGGCCAGTGTTGTCACCTATTTCCCCTCTTAATACCGCCGAAACCTGTTACATAGCAAAACATAATAAAACTTATTTTATTGGGGTGACGTCACTACCGGTCTCACGACGTCTCCTCGAATAAATTAGGAACAACCAGTTGTGTCCCAGTTGGCTTAGATTCCAACCGTTTCTGAATTCAATGTTTACCATATTGCTCCATATAAAAATGATATAGAATATGACAGTGTTAATCTCTCGAGCGAAATACCAGATAAATTTAGAGATTATCGGTTTGTTTAAGTATAAAAGTAGAACATTACTGTTGGAGAAGATCAACAATATTAACGATAATAACGATATGAACAAAAATCACGAATGTGAATAAAAAATTAGCTCTTGGTTAAATAAACTTTTGTTTTTTTCGAGGAACAGTCACACAGTAGTTTTACCTATGTAGTGGTACTCATATATGGCAATACAAAAAATGGTATTTTTCTTTTCTGCTAAAAAAAAAAAGATTGATTTAGCAACTGTTTTAATATGTATTCAATATAATGTGTATCTCAATAATATAAAGTGTATGAGACAAAACGATAGATGGACGCTAATATATGGTATAATAAATAATGTATTTTAACTTTTGTGTGTAACCAACTGTGATAAATAAAAAATTTATTTATTAGAGTTGTAAGGATCTTCAGAACTATTTTTAAGTGCGAAACACCGGAAGTGCATAGCTCACTAACACAACTCAATCCTAGGTGACGCGGTATCAATCACAGTATCCGGTTTCTTTCAAGTGTGCATTTTACGTTGGACCTTCGTTGTCCAAGGCTTGTCCAACGTACGGCCCGCGGACCACAATCCGGTACGCGAAAAGTATTAATCCGGACCGCTGACAACTGTTTGGAATGAAAAAAAAAATCACAAACAAAAATTTTAGGTTCTTTTCAGAAATAAGGAAAAACCACGGGGACAGCATAGATAACCCCTTTTTCTACATTGCAAGTGAATAAACAAATACCTAGTTAGTTTTTTTAAAAAATTTCTGGCTCGCAAGATCCGTGAAAATTCTTTAAGTGGCCCGCTACCCAAAAAGGTTGGACAACCCTGGACTTTATCGTTTATTGATCTTGTGACGTTGCCAATTTCGGTGCATGGAACTGAAGTTGCCATCTAGTACATTGCTATTATAAACTCCACAATACGTGATGAATTCAATCTTTATAACTTATTTTTTATTATGTAACGACAATTGATATTTCCAGACTCGTGCTTCAAAAAGTTGAACGTGAATGGAAAACTATAAAAAAAGTTAATTCAGTTCGTCGGAAGTTGTTCGATTCTCTCGGTTGTTGAATGTTTGGATTGACAGAAGTGTGAATTGTTTTTGGAAGTTGCAGTTAACTTTTTGATGGCTCAGGCATTGTTGTACTCCCAAATATTGAGCGAGAACGTGTAATGTGTAACCCAGTAATAATTTTGTAAATAAGCTTTGTTTGAATTTGTAAGCTGTGACATCGTTTCGGTGCCTTGACCACCACGCTACCCGAAGTTCGTAAAAAGGAGACGTCTACGATGTTACGATCTTAACAGTGTGTACCTAACGTAAATGAAAGTTCTCTATTAAAGTTGATGCAACTAGTAATGTTAAAATGCCAACTATTCTAAAAACTAATAGTAGCAAATGCTACAAAGTAAACTTTGGTGCTATAAGAGTACGACCTGAATTCGTAAAGTAAAATAAAAGCATTTAAGAGAGATGTTATTGTGGGAGTGGCCAGATATTCCGATGGTGTTAAGCTTAAACGGAAAAGAATTTTTCTGTACAAAGCATGAAACTAAAAGATTAGATCTCGAGAATTAATGAAGAAATTGTAGAGATTTTGGAAATTAGTAAAACACTCAATAAATAGAAAAATAAGTCATAGTACTAGAGAAGACAGAACAACATCTAAAAGGATGTAAAGGCGCGAAAATGGGTAAATAAAGGTTCATATTAAAGGCCACTCATGCAGAAATTCATAGAAGCTGAAAAAATATAATATGAATGATAGCTATATAGGCTTATTAAATTCGGAGGAAGCATATTTGGAAGAATCGATTTTATTCTGAAGGTAACGAGTAGCACTAGCCAAGAAAATGAAAATTCCAAATTTGTATATTATGCTATTTTTTTCTTTTATAGTTCCGAAGCGTGTTTTGTAAAAAAAAGAAAGCAATGTAGAAATTGAAAACAATTCAAACGAGTATGGAAAGAAGTATGATCGGAATACCAAAGGTCGACAGGGAAACAGGGTGGAAGAGAGGGTACATGTTGATACATGTCGTTATCAAAGGGCTCTGCGGTGGCGCAGTGGTAAGACGTTCACCCAACATACGTTAATCCTGATTCGGCTCTCAACGGCTCTAAACAACAATTACCAACTAACTGCCCACTGTGTTCAGCAGTTCGGAGGTTGGTTCTCTACCATTTAGGAGGTTCAAATGCTATGGCCAACTGTGGATACATCATTCCATGGTGATGTAGTGATGACGTAGTTGTCCAATGTGCCATTAACACGGGGTCGTCTCCCAATGGCATCGCAGAATGCTTGATCTTTTTTTGCTCACCGTAATCCGGGGTTTGGTTCACTTTCAGCTGGGGTTCGAATTCCTCGAAAAATTGTAGGTCGTATCATGAACTTTGTTGTCCTTGCGCCATAGAATCACGAGCAAACAAAAATTGCTATCAAATTGAAAAACTCTTGAAGATGATGTATGCCGAACATACACTGCAAGCATAACCGACCAGTGATGAATAACGAACGTTTTAAATAATAACAAGCAAGTGAAAGAAAATCGCCTAAGGTCGATATTTAAATTTAGCGGGTTTCAATTAACATTAATTCGCAACTCTCTAATGATCCGAAACTCTCTAATCCGCAACTCTCTAATTCGCCACTCTCTAAATCGCCACTCCCTAAATCACCACTCCCTGGTTCACAATTCTCTAAATCGAAATTCTCTAATTCGCCACTCCCTAAATCGCAACTCTCTAATCCACAACTCTCTCTAATTCGCAACTCTCTAATTCTCAAGTAACTCGGTAGGTTTTCAATGTTAACAATAGCTATCATTATTGCATTTACGGAAGACCTTTACCTTACTCTTTTATTGCGGACGGACAGACAGGCAGACAAGCAGACTGACAGAAAAACCAAAAGCAATAGTGGGTTCAATATCTATTGAAACCCGCTAATAATAATAGTAAAAATAGCCTATATATACTTCTACTCTAGGATTTTATATAAAACAGTTTAATCAGTGGCGGATTTATAAAATTGCCGCCCTTAGGCACAGCCTGTACTGCCGCCCCCTCCCTCCTTTACTAAGAAAGGAATATTTGTTAAAAAAGAAACGCATATCATACTCTTAACATTTGATATGTAAAGGAGATTTTTCATACAATTATTCAAACTAATAAGATACAACTCGAAATTATTGCTACCATAATCGCCGACTTCGTGGATTCGAGACATTTTTTGAATCCGCAACAATTTTAGTATGGATTCTAGGAACTTCTCATGTTTTTGCGTGTATTTAGCGTATTTGAGAAAAATACACGTATGCATCCTTGCATGAATTTTTTCATTATCAGTCAAGTTTTTCATTATTCATTCATTTACTATTAGTATATATAAAAAGCGTGTTAAGCCTCGATTTATAAATAGGCAGGCTGGGCAAATGCCCAGGGCGCAAAATTTTTAGGGCCCTTTGTCTTTCGATTCTGTAGTTTGTATTTGCAGGCAAGTTAAAGTAATCGCTTATATGTCATCGCTATTGGGGAAACAGGGCAATAATTAAAAGAAACATTATTTTTTCAACATTGTCGAGTTACAATTTTATGTTTAAGCAATTTGATGCCGCCCTACGGTAAGGCGCCGTCCCTAGGCCTGTGCGTTGTGTGTCTACTTAAAAATCCGCCACTGAGTTTAATTATAAAGTATGGTTAGCTTGCGTTTAGCTTGAATCCAATTCTCAAGACAAACAGGTAAAGAAGAAGCATTGGAAATAAACAAGAGATATTGTAGAAAAAAAAAATCTATTTACTTTTACCGTTTACCTCGTCAAATCTCCTTTCTCTTCAATCGGCAGGCATTCCTTTAAAAGATCAAGGCTTAACACAATTTCACGATGCAAGCGAAAAAGATTTGATGCAATTTTCTCAAATTCAATTGCCAGCGACCTAAGGAAAGTTTAAGGCATTTAATATGCGTAAATCCATGTCGAAAACGAGATTTTATTTCTCCGTTCGTCGAATGCTAATAAGAGGGAAATTTCTCGGAACAAAGGGAGCTTTTTGTTGAATTGCTTCGCTTTGACGAAAGCATTTATTTAAAGTCCCCTTTATGTACGTATTTATACAAACGTTATTTTAACTCTGTTGTGCATTTTCAACTGCACTTCATATTTTTAGCTTCTTTCTCAATGGAAGATAAATGAAAATATTCACTATTTTCTCCACGTTATAAAGGCGAAATTGACAAGCGCAAAAACACGATACTTTTCATTTTAAAGAGTTAAAAGCAATTCTTACATTTAAGTTAAAAGCTAAGTTTAATTATAAGTTAAAAGGGATTCTTATATTTTTAAATGATTATTTTCCATTGATTAAATTATTGGTTTCTTAAATATATAAATTATGAATGATTGAGTTTTTTTTTAAATTTATACCATTTATTCTAAATATATGAAAGCATTTGTTATTTTTGCATGTAAATATATAAAATAAATATTCTATATATTAATATGAATTTAATATTTAAATAGTAATATTTTATTCATTTGCTCTTTTACCATTTATTTCTATTTTTTTACTTTTTGGTTTTCAGGACGTTGATGTCTTGTTTAATAAATATGCGTGTACTCTTTTCTGTTTTTTTTTAGCTAAGTTGTTTACCTCCAATTTTTATGAGCACATGGCAGATTAGAAATGTGACCGATATCTTAGCGTGACCTTTAGAATACAATCAAAATTTCCTTTCTGAGCTTGTACGATATTTTATGTTACGTATATGTATTAAAAACAACTGTAATAGGCAGACATGAGATGACCTGTACGCCTTATCGTAGAGTTTTCAAAATGATTGGGGCACAAACACTGAAATCCCAGAAAAACTGCCACAGGCACTAGTATGCAAATAACGGAGAAAATCAGCCAATTAACGTAACTCTATGCAGTCAGCAGCATAAATTAGAATTTGCAAAACTTATAATTTGTTTTAAGGAGAAATATAGTCCAAAATGACGCCTGAAATCCAATTTCCTTCATAGCTAGAGATTTAGATCAGATAAATTATTCCGTTCAATGAATGGTTTCTTCCTACGATAGCTCTGCGGTGGCGCAGTGTGGTAACGCGTTCTCCTATTGCGCGGCTAATCCGGGTTCGACTCCCAGCAGTGCAAAAAGAACGCTTACTCAGAGATCTCATAAAGATCGCACTGCTCACTGTAGTCCGGGGTTTGGTTCCCTAGGCCTTAAGAGGTTCGGATTCCTCGGAAAACAGTAGGTCCCGGCGCAGCATGACCACTGTAGTCTTTGAGCCGTAAAACCAAAAAGGAAGCAAGACAAGAATATGCCAAAATGGCAATTTCTGAGGTATTTATATATGTACACGTAGCTCATATCCTTTGTTTAACTTCAAAACTATATTTAACTACGATTTTTAGATTAACTTGAAATTGCGTTTCATTTATTTATATAAATCGAACACTACGCAGATTAAATTAAACAACAATATTAATCAACGTTTATTGGCGTAGTGATACCAGCGCCGATGTTATGGCGTGATTAGATGGTGAAACGTTCGAGAAAAGGAATGTTTTTTGTGTTCGGTGGGGCCCGAACCCATGTCGTGGAAGGTCGTGGGTTCAAGTCCCACTGAACGCAGAAAACATTTTTCCTTCGAACGTTTCACCATCTAATCATGCCATAACATCGGTGCTGGAATCACTACGCCAATAAACGTTGACTAAAATTGTTGTTTAATTGCGGCTCATATAGCAAAGCAGATAATAAGGTCCATGTTTAGTTGAACAGTAAATGGATCGCCAGTCAACCATTTACTGTTCCATTGTTCAATAAAGGGCTTCTAAATAATATTACTCTGCATTTCTTAGATCCATGGGATTCCGAAGAATTTGATGTGATTTATAAATGCGTTTCTTATCCATTTTTTTCGCTTCAAAATAGCTTTAAATGCAAAATTTAATAACTTTAATAAAAATATAATTAAAATATTTTCGGAAGCTCGAAGGTTATTGAATTTTTTTCTATAGGTAATTTTTTTAAGAACCCAGGTTTTTCGGTGATTTGCTCAAAAATTATACAATTAAACAAATAACTATTTTGTTTCAAAAATACATTTATTGTTAAAAAGTTCTGCGCAATAATTAAGATCTTAACGTTTTTTACAAAATTGAAAAAAAAAATTAAGTAATTTTATTACCTATTTTTTAAAGCAATCAACTTTAGTGTAATTTTTGCCGTAATTTTGTAAGCAAACAATTTTTTTTTTAAAAAATTACATTCCACATTTCAATTTTCATCTGTTTTAAAATAAAAAAAATTCGGAATTTTCGAAGGAGCTGCAGCTACCTAAAAAGTTTTCCCTAAAAAGGAGAAGCGGGGGAAAATGAAAAGAAAAAAAGGGAGAAACGGATGGAAAAGGGGAAAGTGATTGCCGGGGGCGTTCGGGGCGCTTAGCAATCAGGGCCGCCGCTTCTCCCAAAATGGTTTTATGCGGAGGTCGACTTTCCATCACTTTAGTCGTCGGCAAATTTTTTCGCCATCTTTTTTTCCCTCTACTTTTAATCAGTCGCCATCCATAATGGATGACTATTTACTCGACTGACGCCGATTTCCTCTCGACTTCGATGCCGTCGAACTGGTTTGTCCCTCCCGGCGTCGAATCCAAGACGTAAGAAAAGACGCCCCAAGTGAGATAGGGAAGGAAAATGTACTATATGTTCCGATGACGAGATGCAAAAGGCACAACGACTGATTTTTCTCAAGTCCTTCCGGAAATCGAATTTGTCCGATTCAGTTGTTATGGCGAGCGACTATTTTGGAAATCAACGGCAAATCCGATCCGATGTAAAATTTAAACAACTGCCGCTGTACGCCGAAGGGATCTACGTGGCGATAGGGAACATGATGAAAAGAAGTTTTATATCATGTATTCCAGAATTTTCAGCGAATAAGCATGCAGAATGCCTGTAAACGGTAAATTTTCATTTGCAAAAATTGAACAAGACGAAATGGAAAAAATTTCATGGGTTAAATATTTGATGAAACTCTTTTCTCTTTAAAAAAGATGAAGCCAAAAATTCCAATTCCTTTCAATTTTATGGATATTTGTTTAATAAGTCTTTTCCACTGCGTGAATATAAAAATTTCTATTTTGTATAATTTTTGTACACGATAAATGAAAAAAGTAAATGCAATTTAAATAATTTTCTGAGAATTGCGGATAATGTTACCGGTCGAACAAATAACTTGGAAATTATTCTAAATGCTTTTAGATACCATTTGTGCTGAGGTTACCATACATATGTTGAGGTTTACATGCATATCTGAATTAGATCAAAAAAGGAGACATTCAACAAAAGTAATTATTACTAATATATGCGTTTAACTATTTAGTCATTAACATTCGAGCTTTCCAATATTTGTGAAAAATATTTTGAGAAGCTTTTAGTGCATTGCCCACGTAACAACGATCCGCAGGAATAGGTTAACTGTTGTTACACAAACTGCAGTCGGATGTTTCCGCCAGTCTAATGGTAAATAAACATGTCTGCAAGCAGTCATGACCTTTATTGGCCATACCACTTGCTAACATGAGTTATCGATCAATAAGAAATGTAAAGAGATAAATGACGTCATCTTGTAGGAAAATTCTTTTTTCAGATTTGACGAATGAGGCACTTGGCAATAAATTTTCTCACATCTTAATATGATTCCCTTGGAACACATCGTAATATCAATGAATAGGATGGACATCGCTTTATCCGTTGCAAGTGCCCCATACACTAGCGTTTCTCAAACTTTACGAGGCTCCGTTCTGGCAATTTTTTTTATAAGATCAGAGCCCGGTCCCAACGAATGCACACGTGAATACATTTCCATTATTTTCACAGTCCATACAGCAAACTTTAATAAGTATGAATAATTAATTATAGCATAATCATAAAAAGTATCAGTATATTTCTTTTACTAATATACATTTTGCTGATATACTTTCTTGCTGATGGATTACTGGCATTTTCAACACGGATGTTAGTTCTTTCGGTTTTAAGAACAGAGGATGTTCCGCGCATCATTGTAATCGCCTTTCAGGAACTTTTTCATGATCGGTCATAATGAGCAGCATACACTTTCTTCGAAGAATCTTCTTCGTAGAAGATTTCGATGTCTGGAAGTTCTCGACAATTCGCGAATACTTGGATATTTAAAAATGCACGGCTTGGACACTGACATTTTCTTTACGGAGATCATTTAGGCATTTCGAGTCTGACCTTTCTGACGCATGCGCGACTATTCTTCTTCTCAGAATAGTTCCACAATAAATGTATATTCATAAAATATGCTTAGAAAACTAAAATGGCAAATTCCAAGAGAATCTGCCGCTTCCCCGCATAATTGATGCCAGGTACCGGGCTGCGGCTCGACGGTTCAGAACCATTATCCTGCACCATTATTAACCCATTATCAAATTCACACTTTGAAAAGGCTTCTTTGCGAGTATTATACATTATTTCGCAAAACCATCTGGTTTTCTACCAACTAAATTTTCAGGTCTGGAGCAGGCTATACTTGTGCATTTTCTTCGGACATTTCCACATTGTATTGGTTGTCGAGCATTTATCTGTGCATTGACATGCTGATTGAATAATGTAGATAATAAATGAATGAAGGAAGGAAGGAAGATTATTTTTATTATTATTACTAAATATTATTTTATTTTGAAAGCGGAATGCTTATCCATTTAGTTCCGAAGAGAAACTTTTTATTCTCAAATTGTAATCGAGAAAACTTACGTTGTTTTATTAGAACTGGTTGCGGCTTAAGCTTTACGTACTGAACATATGAATTCAAATCAAATGATAAACACAATATTGTGGGAGTCAGAATTTTAACTGCGAAAATATTGTGCTTTTTATTTACTTCTTTGGGGCAGAGTATCACGACATGATTTATTAGAATTTGAGATTTTTCTCAACATTGCGTTCAGCCCTGTCTGTGGATAGTAAGTTCAGTTGATGAACAATTTGAATGAGGAATCTTTTTTAATGAAGTTCAGACAACAAGAATCTGTTTTTTTGTTTGTTTTTTTAATTTTAGAGCGAGTACTGGGATGATGAATGCATCGAGGTGCCTCTTCCTCTCACTGCCCGCAGTGGATTCGTGTGTTATATCACACGTGGTTCATTTTGTACGACCGGTGACATCTCTATGTACCGTCAAATTGTGTGGACCCTAGGAAGAGGAATAATAACCAACTTCCAGTGCGCGACACTGGGTAATCCAATGAATTGGGCCAGCCCTTACCCATCGAAGTGAACGAGAGGTACGTTTAATTCGCGTTGTCCGTACGTCCAGCCTGATTCACTCGAGCGCAGCTCGAAAATGCGACAAAGTTCTTGCTCTAAGTAAAATACATTCGATTATATAAAATATAATACGATTATCCGAAACCAAGGGGTGGACCCAATTTCGGATAATCCATCCAACTTCTAGTGTAAAGGTGCAAAGAAGCTACAACATTTATCTAAAAAACACGTTTAATCATATATTACTGAATCATTATGATGATAGCGAAAAGCGTCGCAAAGAATATGTATGTGCTGGTTAGGATATTAATTACTTAAAAAATAATAATCGGATACCTTTGTATATTTCAATATATTCCAATATATGAAAAAGACAATCGAGCTTGGTTAATTTCAAGTTGAAGGAATCACAAGCTTATTTACAATTATCCAAGAATTCGAATTAAATTTTTCTATAGAGTGAATCGGGGGAAGATGCTTATTTTTTCATAGTTTCCAATTTTAGTCACAAATGTCAGCAGGGGCCATTTCCCATTGAAGACGATAGGCACCTTGTGAAATAATTTGTAAAAGGAAGGTCGCGATCTTATGTGTCCGGATTTATAGGAAAAATCATTTATAAGTTTAAGATTTGGACTGCCCAAATTATTTCAATGTGATATATTCAGTCATTATAGATTAAAAAGTATAATGTGAAGTTGTACTTTTCCATACTATTTGTATAGTAGAGGTTTTATTGTTAACGTACTGACATATAACAGCTTTAGTTTTCGCAATCGTCGTCACGTGACTAACATGGCGTCTTACCCCGACTCTAGGGAAAGATGCCTATTTTTTTTCGGGGTGAGATGGCAGATTTAAAAAAATATATATTTTTCATTATTTTAAGTAAATATGCCTCGTACACATGTCCGAACGTCAAATAGAGTACAATGGAGCAAAGAATATCTGCAATTTGCCATGGAGCATGTACGAAGATCCAGACATGCTGGAAATAGCTACAAACAATGATGTGATCATGTTTTGTTTACCTCCTCATTCTACTCATTATCTACAACCTCTTGACAGATATGTTTTTAAATCTTTGAAACATTTTTTTACAACGCTGTGACAACATGGATGAAAGCACATCCAGGTAGAAAATTATCCAAGGCTCAATTTGGCCCTTTGTTAAAAGAGGCATGGCAGAAGGGAGCAACGCAATATAAAGCTTCTAGTAGTTTTAAAACCTGTGGTATTTGGCCGTATGAGCCAGAAAGTATACCCGAGGAAGCATATTGCATTTCAGATTGTGCTCTTTCTTCAGCCACATCAGAAAATCAAGAGGTCAGACAATAACACGATACATGGGCGTATTAGAAAATGCCAAAAGCAAAGTTCTTTCGAAAGCAGGGTGTTCGTTTGAGGACATATTTCCTATTCCTATTTTACATCCAAAGGAGAAGAAACGAAGAATGACGACAGTAAGTCTACTAACTGAACATGAACACATCGAGAAAGTGAAAATGAAAGTAGAAAAGAGGAAACAAAACGGAAAAGTTAGTGATTTGCAAATTCGAAAGAAGAAAAGCGAAGACAGCAAAAATAACTTTGTTGTTTGCAACATAAATTATTACGATAAAAAAGGGCCTAAAGTACCTTGGTTAGAGTGTATCATTTGCAAGGAATGGCTTCACAAAACATGCACATCAGAAACAGATATGTGCATTAAATGTGCTGATCCACAGTAACGGTAGCCAGTGGTAAAGGCAATTCATGACTATTAATATCTGAAAAATACTTCACAAATTCATCAATAATCGCTGAAAAAATGTTTTTAATTTTCTTTTCAGTAGATACCCTGTGTTTTTCCTACTATGTTTTCAATAAATGATGTTTCATTCCTATTAATTTAACGTAAGTACACTTAATACAACTTTGCCATCTTACCCAGTTCTTCGGGGTAAGATGCCCAAAATGCCGTAGTATGAAAAAGTGCCACAAACCTAACATAAAACAATGAGGTTTGATATCAAAATCTTTCAGTAAGTATAAAAATATTCATAGTATTCATTTCCGATACCCACATTATTTTATTTGAAAACGCCTAAATATAATGTCGTTGAATAGTTAAACTTTCTTCCCCCGATTCACTATATAATTAATTTTAAATTCACCAGACCGCGGAAAGAGTTCAAATAATCCATAAATTCGAATTAAACTCGTTCTAATTATCCAAATTACACCGTATATCTCTATTTTTGCATGTGTCTGATACCCATTATTATTTATATCAGATTGGTTTTATTCATAGGACTGAAGTACACAAGTAAGCATGGGTAATAATGGGTAACCTGCATAAAGTGACCACCTCTGTGACCGGGCTGCAATGGTCACTATAGAGATGTGGTCACTATGCCCACAAACTTTGGTATTGACATCACTAAGTCCTTAGCAATTCTCTCATATAAAATGCTGTCACTTCGTTCAGTTAGTCGATGTACCAAGATGGCCACTTTACCAGGTCCCACTGTGAAAACATTGAAGGAGTGCCTAATAAAAAAAGTGCAGTAGGCTAGTTCGGTTAATCGAAGTTCGGATAACCGGAGTTCTATTTCATATGTGAAACCAGCGAGAATGTGTGACAGGAGGAGTAGGCGGTAGAGTCTGAAAATGAACCTATAATAAAGTCAGTCTCACTCAAGGAAAAACGTTTTTCCGAAGTCGGGGGCTTGGACTATAGGGTACAGTACAAATTGAGGTTTGGATAGGGCTCTTGGGTGACAGGAGGCCGAGGCTATCGTCGTATACAAATGGTAATGAAGCCGTCACGGGGTGAATAATAATAATTTGCCACCCTCTCTCCGTTGGGATGTGTTCGTGACCGTGGTATGTTGTCACGCCTGCTCCTGAAGAGGGAAATTTGTGAAATGAGACGCCCAATTACCTCACCATAACGGCTGTTTGGACACGCGTAACAACATATTAACATATCCGACGAGTCGACATAGGAGTCCCTTCGGTTTCTGGCAGGATTAGCCTTTCGCTGCCATATTAATACCCATTCCTTCCTCCCAAATAATCGATTACGTATTATGTTTTCTTGTGCAAATTTTCCACATTCACATTTATATTTACCTTTCTTCTTACTTCTACAAGCAAAATAGTTGTTGAGAAAATCTGTTAGTTTATTGGAATAAGGTTTTGCACATGCATGTAACTCATTAACTCATTGGCTGCCAAAAATTTACAGCGAAACTCCTCTTAATGGACATCCCTCAAAAAACGGCCAGACAAAAATTTCTCCGTCGGAAACTAATTTTTATAATAAAATATTTTAAACTCTGCTTAACGGTCACTCTCAGATACGGACGCGGATACTGGCTTCATAATTTATTCCATTTGACTGGAATACCCGTACGGACAGGGCAAAATACTTTTGAACTTCATCCTTCACTAGAAGCGTTTCTCACAACAGGTAACAACGGCGAAGAGGTAAGGAGAATTTCTCTTCCCGTTAACAAATATGAATTTTATTAATAAAAAAATTAATATATTATATTTGTTATTGATAAAAATTTTATTAATAACAAATATGAATATTTGAAATTGACAATTGACACGGATTCGCTGATTCAAATGATTATTGCTTAATAAAGACCGTGATGAATGCAAATCACTACACCACAAGGTATAAATTAGATTTATAACAAAGTTTAAGTGAATCAAACAACAATGTCAATCAATCAACGTTTGTTGGCGTAGTGATAGAAACGTTTTAGTGGTATTTTCTTTCGAAACGTTTCACCATCTAATCAGCCATACCATCGGCGTTGGTATCACTACGCCAACCAACGTTGATTGATTGACATTGTTGTTTGATTTAATCTGCGTAGTGTTCGATTTATATAAAATGGATACAAAGTTTAAGTGGTTAAAAGTTTTTTTTAATAAAATTTAAACATTGTTTTCAACAATTCAAAGTGGTGGGCATCATCAGATGTTACAAATTGGGAATTCTTTTTTTTTTTCAAATTTTGTAATATCTGATGATGATAATCACTTTGAACGGTTTAAAATATGTTCATGTTTTATTAAAATTTTATAATTACTTTAACGTTGTTATAAATCTGAAAGACTTGGTACTAAATATATCATATAGTCATATACTACGCGAAATAAATAAAAATTAACAATGCAAAACTATGGTTGTTCAAATTTATTATTATCCTTTACTTGACTACCACAAAGGCCGAGTAAGCTAGCATAAAACTAAAGGCATTTTCCTGTAAGCGTAACGACGAAAAAGCCACGACGAAAAGCGATGGATTTAATCTCGTAATTAAAATTGAGTTTCGGAAAAGGACTGGTGAGTAAAACATTTAAAACAGCTATTAATACTTTTTTTAAAAGGTAAATAAATTACAATATTTAATGCCTTCTGCAAGATAATTTGTCCTAGCACTACGTAGTTAAAATTTATAACTATAAACCAACATTGTAAGCGTAAGGTGCTTTACGATTATAACGCTTATTTCTATTTAAAAATCTAAATTTTACGTTTTATTGTAAATTTACTTGTTATGTTTAACGAATGATTAGGTTCTCTATCTTAAATTTGTCTTTAATACTCAAAAATGCAAAAGTTTCCAAGTAAAGTATTTAAATGATTGAAATGTGATAGTTCAGCTACTTTTGAATGACTCTCTTCTTTTACAGTCACCAATTTTTCACGGGTAAATTTTTCTTTCCATCTAGTGTCCGTTAATAAGGGGTTTCACTGTATATAGAAATTTTCCCTGTGATTGACGTCCGTAAGTTATTTGCAACTCACGGAACATCAAGACCAATTTAACTTTTCTGGGCCGTGGAATCTAATTATAGTTTAATTCTCACAGACTTTCGACAAAAAAAAATTTTTTTTTGATAAAGCAAAAATCCCATAGCCCATGATATCTTTGCGCATCTCTCTTTCTAATTTTTTTAATTATATATAGTAACTTTATTAATATATGAATCTTTAAGTTCTTTATATAACTATGCTTTTTTTTTAATATACGTACGGCGGCGTAGATATAATGCTTTTGTCTATGACACAAAGACCGGGTTTGAGTCCTGATGACACTAAGTTGTTTCCCATTTTTTCCTACAGCTCAGTATTCCGGGGACTGATTTCCATGGTAACGGAGGTTCGAAAAATCTCTACATCCTGGTTCAGGACGACATTATCGTATGGGACGGTATATATCTACACCATAAAAACACATAAAAGCTTGTTTTTTCTTTGTCGAGACCACATACATTCGCATGGTTAAAGTGAACTGTTTCTATATATATATTTCAATTAATCAATCAATCTATCAATCAATCAATCAATCGATTAATAAATAAATAATTATTTCAACAAGACACACAATTATACACAATCCAATGCAGTGTAGTGGACCAACACAGTGAATTATTGCTTGACAGGAGACTCTAGAAAATGCTGATATAAAAACGGTTTGACGAGTCTCCCCCCCCCACCATTTTCCTTTACAAGTTTTGGCCCCTATACTCTGCCTCATGTACCAATTCTCGCCAAATAGTGATGTTTTTATTCTAAATAAAGTTAAAGCTCGGTAGTCAAATCTTCTGAGCACATTTTTCTTGGTTTTAGTCGTATTATGGATGAACAATGCTAGTTCCTTTAAAGATTGAAAGCAGGAATTGCCCCCACATCTCTCTCTCTCCCCCCCCCTCTATTTGGATTATTAATCGACGTAAAATTTGAACTTGTTGGAGCCAAAATGATTTGGCACCAATTATTGGACTTATTTAACAGTAAATTCTACCGATATGCTGCTTTAGTTGGCATAGATCTCCAGGTTAACTCATAACCAAATCTCTTGACAATGAAGAGGAGAAGTGCAACGTTTTACGGGTAGTAAAGTTACTACGCCTGAAACGTTGCACCGTTCTTAATTTATGCCGCCCAGTGTTATGTGACTATACTTATCTCCTAACATTGGTTTATTCTAGCAAAGCCTCATATGTCCTTGTTTAGATTCAGTAGTACTTGCAGCAGGATATCCCGGCTTAAATCGCTTGTTTGAAGAACTTTCTACTGAAGGTTCCAATTTGCTTAAATTTAGTCTCAATCGAATTATAATGGCTTAACTAGTTATTTTTCGTGATCATACAACTTATTTCGTTAAAAAGTGTATCAGTCGGGAGGGGAATTTTTTAATCAAATTTTATTGAAATCACTCCGCGATTAAGAAAAATTCTTCTAGTTTTTTTTTTCCAAATTGCCAAATTTCACCAAAGTCCACACAACATCAGTTATGATCAACGTTTGCGTCATCAATAGCACATATTAACTTTTAATTTTAAGGTTACATTTTTAAGAGATAGGAAATACCTTTTAATGTAAACTTCTGTTTGTAAAAATTGCAACACCATGAAGGAATCACTTGATTGAGCTGAAACTTTCAGGAAATGCAAATTAGGGTATGCTATTCAAATGATTAGAATTTCAGAGTCATCGCGCATGCGTGGGCTGAGCAGCGCCCTCTGAACTGCTGATGGATCCGTATAAATAGAGGGCTGTAGCGGGGCGTGTATGGCTATCTGCTAGTGGTAAACGTTACATGAGACGTCACTATGCCTCTACGACGAAAGAGGGCGACATTTCAGCAAGTTACGGAGTTTGAACGGGGACGAATGATCGGCCTTCGTGAAGGAGGGTTTTCTTATCGTGCAATAGCAGCTCGTATGGGGCGTAACAGCAGCACAGTGATGCGAGTGTGAAAGCAGTGGGTTCAAGAGAACCAGACAACTCAGAAATCCGGGAGTGGACGCCGAAAGGTGACGTCAGCACGGGATGATAGACACCTGGTCCGCATGGCGGTGACGGACCGTTTTGCTTCATCTGGACAGTTGGCAGAACGTTGGTGCACTGCTACAGGTGTATCATTGTGTGCTTCATCAATTCGTCGGCGTCTACTGCACCGTGGACTGCGTGCAAGAGTTCCTTTATACAGGATCCTCCTGACGCAAAACCATCGGTGCCTGCGGCTACAATGGGCTCATGGACATAGAGACTGGCGTGCTGATTGGCAACAAGTGGTGTTTTCTGATGAATCCCGCTTTAATTTGGGGTACAGTGATGGCCGCATCCGTGTTAGACGCTATACCGGTGAACGCCACCTTCCGGAGTGCGTTATCCAACGTCATAGTGGACGATACCCCAGCGTTATGGTCTGGGGTTCGATTGCGTATCATGGACGATCTCAGCTGTAGGTAAATTGTAGGTAATCTTAACTGCAACCAGTACGCATATTAACATTCCTTACGTTGCTACGCACCATTGACAAAAATGGAAGTTCGTGATTGGCCAAGCTGCTAGATGGGCGGTGTGGTATAGGGCTCAAAACGCATTGCCAAGTTAGTGACTTCGTCCAACATTTCTCACCAGTATAACGTGGACTTAATTTTCGGAGTTACCAGAACTGCAAATGGGCCAATTACTTGTAACAGTTTACCATAAACTTTTCGAAATAAAATAGTAAAAATACTCAAAATTCAACGTTTGTACGATCTTATTTTCAATGCATAGAAGATATGAATCTATAGGCGTAACTTGGGAGTTAAATATAGCGTAAGCTGGAAGGGAAAAAAAATCCAACATTGTATGGGAAAGAGTACGACTTTGCCTCTTTTCTAAATAAACAAGGGGAAGTTGCCCTCTTGCCCCTCCCCCCCTAGATTACGCCTATGCCTATGGGTAACGGAATTTCGGAAGATTACGAACACGAAATGGAATTCAAGAAGTGAAATCCCGACTAGTGTGAAATTGTTTGCAGGTAAATATAATTTTAAAGTATTGTCTAAGTTCAACAAATTACAAAGCAAAATAAATTTAAGTACAAATAAAATTATAGACTAATATTATTGGAAGTGTAATTTAATCAAGTAATTGAATATTAGCGCAGTCCCTTCAACGAAACTAGTGCGACAAAACAAACGGCATGCAGTGTTACTCAAAATTTAAATTGCACGTCACGTGATTGCAGGGTACCAATCACGGACTTCCTTTTAGGCCAATGATGCGTAGCAATGTAAGGAATGTTAATATAAAACCGGTACATGAAGTTCTGGAGCCTGAAGTTGTTCCCTTCCTTCAAGGCATTCCCGGAGCTGTATTTCAACAGGACAATGCCCGCCCACATATTGCCAGGAATGTTCAAGACTTCTTTTCATCACAACAGATACAGCTTCTTCCTTGGCCTGCCTATTCGCCGGATATGTCGCCGATTGAACATGTGTGGGATTTCGTTGGTCGGCGTCTCGCTCGTGATCCTCGTCCCATAGCTACTACAGATGAACTTTGGGGTCGCATACAAGCAATCTGGAATGCTCTTCCTCAGGCACACATTCAACATCTGTTTGATTCCATGCCACGTCGTATAGCATCACTTATTGCAGCGCGTGGTGGCTTCACCAAATACTGATTTTCGACATGTAATATTGTTTTTTTGCTTTGTAATTTTAATCGTTTATTTGTATCAACACAGGTCGTTTGTACATTAAATTTCATTCAATTCGGACGAGTCCTTCATGGTGTTGCAATTTTTATAAACACGAGTTTAGTATCATGAGTAGTATTTAGTAGTAGTATTTAGTAACACGAGTTTAGTCTTTTTTGGCAAAAAAAAAAAATTATAAAGATTCACAGACGAATACAATTTGAATTTAGTTCTTTACGTTTTGAAAATTAATCTAAATTTTGCAGCTGCCGTTACGGGTACGAGGACGCCAATTATATTAGTTTTCCCGTCAGTTTAAATCATAACAACCTTGTTGTTCTTAAACGTTAGGTTGTGAAGGCGGTTAAAAATATATATTCTGCATATCCTGTTTGTTGCATGTAGATTAATACGAAACACAATTAGTTCTATAATCATTATTAATCCTCCAGTGTTCAAAATGACCAAGTTGCTTATTTTTCTAATTGAGTTTACTCGTTAATTGAGCCTTATTGCGCCTCAGTTGCGCCTCTGTCGCATGAAAAACTTTGGCAACCAGAATCAGATTTCCAGACTTTTTCATCCAAGGGAAACAAGACTGGGGTTAATCGGATCAAGCAATGACCGAGGGTCAGTTGTGGGTGGAAAAAGAAGAAAAGAGTGAGAAAGGCCAGAAAAGGGTTTTGGTACACAATGGGTTAGGCGGCCAGACATTCAATTGCTTAGGTCAAAATCTGATTAGAGACATAGGGCTTCTACAATGGCTATAACCCTTAGGGTCCTCACTAAATGACGTTTCCGCTGGAACCTTTTATCGAGCAGCAGATGGAGCTAATAGTTTTCGTACACAGGACCATTCGATCCAATATATCGGACACGATTATTTTCAAAGCTTGGTGTCCATAATGCGAATTTTGAGCAAAGCATAAATTTACATGGCCAGAGAAACGCTGATAGTATTCAGCTGGAAGGAAACGAACTTACTGGATCTTAATAAAAACTTGCGAAATCGGTGGGGACAGTAATATATACAGTATTCAACCAATTAATAAGATTAATGAATATTCGGTTCAGAAATTAATATTTGAAAGAATAAAAAAAATAAAGATATTCGGAATATCGATAGTCAATATTCTGAAGACAATAGAAATTGAAGGAGAAATAATCTCATTAAACTACCAAATCTAAGAACTGAATTCCATACGATGAGGATCCAATATACAGTTATAAAATTTTGGAATAATTTACCGACTATTTTTAAAAATATGAATGCAGTAGCATTAAATTTTTCCAAGAGAAATTAATTGCACACTTTTTAGAAGGAATTTGTACGCTGGTAGAATATTTGGGTCCCCAGCTAGTTAAATTTTATGAAATGTTAAGTGTTTTATGCGAATGTGAAGCAATTTTGAATTCACGACCTCTTGCCTTCTTGTTAGAGGACGCTAACGATCTACTCCCGTTAACCCCTCTATTTCTTCAAGATATCACAACGGTGGGGAGTATTAGATCTTGATTTGACCGACTCTCAAATTTTGAAAAAAAAGGTGGATTTATTTAAAGACACTAAGGAAACATTTCAGAGAAAGATTTAGTTCCTTGTATTTGGGATTACTTACACAAAGAAAAAATAATCTACAAAAAAAAATGTACCCATAAAAGTGGGATATGTAGTGTTATTTGAAAACGAGATGAAGAAAAGAACATTCTGGCCGATGGTAAATATCATTGAAGTCTTCCTAGGGAAGGATGGTTGTGTCCGGGTTATCAAATTGAAAACATCGACCGGAGAAGTAATTCGTCCTACAAAAAAGATTTACCCTATGGAATTAAGTTCTGGAACAAAGGAGGATATGGACACTGGAATAAATTGAGATGTTTCACTCTGGTTATTACGAGAGACTGTAATCACTAATAGTGGAAGAGTTAGCAAACCTCCACAACGGTTTGGTGAAAGTCAAAACGATATTCAACTCCAGAGGGGAAAAATTTTCTATCGTCTAATTTGTTTGGATAAACGATAAC
>QLNU02003225.1:119964328-119985750 GCA_006491805.2 Dysdera silvatica | reverse complement strand
TGTTACATTTTTTAGTGCCATGAATTACGTTTGCTTTTGCAGATCATCTCTTAATTTTGACCACAAATGCATTATCAAGCAATTTATATATATATTAATCGTTATGATCAAGTTTATAGAGTTGGGAAAGCTACATAAATTAGCAAAGTCGTTACCTTTAAAGGGACCTGGTCCTTTCGGCCACACCCAAAAAATAAGTTTAGGCCAAGCTCCCTAAAATTTATAGATACTAAATAAAAAAATGAAAATATATTTAAGAGTGAAAGATAAAACATATAAAATTTAATAATTGTTATTGTTTATGTAATTTATTGATTGTTTACATTTTGCTAAATCTAATTGACTCATTTGAGAGAGAGAGAGAGACTACACTTTCGGTTTCTCCTATTCGGGGCCCCCATTATTTTCTTCACGTTGACTCCCCTGACTACATAGCATATAAAATTAATTGCAATATATTGAGTACTCCGTCCGTTAATGTAGATTTTATGTTCACTGTTTCCAGGAATGTAGAGTTTTCAAAATTATTGGTTTGGGAGAAGGGGAGGCACCCAAGCATATATTCTATACATTCATATATTGTAAAATTATATAATTATATTATATAATATAAAATTGCAATTTATTTTAAATTGTGGGGTGGCGCTTTGGGTCTCACGGACCCACATAACTCTACTTCCATGCGCTTGAGTGTAGATGTGGTTTCTAATAGGGTCACCCAGGACCATCCAATATATCGTTCATGTAGGCGCCTCTGCAAACAACGAGTCAGAACTATTATATTAAACGCCTTGAACATCATATGGATAAGTCTGTCAGAATTAACAGAATACGATATCAATGGCGTAAAAAAAGGGGGCTCAGGGGACTCAATGGACTCAAGGGGCTCAGGGGGATCAAGTTTTTCCCATTGGACATTAAGGCATATATTTCTCCTTAGCAACGGATTATAAAACCTTCCATAAAGCTATTTAAGCCCAACTTTATTTTTTAATTGCTAGGGCCCCTGCCCAATATGAATATAGGCGTAGTCAGGGGAGAGATTTTGGGGGTTGTAACCCCCCATCGCAATGAAATTTTGTATATTTAACATAGGAATATATGAGTTGTAGCTCTGTAACCCCTCCCATTAAGCCTATAACTCCCTCAGGAACTTCCGGCCTACGCCTCTGAACACGACCAGTATAAACAGAATCGCGTTTAAAATTAATTCAACTTGAAATTACCGTATTAATGGACTCCTTCTGCGGACAAAGGGATTATTTATCTTTCGATTATATCCAATTTTATAGCAATAGGTTACTGATTGGCAGTTTGTAATAAGACATAGCGTATTAGTCAATTCTCCCTTCCAACTTTGTGGTATATTGAAAAGAAAGTAGAATTGGCTCATTTTGTATTATTCTGTTGTCATGATAGGACGAAGCATCAGAATTTTTGGGAGCCTCTGAAACGATAGCTATAATTTAACATGACCTGTAAACCCATGCCCGTATTCAGATGGGGGATCTTAGGGACCGGTTCCCCCCGAAACTAAATTTTTAATGGGACTTGGCTACGGACTTGCATGCTGTAATTGTATCGATACATGCTGTAAAAATTTATGAACCCCCGAAATTAAATCTTGGCTACAGCTTTGTGTAAATCACATGCTAACAAATATTTTTTTTCATTTGTATGAAATTTCGTGTTTAGGTGGAAGGGTTATAAAGTGGCGAAGAAAATCTATTTTTTTACGCGAAAAAACACCAGACTTTGAAATGCGTTAACGTATAGATATCGTTATATCATTTTTGGTGTAAAAATGGACTTCATTTAACTGGTGTGCCTAACTTTTGTCTTACGGCTAGAGACGACACCACCGCTACACTTAATTCCTCATCAACCCAAATAAGTTTCTAATCGATGCAAGGGCAACACTGACTAACATCTTGTATATAAACAGATCTCACCTTGTTTTAACGATGATAGTCACGCGCTATCGAAATAGCCATTAGCAAGGTTTTTATTGCAACATTTTATAAATTAACTACGCCAATAAATTTTTATAATTGTTTTTGCTTCCATTTAATTGGTGCAGTGTGTCGCCAATAAACCAATTAATTTAACTAATTCGCTAGATTATAAAGGAAAGTTCCCAGCCCATAGAAACGAAGGCTAGGATTAAATATTAAGCTCAGTTCGAGAATTGAAACATAGTTGATAGTCTCTACTATCATCAAAAATAAAAATAGATGACGTAAAATATTTTAATAGGCACTTTTAAAATTATCTAAAAACAAAAGTTCGTAGAACTAAATAAGTAGAAAGCAGAAGTGTAAAAAAATAAGCAACACAGAGAGAGAGAGAGAGAAAAGTGTAAAACAAAAAATACAAATAAATGAATGGATAATAATAAGATAAGATGGACCGAATCGAAAATTCGTTTCTTAAAATTTTTACATTGCTTTTATATTTCATTCAATGTAAAGCAGGAAAATACTCATGTTAAATTATTTGAAAGGTATATATTAGATTTTCATTTTAGGGTTAAGGTCATTCAAAGCAATTCATTTTTTTTTTCAAATTTAGACTAACGAGATTGGAGGTAACAACTTGGGAATGGAGATGCCACTGGATAGTTAAAATGCCATTTTTTCTTCAAAAATATCCGCGAGTCGATTTAATTCAATTGTTTTGTGAACAAATTCTCCGCCTCTGGATATCACCTTTGATGAGAGACAAAAAGGGTCTTTCGAGAGAACGAATTAGGGATTTTTTTGCTCCGGTTACAGGCAATTGAATCATCCATTCGATAACGAAACGAATTTCTTTCCGTTTTTTCCCTTTTATTTTCTTTCACATTTCTCGTGTATCATTAAAGAAAGATTATAGAAAGTCTTTGCTAAAAAAATCCCCAAAAATTGATTTCTGAATTTTGGCAATTTTTCCCCATTTCTCCTAGGATTTCGTTCGAACCAAGAGCAATGTTATTTTTGAAAGTTTCTACGCGAGATATTTTTGATATGTCATGTTTTTGGATACAATGAAAACTTTTTTTAAAGAGAACTTTGGCTAAAACTAATTTTTTTGTTTTATCAAACCTTTAAAAGGAAAAAACTTGAGATTTTGAAATACTACATTGATGGAAAAAATTTAAGAACAAGAGGAAAAGCCCCAAATGTGAAAAAACAGAGGATATAATTTTATGCAAATGAGATTAAACTACCATGAGGTGTAACTGTATATTTCTTGATAGTATTTATTTTAAAAATCTTAAAACTACGTTTAATATACCATTCAATGATTTGCGGTTGATATACAGTTTGGGAAAAAATATAAGAACAGCCGAGATTTTTATGTCACAACTTAGATTAGCATATTTTATCTTATTTTTATCACAATATTAAACGTTACAAATCATTTTGTGTATTTGGTTTCACAGCAACTGTGCTCTTTAAAATGCCGAAAAGCAGTGAATTATCAGAGATTGAGCGGGGCCAAATCCTTGGTTTGAAATCATGTGGATTAAGTGGACGCGAAATTTCGCGAAAAATCAATAAATCTAAAAGTGTTGTATATAATTTCTTAAACGATCCAGAAAACTACAGGAAAAAGAAATGCATAGGCAGGCCAGTTTCTGTTACTACTCATCTAAAGAGAGCCATATTTAGGCAAGCCTGTCATAAAAAGCAATTTCATCCCAAATTAAAAGTAATTTAGGATTATATTGTTTCAACCGAACGATACGTAACGTGTTAATGCGGAATCCAAATATTCAGTGCTCAAAAATGGAAGCCCAACCACCTCTTACGAAAAAACAGAAGTAGCATAGGGTTGAATTCGCTAAAAACATGCGGCGTTTGGAGGTAAGTAGAAAAATGTTGTGTTTTCAGATGAAAAGAAGTTTAATTTGGATGGTCCGGACGGATTTCATTATTACTGGCATGACCTTTGTCATAAAAAAACCACATTTTCAAAGCGACAGTTCGGTGGTGGTGGCTCCGTGGTGGTGGTGTGGGGTGGATTGGTTCTGAATCTGTCACCCCAAACGCTTTTTTAGGGCCAAGAACAAATTCATATGTTTATCAGGATATACTGGCCCAAAATTTATTGACTTCGGAATCGCACATCACCCCTGGAGACTATATTTTCCAACAAGATACTGCTTCAATCCATGTATCTTCTTCAACGAAATCATGGTTTGAGACATATGGCGAAAGATTGCTTGACTGGCCAGCCAGAAGCCCCGATCTAAACCCCACGGAAAACCTGTGGGGTATATTGGTTCGTGAGGTATACCAAAATGGGTAGCACTTTGATAGCTTAGATGAATTAATTACAGTCATCGAATTTGGCTGGCGGAAAATCCCAAACACTGTATTAAATTAATTTTGTGGTTCCATGTCTTCACGAATGGTTCAAATCACAGAGAAACGGGACAATTTTTGAACCTTTTAATATGTTTTTGGCCAAAATGCTGGTACATACCTTACGCGTATGTGGTAGGCCGGCAGATTTGGGCACCGCAAAATGTCCCAGATCTGGAATAACAGGTGAGGAATGCTTGGCAGAATGTGTCACAGGATGACATTAAGAACCTTTATCACTCCTTACCTCGACGTATAGAAGCATGCATTGCTGCCAGGTGGGGAGAGGGGTCACCAACTATTGATTTGAATATTCAATATGCAATACCTACCTATTGGCAGGTCCTATAGCCTTGAATTTTTTATCATTTCCTTACCTGCATATGTGCTGAATGCACATTTAATTTCAATAAAAACAGATAATTTCTTCATGGTGCTTCGTTGTTTCTTTTGCAAAAGAGTGTATTTCTATAAAATAACACCGACTGTGCGTTTAATTATTTTCTTTTTCTAAAACGTATTTACATAAAATAATTTATAACAAATAATTTTATCAAACGCTTTTATTTATTAGAATGTATAAACAGCCAGTTTTGCGCAATTTCATCATTATTTTTGTAAAAATCCCTACGTTTCGCGAATTAATGAAAAACCAACTCATCTGCGCAATAATGTGAAACTTATTAGTCATTGGTTCTAACATCTGCCTTTAAACAACTTAAGTGGTTATAGAAGTAGAAGGATAAATTTGTTATATATTTAAACCAAAGAACAATGTGCATTTTTTATATACATTTCGAGTTATGTGCAAATCTCTAAATGCGTATAAAGAAGTGAAAATTTTCTTTCAGCAATCGGAATGTTTGCACATGGACGTTGGCAATGCATTTACTTATCTCTAAGATATGTTTTCATTTAATATAAGATTCATGTAAACATGTTTTATTTTCATGCTTTTTTACTTATTTAAATAATATTTCACTGCATTTGTGTTTTATAATTTTTTAGTACATGTTTTATTTTTAGAGGTCAACTTTTAAATTCGGAGAGGAGTGGACGATGGATATTAAGGAGGCCTATGCCCCCTTTTGAAAGGAGGAGAATAGTAATAAGAGTAATATCCTTATAATAAAAAAAAAGAATAATTAATAATAAGAACAACAATAACTCGAACTTCTTTTAAAAGTGTGGCGACACTAAAACACACATATATATATCTGCACTCTATAGAGCATTACATAAACTACGGCCATTGTTGCATTGCGAATTGTCAGCGTAAACCAATTTTAGTATTGAAATGGAGCTAAGAAAAGGAAGCATCACCCTCTTTCCCTCTCTCTTTGTTTGGTTATATACAGGGTGTCCGGGATAAAGGTATCCAAAAGTAATGGCTTATACTGAGAGAAACACACATGCCTAGTTATAGAAGTGCTGCGCCAATGATAAGGGATTGCTCCAATTTTTTTATCCAAGTTTGCTATTACGGTCGCGCATGCGCATTGTTGACAGTTGCGTTGAGCTGCTTTCCACAGCAGTCGTATGCTGACTTGTGATTAGGAATATTTAGAAATGGAATCATCGGCACATTTTGTTTCGCAGAACCGATAGTGGCAGGACGCAGTAACATTGACTTGTTGGAGAAGTTTGCTGTTCTACATATTCGACCAAATTTTATATTTCAGCAGGACAGTGCTCCACCAAACTTTCATGGAGATGTTACCGAGTTGTTGAATAAGATCTTTCCTGGATGCTGGATCGGAAGAGAAGGCCCTACTGCTTGACCTCAGAGATCTTTGGATATGAGGTCGTTGGACTTTTTCGCTTGGGGCTTCAATAAAATGATTGTGTACCAGCAAAATGTTCGTAATTTGGATGTTTTGAAACAGAGTATCTGTGCAGAAGTATTGATTTAATAATACCTCAGATGTAACTAAATACCTGGCAAGAGATTGAATAATATTTGGACATCCGCAGAGCCACTAATGGTGATTACATTAAAATTCGTTAATCTGAAAAGAAACTTAAGGAGTTGCCATCTTTAATGCAACTGAAATTTATAACTAACCCTGTGTCATTCTCCCAGTATAAGTCATTACTTTTCTATACCTTTAGCCCAGACACCCTATATACTGCGCTTAAAATAAAAGAACAATCTGCATTTTAAGAAATTTGTATGGAACACTTTGTTTTATGTTTCTTCTGCTTTCATCCGTGTAATTTCTGCAAATTTCACACTACTAGTTATATTTTACTTAGACTTTCAAAGACTACAATTAGGGCTGTGTTTGTGGAGAGAGCTGGAGGTCATCTGGAGCTACTAAATGTAGAGCCACTAAAAATTGGAGTGCAAGCAACAAGAAATCGTTTTTAACGGTCCTTATTTAATTATAACAGAGTATTTCATCAATTGACCTTTTGTGTGTGACGTTATATTTCCCCTGATGTTTGTTATTCTCATGATGTTTCTAAATGATGGTCAAAGTAAGTACGTGTTATTAGTAAAATGCGTTAGCATCAGATCGGTAGACAATGCTATTATCGTGTTTATTATGGTGGTCATATGGCCATTTCAGAGACTTCCGATTTCCGACAAGAAAACATGTATCACAAAGTTTTGAAAAATAGAAATTTATAGTTACATTGAATTGGTTTTTCTTTGAGTTTTTAATGCGGCAATTGACAAAAATTTAACCCTTTCATTTATCAACAACATCGAAGTGAAGCAAGAAATGCGAAGTAATATATTCCTAGCTAACTTTGTTCTAAAATGCCTATTTTCAATTTAACTTTACTATCTTCTTTTACCTTTCGAGTTTAAACCCGTGAAGAACTTTATTTTGTAATGCTAAACCTCCGTCTGTCTTTTTATCGCTGTGTTATGTTAAAACATTTTTGAGGACCGCTAACGCACGAAACACGGACCTAATTATGACGATAATGATACTATTATTTATGTAAAATAAGCATAAAGGGGTTAATAATTAAGCAGAAGAAACCATCCAAATAAAACCTGGACTGTGAATTTGCAGTATAATAATAATAATAATAATGACCATATCAAATCCTGTTGAACTTCCGTATCCAAACTGACAAACCCCCTACACATAACACACCTGATTTAACCCCGTAACTGCCACCGGCGTATATATACGTCTTGCACAGCCGATGAGTTAACTACCGCCGACATATATATATATGGCTTTCCGAAATACGTTCCTTTGTAATGTGCTGCTAATTTTTTTTTATAAAATGTAATTCTTTTTTATTAAAAAAATTTTAAATGTCATTTTTATTTTGTTATTTGTTTTTGTCAAAAACGGTGTCACTGGGGAGCGAATCTCCTAAGTTTTCCTAGGCAGTTAAGATGTTAACAATAGTGAAAGTAAAGCATATTTGAATAATAGATGTGGCTGTTCCTGGTGACTCAAGAATTCAAGAGAAAGAATTTCACAAAATTTCCAAATACAAAGAACTACAAATCGGAATCGAAAGGTTACGGAACAAAGGAGAAGCTGTTATCCCAATAGTAATAAGAGCATTGGGAGCAATCTCACCAAATCTTGAAAATCATCTTGATGCAATAAGAATTGACAAAATGGTAGTGCGCCAACTCCAGAAGTCCGCTTTGCTTGGAACTGGCTACATACTAAAGAAACACCTTTGATATCCCATACCACTGGGAAAGGCCCGTTATTAAAGAATCTACCCAGTAGTCAAATTCAAGATAGACTGCTCAAATGCATAATGATAACAATAATGAGAAGACCACGAAATAAATACAAGGATTTGCAAATAGAGGTGGACTGACTTTGGAGAAGGAGGGCTACAGTTGTTCCAGTTGTAGTGGATGCATTGGGTGCTGCTGCCAAAGATCTAAAGCCTACTCCCACGTACTAGAGATCAACAACAAATACTTCTACTAAATCCAAAAAGCCGCACTTATACGGATAGCTCACGCATATTACGCAGATACCTCCAGTTACCTAGGGTTCTTGGAAAGAAAGGACTTCATAACCATATATATAAGAATATGAATTCAGCCAAATACAAAATGGACTGTGAATTTTTACATAATAATAATAATAATAATAGATCTACAAAAAACCGCCTTATTGGGCAACGTCTACATATAATGGAGGTGCTGGGACAGTTCTCAGGTCTCTGTAGGTGAGATTTGAACTGAACCAAGAACTCCAGATCAAGAATATAGTTCTTATCTACTTGACACTGTGGCATACAGCAATGTATAAAGAAAATAATAATGCTGTTCTAACTTCCCAATGTCTTATTTTCTTAGAAGTTTTGTGAATTGCGTTTATTTTGGAAGATTGTTCTGTGTCCAATGGCGAAAAGATAGCTGAAATCATGCTGTATCAAACGCTACGGTTTTTCATGGAAATAAAGCATTGTCGCTTGAGGAATTAAATCCAGGGCTACGTATCAGTAAATAAAAAATCGTGAAGCAGTCGCAATCAGTTTGGTTCTCCTAATTTTCTCAATAGCGTAGACTAGAGTGGTCCAGCTTTTCATATTCATAACAAATGAAACGCACGAGTACTTCGACACGAACTCGGGAGCCGCACAGGGACTTTAATTTCAATATCGTAAATTGAAGCGTTTATAATATATTTATTATACATAACTATTATACCTAATTAAATATCACATATTTAATTAGATATAACAATACACAATTATATAATATATAAATACATAATTAAGAGAGTTAATTATAGAACAGATTTAATACAGGAACAGATGTATATGCTTTCGTGATAACAGCTATTGCTTTTGATACCCGTACTCAAAAGATATTTTAAAAGCGCTTATATTTTTTATAATTATTGATTTCAGTATTTTTTTCTATAAATAAATGTGTACATGTACGAGGGTTGGAACTTTAATAATGGTAATTATTTATTTACAATTGATACAAAATAGACACATGTTACCAAGTTTTACTGTCTCTCAATGTAGCCACCAGCATTGTGTACAACCCGTTGCCAGCGATGTGGAAATTGTAGGATAACTTTGGCAATGCCTGTAGTGTTGATAGTTCGAATGGACCGGTCTACTGCCTGAAGAATCTCTGGAACAGTTCTGAAACGAATGTCACAAAGTGGTTGCTTCATCTTAAGAATCAATCATAGTCACAAGGACTGTGACTACATTTAGGGGCAGTAAAACTTGGTAACATGCATCCATTTTGTGTCAACTGTAAACAAATAGTTGCCACTATTAAAGTTCCAACCCTCGTATGAAACTTTTAATTACATAAAAATGATGTAAATAATTAGATGTATGTTAACAAACAGACTTAAATTTTTAAGGCTTTAGGATATTTTTTTCCTGAATGTAGAGCGCCATTGGAAACGTCTTCAACGGCCGCATGCAGCCCGCAGGCCACAGGTTGGACCACCCTGGCATAGACCAATGCGTTATTGTTAGGCAGCTGTAGAGCAGTTTACGATTTAATTTTGAGAATTAGTTCATATCTAGTAACTATTATATATAATAGTTAATTAGTTTTGCGCTAGAGTCTAAGGCAGTGGTGTAATCCTAAAAGTAAAAGTAACCTAGCGCTCTTCTAAATCAGAGGTGGATCCACGAGGGGGGGGGATAATCAGGGAACCCCAACCAGTCAATAGCCCAATATCTGATAGGGGCAGAAATGATCATTATGTGTGGGTTATTGAAATGGCATTGCAAGACCCCCAAGTACCCCTTGGATCTGACACTGCCTACAGAATATAGCCATAGGCGTAGGCAGAAAGCTCGTAAGGGGTTATGGGCTCAATAAGGTTACAGAGCTACAACTCGCATGTTCCTATGTTAAATATACAAAATTTTATTGCAATGGTGGGTTGCAACCCAATCAACACCCCCTGCGTACACAAGTGCATATAGCCCCGGTGCATATAAGTTTAAAATAATAATGTGATGCAAACGCACGTACCCAAGTTGAACCAAATCTGTAATGCACTTCCGAAGTGAGCTAATAAAATAAAGAAAAAAATTGAACAAGATAGCAAGGAGTCTGCCTTTTCTCCCTTGTTTCTTTCGTTGTATTAAACAACGCATTGTGCCTTTTTATATTTTCGGAACATAGTTCATGTTACTCGTCCCAAGCTGTAATTTCCTTTAAATTCCCACGATTCTTAGTTGATTTATTCAAAATTTTAGGGTCATTGCTCTAAAACACAATTTTCTTAACAGAATTGTCGAATCCACATATTTTTTATTTACAACTTGAACAGAATTTTGTTTATAAAATGTATTGTTTCCTAAACTTTTGCCCTAGCGCCGCTAGGCCTCGACTACACCCCTGGTCTGAGGTTATAAACAGCAACCATTTGCTTCGACGCTACCAAACCCAATATTTGAAAGAGGTGCTGATAAAGGCAGTCCAAGGACAGAGCTGGTCGCCGCGATCAATCGCGCTTGACCTGGACTATTTCCGATCGATCAGTCTCTCTTAGGTTCTCCCGTTTTCTGAATCCAAGTGTTTGTATGTGTGTCATCCGCCTTCCAGCTATTCCAGGACAAGACTTCTTGTGTTGATTCAGAGTAAACCGATACACTGCCTCGGATACACAGACAAGGCTTACTACCTTATGGGATAGATTCCAAGGATAACGCAATGTTTTTCATTCCTTTTTTTTTCTGCATCGACTTTTCCAGGGCTATTTATTTTTCTCTGTCAATATACTTCCAGTGAAAAAGCACTTTTCGGCCTCATCATGATTCTTAACGAGAAATTATTGACACGCAGTCAGAGCCCAGTATTTGTTTTAATCAGTTTGTCAAATAAAATAAAAGTGGGAATTCTCAAATATTGATTTATGTGTTTTAAATTATTTAGAAACATTATGCGAAACAACCTAGGTTTAATTTTACTCAGTACTTTTAACTGCTTTAGATGACTTTATAACTGCGTGTTTAGATCCTTATAATAATCTTTGAAATTTAACCACTTCACTATCGGTTGTAAATTAGGTATATATATACGTATATATGGTACAATACGAGATTTTTCAGAAATTATATTTATATTGTATCTTTAGTATATTTATTTTTAGACTATGTCTTTATATTTATATACAATATGTGCACCAGTAAAGGCAACACATCTTAGCTTATAAAACCAGCATACAGGCACTAACACATGTCATTTTGTGCCATTTGAAAAAAAAAATAATATTGCCCCTACGGACTATTTCTCCTGTATGAAATCATGCATGCACGGAAAGTGTTGTCCCTACGGGCTATCTTCTCCTGTATACAGTCATGCATGCACGGAAAGTAGTATCGCCCATACGCGGTGCTTCCCATGTATTCATATATGTGTATAGGGGAAGTTATCATGTAGGGAAGATACTTCCCATGCATTTATGACTGTATACAGGAGAAGTAATCCGTAGGAGTGACATCAATTTTTTTTTTCTAAGGAAAGTTGGATGATTCCCCTAAAAAAAAGGAAACACAATAATAATGTGGAACTGTGGAAGCCAACAAGCTAAAAGCTTCCTCATAGCAAAGCAAAGTCGGCATCACACACATGTGTTGTGTCTGGTTGTGGACAGCAAAACATCACACCGTACGTGGTATGCCTGGTAGTGCACACCAAAACATTACTCTATACGTGGTGTGTCCAGTAGTGGAGGGGTTAAGAACGGATTCTGAAGCATATTGCCTTTGATAAAACAAACAGAAGTAAAAGATTATTTTAAATTCAGTTTATTTTTAATTAAAGTTTATGTGTATGCTTGGATTTTAGACAATGTATAATTGATATAATTTTGTAGATGGTATGCGCTTTCCTATCATACATCCCTTGATTTGAGAACTAAAACCATTCCAATCCTTTACTCTTTAATGTAGTTAATGTGCTCTTACTATCCACGACAATTTCCTTAACCCGTACTTATGTACAGGCTGACACAACTAGATACTATCGTGAAATGTAATGGACTGGTAAATAGAGAGACACAGCGCCACCTATACATCTAGTTTCATTGTATAAATTACATTAGTATATATCATTTTTAAATAACACTAATATGCAAGGTTTTTGTTGTTTTGAAATGGCAATGTCTGTCAGAACGGACTTTTTCTCCAGATTACGAAATTGACCTTGAAAAATCCGTACCATGTCAGATTTTTTCAAAAATAACAAAAATGTGAAAATGTAAAAAAAAAAGGTAAATTTTTAATGACATTGATATATCACAACGTTTGTAACGTGTGAAAATGTTCTCTGGCAGAAAAGTAAGCGTGTGTAACGAATAGAGAAACACAAATACATATTTCAATACAAACATACCAAACATTCACCACTGTGCTCCTCTTGAAACTTCATTTTTTATTTTCTTCGGTGTTCTAGCGTACTGTCTTTTTGCAGCATCCAACAGTAGTCGGCCATCATATGTACAGTCCACTTGCCTTGGAATCACTTTTCCATCACTTTAATATCCTGGTGGAAGCGCTCTTCAAGTTCTTCCGTAAAATCACCAAGATTGTCAGGAAAGTAATTTAGATGAGCATGAAGAAAATGAACTCCGAACCTGACCTTGCAACCTAGCTGTTTGTAGGATTCCAACACCTCATCTACTAAAGTGATGTAATTTGCTGCTTTCGTGTATCCCAAAAAGTTGTGCACAAAATTCCTGAATTCAGTTCATGCTCGTAATTCGCATTTAGCCTACTCATAGTTTTCTTGAATATGGTGTCTGCCATTAATTTTCATACTTGTTGGCCTACAAAATTGCTAGCTTTGATTTTTTCTGACGTAATTGATGGAAACTTAAGAGCAAAGTACTAGAAACATTTACTGCCCGTACTTAAAGCTGCCATGAATGGCTTTATTAAACCTAGTTTAATGTGTAACGTTGGCAAAAGCATTTTCGAAGGATTAGCCAATGGAATTGAAACAATGTTTTTTTCTCCAGGTGTGAGGTGCTTCTAACTGACCCCTCCTTCCGAACCCAATGTTTCTTCCTTGTTCTGGAGTCCCATTCACACAAAAAAGCACGAAAATTTCGTGTAGCCCGCTTATTGGCCGAGAAATATTCCGATCACTTTCAAATCCCCGCACAAAGCCATTCATGAATCTTATACCACTGCACAAGCTCTAGCAAAAAAAAAAAAAAAGAACTTTAAGGTTGTCGTACGTCGCTCTCAAAGTTTCGGATTTTTTTTCTTTCTTTCAGAGCAGCTATAATTTTTATGCTTAAACTGTTCGCTGTTTTCATTGAAAAATCATTGAGAGATATTTGCTTAAGAATCTTTTTAGAATTTTACTTTCATAAATAATTTCTACATAAGTGGATTAATGCATATATCTGGACATAGGGAAAAAAGATGAATGCCATTTACTATATTAAATGAAATTAGATTTCCGTTTGCTTCATCACGGCACTACATTCTGCATTGGGTCACTTATTTTTTTCGTTATATGTCGGATTCGTTTGGGTTGAATTTAATTGTTTCGGGTTCAGATTTGACTCTTGCGGGTTGGATTCGAGTTAACCAGATTTTTCAAAAAGTCTACAATATTATGTATAATTTAAAACTGCACACTAATCCAGGAAATGTTGCTAATAGAATTTCTCTATTTTTTTCTCTTCAAATTTAGTGTATGAAGTCTAAAAAATTTCCAGCTTTTTTTTTGTCTCGCTGTCATGCCTGGGTGTGACTCATTTACGTTATTCTGCGATTATTTGTGTGCATCTATTCATTCACATGCGTTCCGTGCCGCCAGAGAACATTTGCATGGGTTACAAACTTTATGATGTATCGATGTCACTAAAAACTTACCTCTTTTTACATTTTCACATTTCCGTAATTCGTGAAAAAATCTGACGTGTCACAGATTTCTTATAATCATTTTCGTAATCTGCAGAGAAAATATGTTCCGATATAACTCTTTATTTCAAAACAACAGGAAAAAAGTGAAAAAAATGTCGATTAGTGCAATAGACAATCAATTCAAATTATTTTTATTAATTATATACGCATCTACTATTTTTAAATAAGCGATTTAAACTACGATAACAAAATTTAAATAAATACTCAGTGCATACATAATAGCACATAATGTAATGCTGTATGAAAACTGGACTTACATTGTGCAATTTATTAAGCAGATAGGAGACATTCTGCGCAATAGTTTAAATTAATAAAGCCGAACCTAGTTAACGTAAACACGCTTAATGTGAATTACTTGTAACGTGAATGGTTTCCTAAACCCTTGTCAAATTATCTAGTAGTAGTGATAGTAATAATAATAATAATACGATCCTATTCTTTCCAGACAACGTAAACAACTTTTAAAGTGAATTTCTTATCAACGTGAGTGTTCACATTGAAGTGGTTAAACCAGGGCCCGACTACTGACTAGGCCCGCAAGGTTCGGGCCTAAGAACCCCTATTGGGGCCCCAAATTGCACGGTTTTTAAAGTTAACTTTTGATTATTCACTTTGGATCGGTATCTAAAATTTTTTTAAGTAAAAGCTTACTTTTTTTGGGACTATTTTGGAAAGTTCACCTCCAATTTGAAGAATTTAAATCTGTTACCGCACGTAAAGGGGACCCCATCTAAAAATGTGCCTATAGGCCCATTTGTCTCAATCGGCCCTGTGTTAAATTGTAACATATATATCAGTGTTTCTTAGCCTTTTTCTGGCCAAGGCCTTTTATGAGCTTCACCCACGACCGTGGACCCCAGACGTATTTTTTAATTTTAATAACTGTATCTCAAATCAATGTATTTTATAAACAACACTTTATTACACAAGAAATATCAATAATAAGCATATCTCATAATCAAATATAACGAAAGTGTCTCTTAATTTACTGAGATTCTTATGGTTGATGACAAGGTCGGATTATGACATAGGAAAAAAAGACAAAGGTCTACGGCTCGCTTTATGCAAGGAGCCCGAAGTTGAACCCCATTGTAACGCGCCCTGCTATAACGAGAACTCGGAACAGCAATAATTGTTTGATTACATTCAAAATCTAGAGGGATTCTAGCCAAGAGGCGTGATCTAAATTTGTGTTTAAACTTTGGAACGTCTCAGATAAACAAACGTTTACAGCTTTTTTCGAAGCAAAGGCTTAGAATAACGTTTCTAAAAGGAACAACTTCGAATAATAGAGTTAGAATGCAAAATAAGACAGTCAAACAGACATGAGAGTCTCTGAATACTAAGGGTGTAGGAATAGAATGTTTGTATTTTCTAAGAATATCGATTTACGATCGAAGCGATTCTTTAGAAAACGGAACGCTTTACCAGTGGTAAAATAAACGTATTGTCGTAATTTAGATCTTGCGAGATTTGTATATATGGATATTTGAAGGTCTCTATGAAAATATTTAAATCAAATTGGAACATCAGTAATGCGTATCTTAAGAGTTATGTTCTAGTATTGCAAAAAGATAATATGTTCGAAATTTTTTGGAAAGATAAAAACGTTATTGCAAAAAAAAGGAGAAGCCAACAAAAATATTCTTACAAATGCTAAGTGACTGAAAACAGGTTTACAAATAGAATGGGCATCAAAAAAGCTAAATTATATAAACTGCAATAGATAGGGAAAACGTAGAGTAATCTTCTATTTTAAGAGAGTCAAATAGGGACTGATATTAGACTCCATATTGGAGCTTAAAATCTAATTTCCTTAGCTTCCCCGGAAGCCTTTATTATAACAAGCGAAAAATTTACAAAATACAAGTAAGAAAATAAAGCATCATTATCTATATTTCGGTGGTCAAGTTGACAAGGCGCTTGGTTTTTAACCAAGAAGTTCCCGGTTCAAATTCGGCTTAAATTCGGTAAAACATTTTGTTTTTTCTTCCAGGGCTAATCAAAGAAACAGTTCACGGTGTCGCTGAGTGTTAAGCTATCTTATATTTCGCGGTAATTGTGATTTTTGGAGAGGGACAATAATATCTAAAACTTGTAATATATAGGTTCAGGAGCTCTAGTTAAAGCCACAAGTTGTGGGAGTTGAAAATTTAATTGTATTGATATCTACTGTTTAAAAAGCGTTAAATTTACAAAATATACAACGGAATTAAAGTCAATAAAGGCACAAAATATCTTAAAAATATTAAATGTTGTTTATTTACTTAAAAAACACAAATCATTATGCTAAATAAACAAGTAGAAATTAAAATTAAAAAATGCATAAAGGGATATTTAAAATAGTGGAAAATCCTTTATAATGAATTCAATTAGTAAACAGAAAGTTGGGAAAACGTTAAAGATGTTGAGAAAAACAAAACACACAAAATATTTTAAAAGGAGAAATTAATAGAACTAAATCGGTATCTAAGGAAATGGACAAAGTAGAAAAATGTGTTTTTAAATTACACGTTTTGAAAAAGACCTAAGAGCCAATTGAAGATGTGTTTGCTAAATTATTTTATAAAATGATTCAACGATATATATTTCAAAAGGTGATCTAATTTAACTATAATTCCCCTACATAATACGTGATTAAAAAATTAAAATGTAGATGATCACCAGTCCTTGCGTTTCCCTTGTGAAAATTAAAGAAAAGTAATAAAAAATTTTCGCTTTAAAATTTTCATTTAAAGAACTTCATGCAAAACAATATTTTCGGTTAAAATCTTTATACAGAAAACTTTCCTGTAAAATCATCATTTAGAACTTTCGCTCTCATGCACATATGTATAATCTTTATTTAAAATCTTCATGTAAAATCTTCATGTAAAACTTTCATGTAGAATTTTCATGTGAAATTTTTATCGTTAATTTTGAAAGTATTGGCGTTATTTCGGCAAAAAATAAAGATGGAACGGAATTATCAATTCCATATAACACACAATAGGTTATCACTTTTAAAAAGATTAATTGTGAGAATAATGGATGTGAGCTTCCATATTAGGTGCGTATTATCTATCACTTATAAGAATGACATTAAACTAGAGTTATCAATGGTTGGAAGTTAAGAAATCACTAAGAAGTCAAAAATTCCCTGATAAGTTAAAAAAATCCCTAAGAAGTCAAAAAATCCCTGAGATGTTAAAAAAAATCCCTAAAAACTCAAGCAATCTTTAAGAAGTGTATATCAATATTAACTTGTACTCAAATAAATACTTAATATGGAAGTAGAGTAACACGAAACCTTGAGATAATCAAAGCTTATATTTTGAAAAGTGCATTATATTATTCAAATTGGTTTTGTCAGTTCTCAAGATGGAGAAGGGCACACGATCAAATGTAAAGGGCTTTCATAAACTTGTTTATTTCTTTAAAGTTAACATCGCTAGTCACAAACGCCTTTAACAATGTTTGAGTTTTTCGAAAGAGCGAAAAAAATGTGTCTCAATTTGTTCATTTTTTTTTTTACTTTTAATCGCCTTAATTTCGAGTTTTGAAAGTAGCGAAAAGAAAAACATTTTTTGAAACTTTTTGACATTAATTTGTGAAATGAAATAAGTGCTTAGTAAATATTTTGGAGCATGTTTTCAGTATAACATGTTTAAAGCGGCATTACATCGAATAGATTGGGTGAGGGAATTCTCAGAAAAAAAACCTATCTGTATGCCATATTCACACATTAAATCACAGAATTATACAATGAAAACTTTACATGGAAACATGTAAAAGATAAGGTGTATAAAAAAAGGTTGAATGAAGAAAAACATAATCAACAAAATAAGACTAAGAAACAAAATATTTAGTAGATTTATTAGAATAAAGAAAAGTATACATCTTAAAAAATTTAAAGATTTAATAAAAGGTTAAACACTGGTAAAATAGCAATGAAAAAGATCACCTAAGCTTTCAGACGCGTCAGCAGCAGTCCTTCATCAGAAGTAATGACGATGTTAAGGTATTATTACCCTCCGCAGGGATAACACAATTGCCAAATATGGTCAACACAAGAAAGCCTCCGGGGCGAGAATTTTGTGAGTTTTCGTGGGGGAATTTATTATACTATAATTTTTGCCACCCACGTATTAATTACAGCTCAAACTAGAGCTTGTGTAATTTTGGAGAAAAAGATTCTTTTCTCAGAATTTTACATTCGCAGAATGGTGTAGTACATAGACTACTATTTAAACCAAATTGCAAAGAGACTGGTATTAAATTGATCGAAATGCACGTTGCAGCATATGTATTTATTTTATATAAATCGAACACTACGCAGATTAAATCAAACAACAATGTCAATCAATCAACGTTTATTGGCGTAGTGATACCAACGCCGATGGTATGGCGTGATTAGATGGTGAAACGTTCGAAAGAAAATAAATATTTCTGCCTTCGGTGGGACCTGAACCCACGACCGTTGATTGATTGACATTGTTGTTTGATTAAATATGCGTAGTGTTCGATTTATATAAAATGGAACATGACATAGGACAAACAAAAAGAATGATCAAAACAAGAAAAAAAGAACACAAACAAGTGCTCGCGAAAGGAGACATAGCCTCACGTCTGGCAGAACACGCTTTATAACACGGACACGAACCCGGTTGGGGCTCAATAAAAATTATACACCGGCTCATCACAAACAAAAATAGTAGACTCTTCTTGGAATCTTGGGAAACTTACAAACTACACGGGAAAGCCATTAATACATCACAACCACTTCCAGAAACTTATAAACAACTCTTACTCTGAAATGTATGAGACATCCCCAAATTAGGTAACCCGCAGTGTGGGTTTCTCATTGGTCCCTATTGGGGTTCTTCCATGATTCTATTGGAGGCCTCCCATTGGTTCTCATTGGGTTTTCCCATTCTGCGGGACTACTCTGATGAAGGGTTTTCCAGAAATTTCAAGTATAAAAAAGAGACAGAAACATAACATCGTCATTACTCCTGATGAAGGACTGCTGCTGATGCGTCCGAAAGCTTGAGTGATCTTTTTCATTGCTATTTTACCAGTGTTTAACCTTTTTATGTAATTTTCTCCCTGGTACCCTGTATTTTATTTCTATATAAAGAATTAATAAATAAGGTCACTAAAATTATTAAATAAAGTAAAAGCGATTTCTTTAAAAGGAACTCAGCTATAAATGACATAAAAAAAATAGATAAATCTAAATAAAATACCAGGAAAAGAAAATAAAGGAAAAGAAAAAGGAAACAGAGAGATATTGATAATTGAAGCTGAGGTATTATGGATGAAAAGAAATCATCTAATACATACATTAGCAACTTGTAAGCGTATTGCTGCAAACGTATTGCTCATGGCACATGTGCAGCAGGCGGTATGAGCTATACGTTTTCAAACTTTGTTTTTAAATCATTAAAATTAAGATTTAAGATTAAGATTTAAAATTAAGATTTAAGAGGAGATTAGTGCATCAACAGAAACACAGAGCCTTCCCTGATAGCTTCTTCCCTGATGAAGTCCTCTCTTGTGTTGGTTTTGCTTATCTTATCTTGTTTCGGTTTGTTGATGGATTCATATTCATTATGAGTTATTTCTGATTTAGATAGATGGGTATTATCAAAGGTTCGTCAGTGCTTTAATAGTTTATTTTAATTTATATACAGTGTAACTTTTCAATAAGGGCCAAATATGGGACAGGACATTTTGTCCTTCAAATAGAAGTGTCCCTTACTTGGAGGTGTATCTTACGGGAAGACCAAATTTATGAGTTATTGTTATATAATAGCTTTGTCTATCTAAAATCCACTTATTTAAATCTGTAATTTTAGTTTTGTTATGTCAATAAATAATTTGATGTATGTTACCGTCCAATAAGGGATAACCACCGGACCGGAAATTTTGTCCTTTAATTAGAGGTGTCCCTTCTTCAGAGGTACACATGTTTATACATACATATACCGGGAATCGAAGGAATAGTTCCTTAAATGCAGGTGCCCTTTACGGGAGGTAAAGCTATATCTTCAACAAAGCAGCCATTTTCTCCATCGTACACAAACAGATTTATTCTATTTCTTTTCATTATCTTGGGGTTTATTGTCACTTTTTATTCTTATATATATATATATATTATTTTCATTTGCAACAGACACGAACTATCGAATCATTTTAGTGATTGGAAGAACAAATAAATTTTTGAAACGCTCGGCAGAAATAATGACTTTTGCGACGATTCGGCGTAATTACCGTTTTGTGAGCAGATTCATCACGAAACCTCCAGGCCATCTCAAAAGCAAAGTGAAAGAGAGAGAGAGAGAGTATAGAAAAGAGTTGGAAAAGCTTCTATTCAATTATTTCAAGCTCTCCAATTACTTGTATGTTAATATGTTAACTGTGTCCCGGGACATCGGAAACACAGTCTATTCCCTTCTCTCTCTCGCCGCTTCTCTTTCTGCTCTCTTCCGTTCTCGACCTGGGGCTGTTTGCTCCAACAATTTTTCTGTTTTCCTTCTGGAGAAAGGGCGTCCCTCGCAAGCACAGATTGACGTAGAACAGAGGACATCTTTTTATTTCTGTTTGCGTTCGGCTGTTGGGAAGGTTTATTGATGTCTTCGCTCTCTTTCAACTCCAAGACCGGTTTGTTTGGCATCAGTTTCCTCTTAGAGCTACCCTTGTATTTTGTTTTAAAGCCTAGAGAAATGTAACTGTTATTCCTTTTCATATTATGGTATAATGCACATTTTGGTTAGAGACAGGCTGTAGAATAGTATTTATTTCTGTTGAAGATCTTAAATAAGATATTACATGGTTAAACTTAATTTCTCGAAAATTGTTTTTTCTTTCTCTTGCAATAATATAATTACTTTTTAATGATTAATATTTAATTATCACTATTTAAATATTATTATTGTTGTATTATTTTGGTGTTTATCCTCGCAAATTATAAAAAAATGTGGAAAATAATTTTCAGAGTAAAGGCATTTCGGTGGCAGTAGCGAAACAGTTTAAAAAATTAATACCATAGACACAGTTTTAACATAGGTATGAGAAATAGATTTTTTTCCAAACTTAATAGAATTTTGTATTATATTTTTATAGATTATTTAAAGAGTTTTAGGCTTAATTTAATAAACAGTTTCGTCAATTTTAAAATGAAGTGTAACGTTGAATTATAAAATGTTCTAGTTACTTAATTTA
>QLNU02003225.1:119945649-119964228 GCA_006491805.2 Dysdera silvatica | reverse complement strand
AGCAAACGTAAATGCGGGCACATAAAGAAAAAAGTCCAGGCATCGTTTACGATCTTTGGCGCCGATTCATACAAAAATTAAACAAAAGAAGGATACTAAAATGTCAAATTTTATGGGGGGGCCATATTTTCCCAGGTTGTAAAGTTCAGGGGAGGAGTTATCAAGAAACCGCATGTCGCCCCTCGAGAAAGCGAGCCTATATAATGCCCGCAAGAAAGAGGCATCTTACGTAACAGCAAATGTATTAGTCAGAGAAATTAGTCACCTGTTTGATTGAGGAATTGGTTTTGATTGACGTGCGGGTTGCGTTCGAGATGGAGAGGATGAAGAAGAGAAAAGAAAGAGGAGTCGGGGAATAGCATATGAGAAAGAGAGAGAGAGACGTCTCACTTGGAGGTGAGACATCATATATTTCTACCTGCCGGGCAATAGAAGGCACGGCTTCGAAACCTCACAAGTTCGAGTCAGCAACAGCTCATGTGTGTTAATAAATTTGACTCGCCGAATCTTGCTCGATTCACGCCCGAATTCGAAATAGGCCGCTGTATCCGGTTCGAAGATCTACATGGAAAACATTTGAACTCTAGGATTGCTACAAGTCCATTTAGTAGTGGCGCAGCAACGTTCAGCTTATTCGTAGATAATTCGAATACTCATCTACACCGACGGAACTCTCGTATTGCTACAAGTTCGTTTAGTAGTGGCGCAGCAAAGTCCAGCTGTCCCAGAGATAATTCTACTTCGTATCGACAAACTGTGAACTCTCGTGGCTTGACAGAATCCAAGAAATGGCGCAGCGACATCCCGGTAGCCAGTCTACAGTGTACCCCACTCCGCACCACCTTACTGACGGCTCCGCACACACCGCTCACTCCAGAAGTCATTCCAGCCTTGAATTGCAGTAAACTTCAGACGACGACCAAAGCATACCTGCACTGGCGCAGCGACATCCTGGTTTCCAGTCTACAGGGTATCCCACTCCGCATCAGCCTTACTGACGGCTTCGCACCCACCGCTCACACCGGTGATCATTCCAGCCTTGAATTGCAGCAACTTCAGACGACGACCAACGCATACCTGCACTGGCGCAGCGACATACCGGTTCCCAGTCTACAGGGTATCCTACTCCGCATCAGCCTTACTGACGGCTTCGCACACACCGCTCACACCGGTGGCCATTCCAGCCTTGAATTGCAGCAACTTCAGACGACGACCAACGCATACCTGCACTGGCGCAGCGACATACCGGTTTCCAGTCTACAGGGTATCCCACTCCGCATCAGCCTTACTGACGGCTTCGCACACACCGCTCACACCGGTGGCCATTCCAGCCTTGAATTGCAGCAACTTCAGACGACGACCAACGCATACCTGCACGTGAGCCATTTTCCACATTAAATTGGGGGGGATGTATCATTCATTGCGTTATTTTACCAGTAAGGAAGTTTAATTGTAGCAAGGCGATAAATAACAATAAGTTACATTAATGTGGTCATTTCTCTCGCTGCTCATACATAATATTTCATATTGTTAGAATCGTATTTAGAATTTTATCTTACAGAATAAGTTAACGTTTGAGCTCTGATCGTTACCTAAGGTAACACGGACGCAATTATTTGTATATTAATAATCATTGATCTTTAGAGTGGATAGTTACTGACAGAGATCCAAGAGAAACAGAATACTCCTGAGTTTGATGAAATTATTCCGGAAATTGTAGTGCATATGTAGTTTGTTAGCTTAGAAGTCATTGAATTGTTTAATTTTGTTTAATGAGCGTTATTTTCAGTTTTTATTTAACCCTCTGCGGCCAAATTTAGATAACGTTTGGGTTAACCAGCAATTAGCAGACGCCAATAAGTGTGGTAGCATGTTGTGCAAATCACTTTGAACATCTTGGTTAATTAGCCACATTAATAGGCTGATTGATGCAAATTTTCACAAACATGTACTGCTGAAGTAGACGTCAGTCATTCACTTTATCCTTATAATTAATAATTATAATAATTTCTCTTTATATCATTGGTACTTCACCAGGCAAGTTAAAATTAGATACGGTGAGAACACTTACACTAATCCATACACCTTATAATTAGTGCCTTGACCAATCTGATAAATCTAGTAAATAGGATACTATAAGTCGAATCACCATATAATAGTCACTGTACTTATTTGTATCAACACAGGTCGTTTGTAAATTAAATTTCATTCAATTCGGACGTGTCCTGTAGTGTTACAATTTTTACAAACAGGAGTATATTAACTAACAAACAATAAAAGATAAAGCTTACTAGATGCATAGAAGTTATTCAATTACACAACTTATTGATGTGCTGTATAATTACATATTTTGAAGATGAAACTAAAGATAGTAAAATATAATCTATAATTATTATTATATATACAGGGTGTTTCAGAACACCATGTCCAAAATTTAATGGGAGGTAGGGGACACCAAATAAGACATGTTCGCCCATATCTCCGTGCCTGCAAAGGGGCCGGTTTGGCTGTAGAGCGTAACTACTCTTTACGTCCATCACGTTGCTACGTAGCCAATTGTATGAATTAAGTGCAATTTTTGATACATAGTTTAAGTGAATGAGCTAATAATACAGTAGAGACAAAGAAATCCGGAATTTTGTTTCTTAATCCTGATCTGTGCCATGTAGTGAAAATAAGCCTAAAACTGCCTTTTTTAACACACTAGAAAACAGTTGGGAACTGCCAAGTACATGCAACAGGTGAAGAACATCGAAATAAGAAATTTTTTGTACAGTGAATTTTTTCCAAAAATTAACCATTCGGGCACTACAGTGAATTTAGTGTTTGCATCCACCCCATTTAAGGTTTCCATAAATGGCTACAATGCGCCATTTCACAAAGTTTTAAAATTATTTAATGTCAACAGACGTCAGGCTCTCTCTGGCGACTTGTTAAAATTAGTTAAATTAACCCTAATTCTATGCGCAGAATACATAAAATCTCAACTGAAGCGATTCTGCACATAGAAATCCGGTGAATTTAACTGATTTTAAAAAGTCGCCAGAGAGAACCCGACGTCTGTTGATATTAAATAATTTTAGAAATTCTTGAAATGGCGCATTGTAGCCATTTGTGGAAACCTTGAATGTGGTGGATGCAAATACTAAATTCACTGTAGTGCCCGAACGGCTAATTTTTGGAAAAAAATTCACTGAACAAAAAATGTTTATTTTGATGTTCTTCACCTGTTACACATACTTGGCAGTTCTCAATTCTTTTCCAGTCTGTTAAAAAAGGCAGTTTTAGGCTTATTTTCACTAAACAGTAACACAGATCAAAATCAGAAAACGGAATTCCGGATTTCTTTGTCTCTGCTGTATTATTAGCTCATTTACTTAAATTATGTATCAAAAATTGTATTTAATTCATGCAATTGGCTACGTAGCAACGTGATAGACGTAAACAGTAGTTACGCTCTACAGCCAAACCGGACCCTTTGCGGACACGGGGATATGGACAAACATGCCTTATTTGGTGTCCCCTACCTACCATTAAATTTTGGATGTGGAGTTCTGCAACACCCTGTATAATATTTATTTACCATTTATTTTTACAGTATATTTGTAAGATATATTGAGATATTACACACATTGAAGCAAGTTCATTTCCATTCTTAGCTATCACTACGTAGCTCCATAGGAAGATCTTTATGTAGCTCTAATCAATAGTAGCTCTAATTAATAGTAGCTTTAATCACTAATATTTTTTCTAAGCTGCATTTCTTACATAAGGAGGAAAAATAAAAAATATTTAATTAGGTTATATAAAAAAATAATTTTATTTTTAAATAATTACTTGTTTCGCACCTTCAATTTATCCCCCAGTTTTAAAAGAAATTGATCATATAAAGAAATCAATTAATTAGCTTCTTAATAATTAATTTAAATATAGAAATTAATTACTTGGAAATAGCTGAATTTAAATTCATTAGTAGTCTTTGCCGTAAGCGACAAATCAGGATTTCCAATAACGATTGCAATTTTGCTAAAAATAATTACCTTGGAAGGTTTTTTGAAGTAAATATAAAAACATTAACTTATAAAAAGAAAAATGACTTTGAAAAAATTGTGTATAAATGTTTCAATAAAGCTTAATATAAAGACGTGAGCCTAAAAATATGTATAACATATATGTATACCACATTATTAATAAGTAAAAACACAATCGATCACAGCTGTACATTCAACATTTGTTGACGTTTCAAGGGATATATCCCTCTTCTTCTTCTTCAGAACTCAATTCAACCACAGTTGTACATTAAAATTTGCTGACAATTGTTTCAAGAGATATATCCCTCCTCTTTAGAAAGATTGCGTGCTAACGATTGGAGAGAAAATCTAGAACTGACAGAATGACAAGGAAAAAAATTGTTTTGTTTGTCTTATCATTCTCTCAGTTCCATCTTTTCGCTCCAACCGTTAGAACACAATCGTTCCACAGAGGAAGAACATGTCCGTTGAAACATTTGTTAACGAATTTTCAATGTATACCTGTAACTCAATTGCGTTTTTACTTCTTAATATAGAATACCTTGCACAGTGTTTCTTGCCAACCGTTTTCTACATATGTAATACATTTTATTGTTCGACACAGCATGTGCTTTCTTATCAATAATATTTATATCATCATCCAGTATTTTTATTGTCTCCTTCTTTTACTGTTCTGGTTCGACTGTTCATGAAGACCTGGAACTCCTTCTATCGTCACGCACCATCTTTTGCAAAAAAATTTTTTTTAATTCATTTACTCTGAATTTACTTAGGCATTCTTCTACTCCAGTGGTTCCCAACCTTTTTCAATTTTATAGTAGCCAAACGATCCGCAACAACCCTCCTCTCCACTGCCGCCACATTTGCATGATAAAAGCATTTTTAACAGAGTAAAGAAAACACATTAAATATAAAATTATATTATATTAATTATATATATTATATTAATTAAATATATTAATGTATATTATAGATATGAAGTTAACAACCGTTAGTAGAATATTGCAATGTGTGTAGCCATGTTGAAATATAAAAGCGTTGGAAACATTTGGTATGAAATTCCTTATAAAAATAATTGCAACTAAAAATAATTGCGGCGACCCCCTTGACGATCGCGACCTCTAGGTTGGGAACCATTACTCCATCTAATCAGCTTTTACCGGGTCGTTTCTTCCTCCTGACTTTGCTCTCATAATCTTCTTAAATATTTTAGTTTCCCTTCCACTGTCTTCCTATATGTTTGCCCATCTAATTTTCCTTTTCTGTATTTCTATAACAAGCCCTAAGTCTCCAAAAATATGATATAATTCGTCGTGTTTTCTAATTCTTTAATCGAATTCTCCACTGATTTTCACACATATATTAACTGTCTGTGTACTTTACAAGAAACATTTTCTCTTATATTCTCAGTATCTCTTCGTCCTTAGAAGTCGATGTCTGCATTTTTACTTCATATAAAACTACGGGTATATTATTATGATTTTATAGATGGTACGTTTTTGTTTTCATGCCACCATATTCGTAGAGCTTAATAATTTATGGAGTGCAAAGAAATATTAACTTCCAGTTATTATTTTTTCTTTGACTTTGTACTCATCCTATAACATTCTGCTGCACCGATACTTAACCATTTAAATTATTTAACTTTTTCGAAATTTCAGTCTATTTTCTCCCTTTTCAAACTTCTCACATACTGGGGGATTCCTCTTGCCTCTTTAAGTATTAATCATGTACTTAATCTTTCTATCCTTAATTCACAAACCAAATTCTTTTGCTCAAGTTTTGAACTGTTGTAAGATTTTTTATAACTACCTAAATTTTTGCTTATTGCAACTACATCGTTCCAAAAATTGAAACGATTTTGTTAAAAACTATGCCATCTGCGTCTACACTCATTTTCATAATGGCGCCTTTTAGAATTAAAATAAACAACGTCGTTGAAAGCACGCCGCTTCACCTTAAATTACTCATTACTTAGAATTCAAATTGAAGCTATCTCTGAAGCTTTCAAGTCATTTGTAATCTGTTTCTGAAGCTTTCAAGTCATTTTTAATCTATCTCTGAAGCTCTCAAGTCATTTGAAAGCTATCTCTCTGAAGTTTTTAAATCATTTGGAAGCTATTCCTGAAGCTTTCAAGTCATTTGGAAACTACATCTGAATCTTTCAAGTCATTTGGAAGCTGTTTCTGATGTTTCCAGGTAACTTGGAAGCTGTTTAGTTTGACTATGGTATTCTTTAACGTAATTTTTACTATTTCCTATTATTTGATCAAATATATTAATAATTTGGATACTAACACAGACCATTTATTCTCATATCCATATTGTGATAACCCAAGACAAATCATTATATTGTAAAATATTTATTTAATTTATATGTAAATTGTACAAATCACGCATTTATATAAGCTATGTTTATATGTGTTCTTCTATAAATTGTCTGAATTTTAAAATGTCACATGTGATGTACTGAGTAAGGAAAATTAGGAAAACGATAACACATTTGTACTATAACAGAATAATGCAATGGCTGACCAAGACTTACCATAACCAGTAATATTTTTCGTCACTGTTCCACTGTATAAGAAAAGATTTCGAGACGTTTTGGGAAATACTGTTCCCTTTATCAAGCCTTGGTAAAGGGAATAATAGTTTTCGAAACGTTGCGAAATCCTTTCTTATACGTTGGAATAGTGGCAAAAAACTGTTAATAGGGTGTTACTTCCGGTAAGGAATACCTCCAAATAAGGGACACCTGTATTTAAAAGGCGATTTTTCTAGTCTTCAATATATGTATGTATCAACCTAGGTACCTCTGAAAAAGGACCATCTCTATTTAAGGAACATAATGTCCGACCCCGTAAGTATCCTTTATTGGAAGGTAACACTGTAGTTACATTTGTATTGTTTTTACATTACTCCCTTGTTTATACATTTTTGACTTTATTTGGAACGTTTATTCAAGAAAATAAATACCTTTAGTAGTTTTTGTGTGTCGACTAAATCGGTCCGGGTTTGCCCAAGAAATGCAATAAAACTGGAAACAGTTTTGAATGTAGAAAGAATTTTACCGTTATAACGATAAAACAAACGTATTTTGTATGGTTTTCCGCGAAGTGGAACTATTCTTGGAAATCTTTGAGCGGATGCGAAATTTAAGACCAGTGCAAGTCTGCCTATACAGGGTGGTCCTGAACTCTACCGACAAAATAAGAGGAGTTGTTGTGAACACCAAATAAGGCATATTTGCCCATATCCCTGTGTCTACAAAGGGGCCGGTGTGGCTGTAGAGCGTAACTACTGTTTACGTATATGTCGTTGCTACGTAGCCAATTGCATGAATTAAATACAATTTTTGATACATAATTTAAGTGATTGAGCTAATAATACAGTAGAGACAAAGAAATCCGGAATTCAGTTTCTTGATCATCTGTGTTACTATGTAGTGAAAACAAGTCTAAATCTCTAAAAAGTAAGCCTAAGTAAGCTTACGTCTTTTTTAACACACTAGAATAGAACTGGGAACTTCCAAGTATGTGCAACAGATGAAGAACATAAAAATAGACATTTTTTGCTTAGTGAATTTTTTCCTAAAAATTAGCCGTTCGGACACTACAATGAATTTAGTGTTCGCATCCAGCGCGTTCAAGGTTTCCACAAATGGCTACAATGCGCCATTTCAAGAATTTTTAAAATTATTTAATGTCAACAGATGTCAGGCTTTCTTAAATTCACCGAAATTGAATGTGTAGAATCCGCTGCTGCAGTTGCAACCATGTATATATATATAAAATGAGAACCATCCAGAGAAGAGCCGGACAACTACACCCTGCAACGGCAATTGAACGGCAAACACTACCCCGGGAAGAAGGAGGACGCGGACAAGCGGACCTCAAAGACTTACATGACAAGCAGATCCAGAGCATGAGGCAATACTTCCAGTTGAAGAGTCCCCGATCGCCACTCATCCAAGCCATAATACAAGCAGATGCAAATTACACGCCACTAAACCTGTGTAGTACCGAAGAGCGTGTCCTGGAAACAGCCAACGAACAGAAACTGAGAACTTGGGCCGGAAAACCATTACATGGCAGGCACTACAATGACCTGCAACAACCACACGTTGACAAAAAGGCATCAAATTCTTGGCTGGCCAAAGGCACTCTCCAGCCAGAGACAGAAGGATTCATGCTAGCCATCCAAGACCAAGTGATCGCAACAAGGAACAATCAGAAATTCATCCAGAGAAAAGACATAGAAAGCGACAAATGCAGACACTGTCATGCGGCATCGGAGACAATCCAACACGTGATGGCAGGATGCAAGATCCTTGCGCAGTCAGACTACAAACATAGACACGATCAAGTAGCGAAAATAGTCCACCAGAAATTGGCAGCGAATGCTGGCTTTCTGACAGAAAAATGCCCGTACTACAAATATGAGCCAGAGACCGTGCATGAGAACGAAACACACAAGCTTTACTGGGATAGAGCAATCATAACAGACAAGACAGTCCCACATAACCGTCCTGACATAACCCTCGTCGATAAATCGAATAAGACCACGTACTTAATCGACATAGCAGTACCCAACACCAATAACATACAGACAACCTACACAACGAAAATCACCAAGTACCAAGATCTCAGACATGAAGTACGAGATATATGGGGTATGGAAAAGATCTTCATCATCCCGTTAGTCATCTCAGCAACAGGGATAGTACCAAAAACGCTTGCGACGAATTTGGAGATACTCAACATTGACCCAAACACCTACATTGAAATACAAAAAGCCACAATCCTAAACACGTGTCACATTGTCAGGAAGTTTCTAGACATGGCACATTAAGAAGTGATGTAAAAAGAGGCTTGGGAACATGGCGCTCTGCCCGTCCCAAAGCCTGTTTCCGCCAAGAATGGGCGAGGAAAACTTTTATATATATATATATGTGTGTGTGTGTGTGTGCAGGATGTTCGGTTAATACGTGTATAGATTTTAAGGGGTGGTAAGGTATATCAAAATAAGTAACACGTGTTTTTCTTTTTTTCGGAAGAGGTTTCTTTAACGAGTTACGACACAAAAATAGTTTGGTGGATGGAAACTGGAAATGTTGGTGCTGGCGCCAATCTCTGCATGTGGGCTGTATTTTTTCGATTACGTGTTCTACCACACTGAATATTAAAGAAAATGTCTTTTTTTATTCGTTTCCATCGATTTCTCCATCAAGCTCGATGCATACATCTTATGGAGGCTGTTGCTTATCGACTGAATTGTGTTTGTGCTTATAATCGTACATAAACCATGTCTGTTTTCTCAACTTTTTTCTTCGCTACTAGAAAACGAATAAAAAAGGACATTTTCTTTAATATTCAGTATGGTAGAACACATATTCGGAAAAATACAGCCCACATGTACAGATTGGTAGTAGCATCAACATTTCCAATTTCCATCCACCAAACGATTTTTGGGTCGTAACTCGGTAAAGAAATCTCTTTCGAAAAAAAGAAAAATCGTATTACTTATTTTAGTATACCCTACCACCCCTTAAAGTCTATACACGTGGTAACCGAACACCCTGTATATATCGATCGAAAAAGAATCACGAAGAGAGATCGAAAAAGAAACACTTGGGTGAGAGAGCAAACTAGAGTAGAGGACATCATTGTTAAAGTAAAAGGGCTGAAATGGCGATGGGCTGGGCATATTGCAAGAAGAACTGATCAACGATGGACAACAGAAATTCTGAACTGGATTCCAAGAGACCACCGAAGACCTAGAAAACGTCCTCAAACTAGATGGGTGGATGAAATAAGAAAACAGGTTGGGGTGACGTGGAAACGAATGGCCCAGGATAGACTTGTGTGGAAAGCATTTGGAGAGACCTTCATCCAGCAGTGGATAGATAATGGTTGAATATGATGATGATGATGATGATATATATATATAGGATAAGCATTTAGAACGGTGTTACCTGGGACTGTTCGGGAACCGTTGAGGCTAATCCTTGTTTTTTCCACCGGGAGCATTTGTGTTAATGAGGTTTTACTGTATACAGAAAGAAGGTCATTTATTTACGTCTCTACTCACCGTAGCTGTTTAGGCATCGAACAGATATTTAAACGATTTTTGGTTTGATTAGAGCCTGAGAACGTGATTAAATTGCGTCATTTTCCAGGAGACAAATAAGTTCTAGCTTGAACGCGAATAACTGAGATCGGTGATTAATCTCAATAAATGTAATACGCTTCATCAAATTTTTGTAAATTGTGACTCTTATTTTAATAGTTCTTGAAGGTTTAGAAGCTAAAATACTCCTTCAGAAATTTGAAGAAATATTAAGCTTGGAAGACAAAGTTCATTTTGCTAAAGAACTAGGAATACGCTTTAAATTAAGGATTTATACTATATAAATAAAAATACTTGAATTGGAAGAGGTATTTAGTTTTAAACCTAACTTTTCTACCTTAAAGCCTTATTTTAAATCTAAGTCCACCACCTCTATTTATATATTTGTGCTACATATTGTTAGAATATTTTTTTAGTTTTTAAAGTACACAGAGTCGGCGTATGAGTTTGATACACGAAATAACGAAACGAAGTTTCGAGAAAACGAAGAAAAAATAGAAAATTTGAAATCTTTCAAAAATTGTAAGGGAAGTATTCAAGTATTACGTAAGCAATATTTTGGCCATTTTATACCCCTCCCCCTCCCCCGTGAGAAAAAATTAACATTGGCTAACATGACAAAATAAGCACAGCAACAACCCCCTTCCCCCGAAGGTTCTTACATAATACTTGAACTCTCCCAAATTCATAATTTACAGAATTAAATTATTATACGTATTCATTATTATGCAAATTTTTAATAACACTACGCTAAAATCTATGACTTACAACTGCTTTCACCTGCATTTAAGAAACGTGTTTCGCGTTTCAATGATAAAAAGGAAACTTAGTATGTTTCTTAAAATAAAATTCAACTACTATTGGATTAAAATATGACTTAGAGAATTTCACCAGCCTAAATACCACAACCTTCTGACCTAGGCAAAACTTGAAAATTTTGATTTAGTCTGTTTCACTTGCAAGTCGACGGTATAGAAATAAGCTTGACCCCTGCGCGTAGTGCTACACGGCTAACATACTATCACAGCAGAGAAACTATAATGCAGGGGCACGTTTTTACCACTTGTATTTCAATGGTTTTAACAAATAATTAATGCATCCATTTTCTCTAATCCTTCAAGCTAAAAAGACGAAAGCTATGTGAAATGAACCTCATGTTTAATCTTGCCATTTTATATGAAATTATTAATATCTTCTGTATTGAGTATTGTTATTTATGAAATTATTAATGCTTAATTTTAGTTCAAATGCCGAAATGCATTTAAATTTGACAGTGTGTGTGTGTGTGAAGCTGATGACGATGATCCTGTGTTGAAAATAGAGAATTAGAAATGTATTTCAAAATGAAGATGTTCCCATTGAATATTTTGCCTTATCTTCTCTCTTTTTACCTAACGTCTTACGCCTGGTGGGACGCGCAAGCCATTCCATTTGGATGAAAAGAACGCAAGTTTCTCCCACTTCTCGTTCGGCACGAATTGCCGATTCAGAGAAGAATTATATGTTGCGACCGTTTGTATCTGGAGGCGATGCTCGAGAGGAGGAGCCGGACGAGTATTGAAGATGAAAAAAGAAAACAAAAAAGGAAAAACGGCAGCCAGCTCAGCAGTGAGCCTTGGGCCACGCCCATAATAACAAGGCGCGCATGCCCGAAGGCAGAGACGTCGCGTGGAACGTCCTCAGGCACGTCCGTCCCCCGCGTCGTTGGAACTGCGCCGCCCGAGGCCTGCCTCCAACCGTCCCGCCCGCCCGCTTTTCCGGCCACTCGACGGGCGAGTAAATTGCCCGTCACCGGCTTCCTTTGTCTCCTCCGCCGTTGCTGCCGGACCAAGTCAACCTTGCCCCGCGGCGAACGCCAGATAGCGGAAAAGCTCCTTTGCTCTTCTCGTCCTCCGAGCGACTTTTCCTCCTCAACGAGGAAGACAACTTTCGTCCGGCCCCGGGACAGACGCCATGTCCTTCTTGGCCCTGGACTCTTGCTCCTGGCAAGTAAGTAGATGTAGTTCTAATAGTAGTTACTCTAATTCAAGGCTTTTTGACAATGGACACTTTTCCGTGCACTCCGCAATCCATTTCAATGCGAAGTGTATTTATTGAAGTATGTTTCTTTTTCACTGTCTTTTTCTCTTCTTCGTTTGTAGTCTGTTTTATACCCTGTTTCGTTTTATTACTCCTCCTTTTGGATCGGCTTCAATAAATAAACACTCCCTTCTTAGGCTTGAAGCAGCCGCGGGCCTACAATAACAACCGTTGCGGGAGTAGAAGCGATTCGCTCGGTCTCTCTCTTTTATTCGTATGCCAATGGTTGTTGCGGATTGGTTCACGAATCCACATGCGTTCGCTTGAACCTATTCTTGAATAGCTTTGGTCTAGTTCGTCGTCTTTAAAATACTTTCCGTACATTCCAACTCTTGGTAAACCAGGTCCTTGGTTTTCTACTCGCATTAAACCATATTTTGTGATGAAAACTTCGTTTCTGAAAGGCATCTTGGTTCGTCTTCGACTTCTGGAAGAATTGATGATGAAGAATAAGAATTAAGATGGAAACTCGGTCGATTTTCGGGATAAAACTTTATTTTTAATTTTAAGAAGAAAAGTTGGCTTATACATAAAATTTATCCTTGAAGCACTATTGTCATTTTTTTTGACGATTTTAAAACCATTCATTATAAGTGAGTTAATTTTTATGACACGTCTGACATCTAAGCATCCTCATATTCTGATATCTATCTATTTCAGGTGAGTTAAAAAATTTGAATAACGTAATATATTAGAAATTTTTTAACCTCAAAAAGTTCTCTTGTTTTCAAGTATAGTTGATATTTCCAAAAGCCCATTTGTATTGCAGTGTAGCTTCTCTATTTTCAAGAATTAAGAATATAGTAATTCCGTGTTATGTTAGTTTTGCATTTTTGGGTATTGATCTCGTGGGAAAAGAGTAAAGGTATATCTGATTATACATTTTTTTTGCATAATAACTGTGGTTTGAATTATGGTACATATGTTTATTTAATTTTTATTACTTAAATTGTGTTGAGCAAAATTTGGAATTTCAATTTTTAGTGCGGCTAACGTTTATTTTCAATATAGGAAAATGTTTCTAAACTAAAAGGAAAGGTTTACTCTTTTCATATTAGTTGCATGAAAAACCTTCTAACTTTTTAATGATGAGTTGAATTACAATAAAAGTATGGCAGAAATTTATACTGCAATTTCTATACATTTTATATCAGAATTATTATTTATGCAGTTTTCAAAATTATTAACTATACCGATTGCGTTGATTTATTAAAGCAAAAAAATTCTCAATTTTTTAACATTATTAGCTTTTGAAAATTTTTATATATATATGATTATTTTACAAAAGTTTAAATATGGGACATTGATATTGTTAATTTGTTTGGAGAATTTTTCTAATATATAATTTAAAACTTCTGATTCAATTTATGGATTTTAAATGCATGTAATCATGCTCATTAACTTAGATTATAAATTTTATATTAATGTTAGCCTTATTCAAAATTAAAATAATTTTGTCATAATTTAAATATTTAGTATAGAAAAGTACATGAACAAATCCAGGTAGTTGAAAACACCATGTTATATCTTTTAGTTTTGAAGAAATAATTACTTTTATGTAATTTTTAGATCTTGCTATATGAGAGACAATTGTTATACACGCTCACGTCGACTATATTTGTATGTGATGACGAATTATGAATATATATTCATTTATGAAACGAAGCTATGGAATTTAAAAGTGTTCATGAGTGTAAAAAGTGCTCAAAATATGCCGTGTTTTGTTAGTGTGCGTGTCGTGATATCTAAAAATGCGTTCACTGAATTTCAGTAGGAAATTTGAAAATACTAAGCAACTTTTTAAATAGCTTGGATGCGACTTGGAGAACGCAATAACACCCGAAACCTTTTCCTTTATATTCACACTCCAATCTGACACTGACACACAATTCACACACACAATCTGTCGCAATTTAGTAAAATGAGCAAACGTTGATGGGAAAACGTGTGTTTATAGAGAACTGAACGAAAAAGTAAATGACATCATCGAAGATTATTCTTTATATTAAATAAAAACTCATCTTAGATTAAATGAATACCCATTTTTACTACAGAAACTTATTTATTTTGAATTGATAATAAATACTTATTATTATTCGAACTAAATCCTTAATGTATTTTATTTTTAAAATGAATAATCAGACAATAGACACATTTAAGGTACAAATGAATGAATATTTTAAAAGGAAAAGTATTATCTTTTATTTTCATTTTATTTAGTGTAGTTTATGTTCATACACATGTTTATATACGTCTTTTTGAATAGATATTCCTTCTAAATATCAATCGATACATACACCATTAATAAATATTAAACTTAAACGGAGAAGATAATTTTTTCCCACTTGAATGCTTTTCACAAGAAACTAACAAAAACCGTCTTCTGTAAACTATTTTCACTATAAAGCAAAAATAATCGTATACATTAAGATTTTTCAACCATTACGTTGAAATGACCATTATGTATGAATGGATAGGAAACGTTATTGGTTTCCTATCCATTCATACAATTTAAATGTATATAATACTATTATTGGATGCTATTCGAATATATAGGTATATAAATAAGTATATATATATGAGAATATAAATAAATATATAAGTATATGATATTATTCAAATGTACACCTATTTTTTAGAAAATAATTTTCTCCTAGGATCCGATCTATTTCGGAGAGATTTTTGTATTAATTATATTTTCCTCCCAATTTGGCATCATTGCGAAAGAAATTGATAGTCTATAATCAAATTCCTCATATTAATATCTGCAAAAAATAATTTCTATGCCGTTATCTTCCATTTTAAATAAATAATTTTAATTTAAAAGTAATCTGCTTTATTAAATATTATAATAAACGTTATAGAGCATGGTTTTTGATATTGAGTAGAACGTAGAGAGTCGTTTGAAACAGGCGTCGCTAATTTTCGTCAGGAATCAACTAAAGCAAACCTGAATTGAACGCGTGAAAATATAAAATGTTCGCTTGACGAAAGATAACAAATTCTGTTTAAAATACTTTGATACGATCAAAATCTACATCTTGTAACGTTAATAATAATAATTAATGTATTTCGCGTAGTGTTGCGTTATGTTCGGTTTGTCGCCCATTTTTCTTTATATTTAAGCTTACTTTTGCCCCTGGATCAGATTTTAGGTTATAATACTACAATCCCTGGATAAAAGTTTGGAATCAACACCTATAGTCTACAAAATTTCACAAAAATTGATAAGTATTTTAAAGAAAATAAATTCATTAAATCGAATTGGTGTATTTCCAAATCTATACATCGTTTCTGAAATTTGTATGTAAAAAGGTCATTTAAATTAGCAGTATTTTTTAAATTATTTAATTTTAACTAACACCACCATGAGAAAAAAGTGTGGAATCATTTGAAGTATGGGGAAAAAAGTATGAAATCAAAGGCTTGTTTATGCAAATTCTAAGTGAGCAAATGATGTTATGATTATGTAATATGCATGGTTGAATTCTGAGCGGAGGTAAATATATAAAACCAGCATCACTTTCTTTTGTTTGTTTGAATTTTTATGGCGCAAGAGCATCTGGGCTATACTGCGTCAAATTGCGTCCATATCGTTAGCTGACAAAGAAAAATGGCACCGATAAAAGAGCTCAATGTTCTAGTTAAGAACAGAATAATCAAATGGTTAGCAGAAGGAAAAACTCAGCCATAAGTTGCAAAGACGTTTTCTTGTTCTCAATCCGCTATTTTAAAAATTTGGAAAAAGTGTAATGAAACGAAAAGCGCGATGAACGTTCATCGTTGTGGCAGGCCTCGTGCAACTTCTACTCGTCAGGATCAAACTCTAAGGAAAATATGTCAAGGTATGATATTTTCGACGTCATAATCAGTAAATGATCAATGAAAAAAATATCTAAAGCTAACGTTTGTGATAAAACAGATAGGAAAACGCCTATGGGGTATGGGTTTTCGCTTCTGTAAGGCCAAGGCTAAACCTAAACTTAAGAACCAAATATAAACGAGCTAGATTAAAATGGGGGAAAACGAAGGAAAAAATGGTCTGGGCTGGAGCTTAGTGATGTTTAGTAATGAGTCAAGAAAATACACTGGTAGTGGTGATGACAGTGGAACATTTGTTTGGCGTCTAAAAGGAGAAACCATGAATAAAGATTGTATGAAGTTCCGCAAAAAGTTTCCTACATCTTTTGTGATCTTTGGAGTGGGGGAGTATGTCGTCCGAAGGTCCAAGTAAATTATGTATAGTAAATGGAACTGTGAATTTGGAAACCTGTATCGAGATTTTAAACGCTTTTCCCATTCCGACGATGGAAGACAGGTTTAAGGATGAGGAAGTCACCTTCATGGACGACAATGCCTCATGTCATAGGTTTCGTTCTGGTAAAAATTACTTTTTGGAAACAAATGCAAAAACATTGGACTGGCAGGCCTGCAGCCCGGATTTAAACCTAATTGAAAATCTGCGGTGGAAACTTAAATAACTTGTCATGAAGCAGCAGCTAACAAATAAAGAAACATTAAAAATTGCTGTTAAGACTACATTGGAGAAAATTGATGGAGATGATAAGCAGGAAACTTGCGGAGTCCATGCCAAAGAGAATCCAGGCTGTAATTAAGATTCGTGGAGAACGTATATGCTATAAATAAAATAAATTTTAATATGATTTCACACTTTTTTCTCCGTACTTCACATGATTCCATACTTTTTTCTCACGTTGTTGGTAGTCAAAATTAAATAATTTAAAAAATACTGTTGATATGACATGTAAATTTTTTTACATGTAAATTTCAGAAACAATGTATATTTTTGAAAATACACCAATTCGGTTTAATAAATTGATTTTCATTAGAATACCTTCCCTAATTTTGGTGAAATTTTATAGACCATAGATGTTGATTCCAAACTTTTTTTTCCAGGGGTTGTAAAACGAAATAACTGACCGGAAATCTAAATTTAGTGACCAAGGGAAAAGGGAAAAATTGGCTGTTCAGTCATTATTATGATGCATTTGAAAAGGCCATCTTGAAATTGACGACTTTGAATGTTCCTCACTATCGGGCTCTTCCCAAGGGCCGGAGATAACAAAGGCATTTTCATTGGATGTGAGCACTTCCAAACAAAGCGGCCTTTTGTTGTTGGTACATTGTAATTTTATCAATTCCTTTTTTATTTAGATTATTATTATTATTACTACTTTATGATTATTTTGCATTTGCACAGCCTATCTTGAATTTGATGACTGGGTAGCTTCCTTAATATCGGGACCTTCCCAATGGCTTGGGATATCGAAGGTATATTCTTAGGATGTGGGCAGTTCTAAGCAAAGCAGCCTATTGGAGTTGGTGAATTACTATTTTGCCAATTCCTGTTGTATTATAATATGATTTTCGAGATTTGGCGGGATTTCTCCCAACGCTCCTATTACTATTTGGATGACAACTGATTTTTTGTTCCATAACCTTTCGTCTTCTATTTGTAGAATTTTGTATTTGGAGATTTTGTCAAATTCTTTCTCCTCAATCCTTGAGTCACAAGGAACGGCACATTTACTATCCCAACATGATATTTTCCACAACTGTTAAATCATGTGTAAGGTGTTTATCAGTTTGGATACGGAAGCCCCACAGGATTGTTGTTACCATTATATCCGTTATACATTGTTATATTACACAGCGTTAAGGCGATAAACACTACCCTCTTGATTTGAAGTTCTTGGTTCAGTTCGTCCCACCTAGAAAGCTGAGAACTGTTCACGTGTCTTCTTAATACATAGGCGGTGCTCAGTAAGGCAGTTTTTATTATTATTATCATATGATAACTAAATTCAGTTGCATGCAGTTGGGGAAAGGTTTGAATCCGTTCATAATAAAGTCATTTTTAAGTGTATTGGATGCTATGTTAAGTTGTTAATCTCGTTTCCAAAGATCCAGAGATCGGTTGTAAGATGTTGGATTTTGAAGAAACTGACAAGTGTTTTAAATGTCTTAACCACTTTATCTTTTCATAAGACGTCATTGTTCAAACTTGGCGGCCAAAACGCAATATAATAGTTCCAATAGGGCTGGGAATATCCAATGCTTTTTCAAAATTTAATCACACCTGTAAAAAGGAATTTCTTATCCCTTTCACACTTAAAGTTAAACCTCTTGTAAATTCATCTCTTGGACATCGCATCGCACATAACATAAGTCTTAAATTTCTTTCCACTAGAATTTCTCTCTGTCCCCGCGTACTCGCTCAGCTTCAAAATAAAATATCCTTTCTTACTTCCCTTCTAAATACTAAACTTGATTTTCTTACCATGCTCCTAGTTAAATCCGCTATTTGCTCACAAGAATC
>QLNU02003225.1:119907923-119945549 GCA_006491805.2 Dysdera silvatica | reverse complement strand
GATCATTTTTACAAAAATTGCCAACTCTGTGCAAGTAAAACCATGAAAAATAAATATAAAATAAAAAATAATATTTTTCTTCAAGTTTCATAATTAGCTTTACGCATTGGAGGACAAAACGTAATATGTTTTTGTGGAAAAAAACTAAATAATTTATTTCCGAAAGGTTCATAGTAATTCGTAAATTTTCACTATTTTAATAGTGGCTCTATAATTTTTGCCATAAAGGGTTAGTAGTTAGTGTAAAAATTGTTGGTATAAAAGTATGAGATCATTTAAATAATATTATCAATTATTTTCGTGTGATCAGTGCAATAAGAGTTTCACCGCTCTTATGAAAAAATTTTACTACTGGTGCAAAAAGATTTGCAACGGTTTTAGCACAATTAAAGTAAAAATTATTGAACAGCTATTGTAAATTTTTTCAACAATTGAGGTGTACTTTTTCGATTATTATTGTATAATAGTCGTAAAAAATGTTGTGTACAATTGTGAAATTTATTAAGTATTTATTGTAAATTGTTAGGAATTTATTTTGCAATAATTTCTGTGTAATTGTTTAATAATTATTGTTTCAATGTTGCAAATTGCTGCAATAATTACTGTGCAATTATTTAAATAATAATTGTTTAATTGTAAAATTTTCATAAATTTTGCAAAAAATTCAAAAGTTGTTTCACAATTATTATAACAATTATAATAATTTCTGTGTATAGAACTTTTATAATTTCCAAACAAATTTTTGTAATAATTGCCCAATTATAGTCTTTAAATAATCTACAACTTGACGACGACGACTTTATGGTCTCATTCGATGTAATTTCTCTCTTCACTTGCATTCCCACATCACTTGCAATCGACACCGCACTTACACGCCTCCAAAATGACACAACACTACATGAACGCACTTCACTAACACCTCACGACATCTGCACATTGTTGAAATTTTGTCTGGACTCTGCTGTGTTCTCCTCAAATGGTTCTATCTATAGACAAGTTTTTGGCACTGCCATGGGATCTCCGGTCTCAAGTGTTGTAGCTAACTTGGTTATGGAGTCATTTGAGGAAACTGCTTTATCTTCACCGAATTTTAACATTAAATTCTGGAAAAGATACGTCGACGACACGTTTGTTGTACTTAAAACTAATACACTCCAAAGCTTCTTCCATTACCTTAATAACTTAAACTCACATATAAAATTCACATACGAAACAGAACAGAACAATAAACTCCCTTTCCTAGACGTTCTTGTACACAGATCTCACGATAACTCAATCTTCACCTCAGTTTACCGTAAACCCACACATACAGACAGATATCTCGATTTTAAATCGCATCATCCAACATGCCACAAAGCTTCCGTTGTTAAAACATTAAGTCTTAGAGCGAATTCTCACTGCAGTAATGAAACACTTTCAAACACAGAAACAAAACACATACACACGGCACTTAAAAATAATGGATACCCTAAACGATTCATTCTCAGAAACTGTAGACCCAATAGTACATCTTTAAACAATACATCTCACACCCGCATATCTATTCCATATATTCACGGCATTTCCGAAACAATCTCTCGCATCCTTAAAGAGGCAAATATCAAAACATTCTATTCCCCTGTCACAACACTTCGCAAACAACTTACAAAAGTTAAAGACCCAGTTCCACCAGAAGATCTCACAGGCGCCATATACCAAATACCATGCAAAGACTGCAACAAACATTACATAGGACAAACAAAAAGAATGATCAAAACAAGAAAAAAAGAACACAAACAAGCACTCGCGAAAGGAGACATAGCCTCACGTCTGGCAGAACACGCTTTACAACACGGACACGAACCCGACTGGGACTCAACAAAAATACTACACCGTCACATCACAAACAAGAATAGTAGACTCTTCTTAGAATCTTGGGAAACTTACAAACTACACGGGAAAGCCATTAATACATCACAACCACTTCCAGAAACTTATAAACAACTCTTACTCTGAAATGTATGAGACACCTCCAAATTAGGTAGCCTGCAGTATGGGTTTCTCATTGGTCCCTATTGGGGTTCTTCCATGATTCTATTGGAGGCCTCCCATTGGTTCCCACTGGGTTTTTCCATTCTGCGGGACTACTCTGATGAAGGGTTTTCCAGAAATTTCAAGTATAAAAAGAGACAGAAACATAACATCGTCATTACTCCTGATGAAGGACTGCTGCTGATGCGTCCGAAAGCTTGAGTGATCTTTTTCATTGCTATTTTACCAGTGTTTAACCTTTTTATGTAATTTCCTCCCTGGTACCCTGTATTTTATTTCTAATATCCAATGAATTATAAAAAGAAACTTTTTTTTAGATCTAATAGAATCATTATTTTAATACACAAAGGCATTTACGTGTATTTTTAATATTCGTTCCATTATGAAAAAAATTAAACTTCCATTTGGAAAATTCGTTAAAGCCTTTCATGAATTTATATATGTTATTATTAGTATATTCGCGCAGTTGTATACTTGGAAACCTAACAGAGGACTTTTAACAGAACAAAGCATGTTTTTTTTTTTCAGAATATATTCAGAAACCTTACTAATAGGAAAGAAAGAATTATTATTTTTATCTATATGTACACTCTTCATTTGGGAAAACTGCGACACCTACATAAGTAAAAATATGTATAACTTCTATTTTTATTGTTTTAATTGATTTTTAAATTTTATATTTGTGTTATATATAACAAGTATTTTAAAATTTAATTTCATAATAATATTAATTTGAAACCAAACTTCCTTTCTAATTAAATATAATGATTTATATATGTGTTAAATCTGTTAATCTATTAAAATAATTAAAATCAAGTCTTCAAAAAACTTTAATTATGGAAAAAATAGGATTATGGCGAATGTTTACGAAATTTGTATAATATTTGTACGTTCCAGAAAACCCATGATTATTACGTTACTTCCCTATTAAGAAGCCCTTTCGGAATATTATTTTAATAATATCATTATGTAAAACAGTGGCAAGAACGGATTGAGAAGAAATAAAGTCAAAATATCGACTGATATGTGTTTGACAAAACTCAATATAACGAAAAAGATGGGGTATAAATCCCAGGCTTGATGACAACTTGGAACAAACTAGTTCCTTTCTTGTTATTCCCGTCAGTTACTTGATTGGGAAAACATTAACGAAACAATACAGAGTTTCACCAGGAGATTCCATAACAAACAGTTATTTCGACACTGGCGTAAGGTTTAAAAACACGACGTTTCGGGAGCCAACTGCTCCCTTTGTCAAGTGAAGGCAGAACGAGACAAAGGACGCAGTTGGCTCCCGAAACGTCGTGTTTTTTAAACCTTACGCCAGTGTCGAAATAACTGTTTGTTAGGGAAAACATTATCGTCTATACCTATCATGAATTAGTAATACGTATTTGTATACGTATTAGTAATACGTATTAGTAATACGTATAGCGGTTTCTGTTGACTGAAAAAGTACATGTAGTCTTGTAATGTGCTAAAATGAAATTGCGATAGTTTCGTTTGATTTAAAATAAATGTGAAAAAGGGTATTTGATAATGTAATGAGAAATATTACAATTTGCAATGCGATATCAGCTATTTTAGTGTGCACATTTCTTAACCATTTCTTTCTCAATTTCATTCCTTCTTTTTAATAAACTTCTTTTGAAGCGGAGCCGAATTTATTTGGGAAATTGATAAATGAAAATATAGAAATAAAATACTTTATACCAGGGAGGAAATTTACATACAAAAGGTTAAACACTTGTAAAATAGCAAACGAAAAAGATCACCCAAGTTTTTCGAATGCATCATCATCAGTCCTTCATCATGAGTGATGACGCTGTTACGTTTAAACATAATATCATCTTTATATGTAAATGAAAATATATCGAGTATTGCGATATAATCATTTTCCTTTTCTAAAATAGAAGAAAAGGAATATGTAATGGGACTGTTCTTCAATCTCTCTAAGGCATTTAATGTTTTGGGCAGATAAAGATTATTAAAAAAAGATAGAGAACTGTAGAATACGCGGTATGGTGTTAAAATTATTTCATAATGATTTGACAGATAGACATCAAGTGCTTAATATCGGACAAATACAATTTTTTTACCTCCATTACTGTACAAGAAAAACATCTGTTCTACTTATGCAGTAACGGAATCTATATAAAGCTTTGCGGTTTATAAATAATTGTGTATCAAATTAAACATATAAGTAAATTGACACATTATCACAATTGCAATGCTTAAAAAATAAAATTTCAAAAGCGTTTGTATAACATGGAAACGGCTACAGATAAGACTGTAGCTACCATTGTCGAAAGCTAGATAAAACACTCTACGAATTTATATTTGTAAGGGGATTTTCAAATCATAAAATAAAGTCATTGGAAAAAAACTTTAGTCGTTAAATGAGAAATCTGAAGGTAAAACAATATGAATATACATAAAAATGTAGGTTTGTGTTCTGAACTAAAATTAGATATTTCGGATTTAAGACGTCTTAAAAATATTAATTTTATGTTTCAATTCAATAATTTCCACAGGTAGTACACATTTCAGTCTTTCTGTATCTAACCCTTAAACACGGCTAGCCTAGAATCAAATCAACGTATAAAAACTAAAGAAGGTTTAAGTTATTTACCACTAATATCTACTATAAAAATTTTCAAAAATCTTTATACTACCGAACTTTTTTTCTGTGGAAAAGAAACGCCGTATTTTTCTTATCATTTATTTGTCTCTGATTACTATTTTTAACCAAAAGTTCCGGTACTTTTCATTTTCTATGATATATTCCAGGCTCAAGTGTGGGGGGGGGGCGATCGCCCTTCTGGATCCATCAGTGCTTATAATATAATTATTGTGTCATTCTTGTGCCTATCTGTATGTACCGTTTTGTCAGTCTTGGCGATGACAACTTCGTCAGTTACATGTGTGCTTTCATTCTCATCACCATTTTGGCATCGTTTTCACTATATATTACATACGTATTGTATTTTCTTTATTTTTTTGCTTGAATGATGTCTAGGAAATAAATTGAATTGAATTTCCTCTTTGATGACGAAAATGCAACATCCTAGGCAACCTATAAGAGACAACAAAAACTTGGCAATAATTCAAGGAAGCTACTATCTAAAAGAGATGGGGGTATCGCTTCAATATTCTAGGATTTCCAACGGGAAAAAAGTTCATCACTCAGTCTCACACAGTTACTCACTGTAGTCTGGGGGTTAGTTCTTTAGAGCTTTAAGGGCTTTAGAATCCTGGGGGAAATGTAGGTCCATTACCCTAGGGTGTTAATGCATTTGTTTATGGTGCCCGGGTTCGACTCTCATTGGTAATGTAGAATGATCGCCGTTTTCCTGTCCATCGTCGTCCGGGGTTGGCTCGCTTGGTAGCAGAGGTTAAGATTCTTCGGAAAGTTTTAGGTCCCGGAGTAACGTGAGGTTTGATGGCCTTGCCCCATAAAATCATACAAATGAATGAATATTATTATAATAAATATTATAATTCCGACCTTTAACGATCTTCTAGATTTTTCAATTGCAATGTTTGTTGCAAGTTGCGATGCTTGAGGAAATGTGTGATGACGCACGTTATTTAACTCCCCAAGAATTTCGATGTTTACATACACTGCAACTTTTTCAACCTTCATAATTTAAGTCCTTGGCGTCCTATGTTTTCTTACTCTGGAAATAAATTTCTATTAACAAATTTCTATGACCAAGATGAGGATAATTCGTATTTAGAGAAATGTGAAAAATATTCTCTAGAAATAATGTTAATCCCATTTACCAATTTCTGTATTTTCAAAAATTTTTGGGGTCTGCACAAGTTTGTGAAATTGGGAGTCTTCTGCAATTGAACATCAAAACCGCTTAAAACAGCTCTTCGGGTACTAGAAAACTGACCAAAATTTTTAAATATTTAACAAAGAAATTAGTTTTTACTTTATTTTGTAAACGCTCAAAATTCATTTATTGATTTAATTCATTGTGAGTGTTTTACCGAGATAAACTAAGTTTAGAGAATATTTATTCTCCTATGCTTTCCGCAAAAAATGTCTTATTCTGGAATTGCAAAAAAAAAAAAAAAGTTCTACGAAATGCAGGGCCCGATTCGGCCACTTAGTTTTAATCGGCATAATGTCGAACTTGCTATCTTCTGTGGAAAAGAAACTACATTCAATGGTTTAGTGAACAAAGCATTAAGAGTGTGATCCAATGTTCGCTAGCTCGGATCCAGTTAGAGAGCGTGGTGAATTTCGTTTCTTTTCTCACCCAACGATTGATTTCTCTACAACCTTAGTAATTTACACCTTTCCTCTTAGGTAATATTCATCTCACAGAGCAATTACACACTTTCACAAAAATGACAGTGAATGTACTAAGCATTAAATGAAGTTGTAACTGCTATTTTGTGTTGTTATCCGCCGTTTTAAAGTAATAGTATTTACACTTCTTATCCTTCGTTAGCGTAATAACATTGGCGTAGGCAGGGGGGTGCTTATGGGGTCTTTAACCCCCCATAGAGATGAAATTTTGTATATTTTACATATAAATATATGGAGGTATCTCTGTAACCCTCCCATTGAGCCTATAACTCCCCTTATAAACTGTCTAGGTACGCCTACGCCTATGCTTAGCAATAACTCGTTTGATTACCATAAAGATATCAGGATTCGATTACAATAAGCATCCTGCGCTTATAGGATTATTTCCTACAAATCTGCTGTGATTTAATCTCTAAGGTAAAAGAGAATTTCGAAGCCCTTGGAAATCTATAAATCTCTGCCTAACATGATCTCAACCATGAAATACAAATTTAATGCTTTCCAAGATTCTTTAAAAGCAAGAAATATGAGCCCCATATTTTATTCAATTATAATTATTTTCCATTTAAAGCTAATTATCTTTAGGGAGAAAATAATTTACAATTTTGTTTCAAAAGCACTTTTATTAAGTTTCAATGGCAGGAAATTTTGAGCCACTTTCTTTGGCAATAGGCTACGACAGAGCGAGTAGTTCAATCTTTTGTGCCTGGCTATTTTTCCCTTTTGTCAGAGTTTAATGGGGATAATGACTCTGTAGGGTGAATTATTTCGAAAAGCACGGAAGTGGCTGGGGAACTTATAATGATACCTGTGCACTACGCCTTATCGGTACACAATGATGTAACAGGAAACACTAAACCCTTCAACACCCCCCCACTCTTTTACGAGAGTAGGGAATTTCAAAATTTTTGAAGGACGTATTGACGGTAATTTTGATTTAAATTTAAAACGAAAATTGCTGGGAGAGAGCTATTTTTCTAAAAAAAAAAGTAAAAATAAATTTATTATATATTTCAAGCTTTTATAAGTGAAAATCGTTTTAAATCATATTTATGTGCTTTCGAAAAGATAGAAATAAGCGGATTATTAAAAATTTGCGACGAAACTTAGTATTCGAATCAAGTCTCAGTATCTTAATTTTCAAAAATTAATCTATCAATTATTTATTTCCTTATTTAATAGATTTGCTTTTAAAAAATTAAATCGCGGAAATTGAATTTACTTACTGTACGGCCATTTTCTCTCAATAATGCTGGATACTTTGGATTTCTCATCCACGAAATTTAATTTATGCAAATTACAAAAGTATGTTTTATAAAATTACTTTAAAATGGGGCAACTGGTCGAGTTTTTTGGCAGAATCAATGAAATATAGAAATAGACAGCTTACAAATGTAAAAAAAAAATACTTAGATAAGAACTAGATTCTGACACACATGACGGTATCTTAAACGAGTTTTAGGGTCATCTGTTAAATTTTATATATTTTTAGGGATACAGTAACTCTACAAAAAATGAAACATTTTGAAGTGTAAACCAATATTCTATTGTGTCAGAAAAGCCAGTCTGTATGATATCACAACAGTATGAATGATTAGTTAATTTGTGATTAATTAATAATTAATGACTAATTAATCTGTGATAAGAAAGAATCGTGCAACTAAGAACTCACTATCAGAATTTTGGTGTTAGCAAATAGATGGATATAAATTTTATCAGATAAAACAAAAATTTCCCTCCTGGAAAAACTTATTTATGTAAATCTTTCTCTCTCTGTTTTCCACCTATATGACTACGAAAATTAAGTACAGATCACACCTCACTGCCGAGCCGTTATCCAAAGGGGAGCTCGAGCTCCTTGAGCTGCTCCTTGTACGCCACTGATTGTAGCTGTCTCAAACTCAGCCAAATATAAGAGAATTATGCAAATCAAACAGTTCAATCTATGAATCAGAACAACGTTGTAGTGGTTTAAAATTTATTAAAACGTAAACAATTTTCAACCATCCTAATATGATGGTCATCTTCAGATGTAAAATAAAAAATAGAAAGTTTCATTAAAAAACTAAGTAATAACAATACTTGCGGTAAATTGAAGTTTAGCATATTTCACAGGACTTAGATACACTATTAAAAGACAAAATTTTAACATAAAATAAATTTTTTTATAATTATACAACCAAAAATTTTTTTAATCTGTAGTATTAATCAAGTAGGACCATGATTAAGAGTATAGATTGAAAATTTTTTTGGTTGTATAATTATAAAGTTTATTTTATTTTATTTTAAGATTTCGCCTTTTAATAGTGTATATAAGTCCTATGAAATGTGATCAATTTCAATTTAAAACATATTGTTATTGCTTAGTTTTTTTAATGAAACTTCCTATTTCTTATTTTACATCTGATGATGAAAATCCCATTAGAATGGTTGAAAACCTGTTTATGTTTTAATAAATTTTAAATCACTGTAACTTTGTTTTAATTCATAGTTTACGGTTGGTTGTAAAGTTTTTGGATTATATTACAGTCAAATCTATATCATTAAAATCTAAATTTTCGTACTATGATCTACCTTTTTTTCAATACGGAAAAACATTTTTGATTTTACAGTTAAAAATGGTTTTAAATATCATATCTCTGTGAGTAATATATTGTGGATTTAAACTAACTAATTTGAATTCTTTCTGAAATATTTTTTGTACTGTACGTTTTTTTATATTGTTTTTTCATTTATGTAGTTTTAAGCAAGTTCCTTATCTTCTAAAATTAGTGTAGCAAAATACATTTCAGAAGAAATAAAAGTGTTTAACATGTCTAAATACTCAAAATTACATCCAATCAACCAGGGCCTGATCAAGCTACAGTGGGGCCTATGGCCCAGTATTAATTCGTTGCCCTCCCCACACAATCGCAACAGAATTATTGAATAAGTAAATAACAAATGAAAACTCCTGTTACATATATTATCTGAATAATCAATAGTTTAAAGCCATTTTCAATGACGTCTAAATTATAATTAAGAAAAAAATATAATATTAATAAATTACTAAGTTATAGTGAAAACACTGGGTTTCAAACTGGCATTTTAAAATTTTCATACAACTGTCAAAAAATTCAAAATATGGGGGTCTCAAAGCCGAGGCGTGGTGATGAAGACAGGGTGCGTTAATCAGGCCCTGACCGCAATATTGCTGTCATTCGCAGTGCCAGATTAAGTACCTTTTGGATCCTAGGGTGGAAGGTCGGAATGGACCCTTAAAGAATGCTGCCTCCGCAATATTTATTCAATATATCGTGAGTTTTTATTTGAATTTTTGTTTGGAGTTTTACGGCTCAAGGACTACAATGGTCATGCTGTGCCGGGACCTATTGTTCTGCGAGGATTTTGGACCTCTTAAGTCCTATGAAACCAAACCCGGACTATAGTGAGAAGTGCAATTTTTCATCGTTCGGATTCGAACCCGAGTTAACGGCGAACTCGGAGAACGCGTTACCACACTGTGCCCTTATTTGAATTTCATTGTCTATGATATTCTGGTTAATCAATTATGAAACTTGGACTTTTACAAATAAACAAGATTGAAATGGCTCTTATATTTATATAATATCAAGCCTTGTTAGAGTAATCTAAGAGGTCCCTCAAACCCGAGGGGGGCCCCTAGACCCTAGACTACTTGGCCTATACGTAAATTCCACGCTGATCATTCGGTTTAGTATTTATATAAGTGCTAGGTAAAATATATATTCTACTTTACGCCAAGGACGCATATGTGCAAGAACGGTTTAAAAACTTGTAGATACAATTTTATTTATTAGCGATATATATATACTATATATATATTATATTATATATTTAATATATATATTATATATTTATTATTTATAAACGATAAGGTTACTACCTTTTTTCAATGGAAAAATAAAGTTAGAACAAAATTTAAGCCATTTAGAAATCGAAAAGTAATTGACACTTCTGGTACATGATAAAATATTGACTATGAACATAAGAAATATAATCAAGTAAAAACAGATAAAAATGCATATTCATGCCTTTTCTATAAGGGTTGTGATACTGCTTCATGGCAAATTTTGCTCCAAAAAGGCGCTCCACGACGAATTTCTCCCCTGAAGAGTGCTCCGCTACCCCGGAAAAAAATTACAACCGCTACTCTATGCAAACAGTCACATCATCCTTAAATCATCTGTTCTCGTCCGATCACTGGAGTTAAGCAGCATGAAGAGCGGTTCGTAATTAGAAGGGTGACCACGAGAACATCACATGTTGTTAACGTGCTTTTTGGTCTTGTAATGGAGTAGTTGCTACGCGTTCACTATGCGGGAAATTTATCTGGGTTCGACTCCTAACGGTTAAAAAAAAAGCTTCTACGGACTAACTGCTCACTGTAATCTGAGGGTTGGTGTCCTAGGTCCGGATTCCTCGAGAGAATATAAATCCTGTGCTGCACGGAGGCGTAGTTGTAAAGTACTCGTCTATCGTGACATTAGCTCAGGTTCGAATCCAAATGGTATCGTAGATCCGATTTTTCTTCTTTCCGTAGTTCGGGACATGGGCGGAGTTTACCATTCTGCCGCCCCAAGGCTACTTTTTTCCGCCCTCTCCTATCCGTATGCCCGTCCCAATCAGTGATATGAACATAAAAATTGCTACACTCAATACTCCTAAAACTTTTGTATTGGCAAGAAATGCAGTATAGCCTATTGAGAAATACTGCACAGATCTGGAGTTTGGTTTTCTTGGAATCAGAGGACAGGACGCATTGGAAAACCACTGTTTCCGGCGCAGAATGACCTTTGCTGTCCTTGTAACTTAAAAAACACGGACGAATAACCCATGCCGTAAATATATAAATCTTCTTGAAAATGATCTACACTGATATTTGCAATTAACAAATAGCGTAGTGATTGAAGGTAGAAAATGAAATAAGTTCATTTATTACGCAAATCTTTTAACGTAGACCAAAAGATCTAGGGTCAGTGAAGCATTTCTGTATAGACTTCAGGGAAGACCATTCGTTTTATTAATGGTTCGGGAATTGTATATGAACCATCTCACATTATGAGACCCCTGCCTTAAGCTATGTAATTTTGTACGTTTCATGTTAAAGACTGTATTCTACTTGAGTTTTTGTTTTCACGTTGCAAAGACAGACGGCTATTGTCACACGGCGCCGGGACTTGCAATGACTGAAGAGTCCGAACGTTTGTCATCAAGGGGAATCAAACTCCGGAATACTGCAAAAAGAAGGACGGCACACAACCTACGGTACCGATTGATGGTACTGTATGGGAAAGCGGTACAACTGCGCCACTGCAGGCTTTTTTTTTTTTTCGTGAGGTTTCTTAAATTTTGTTATATATGTGTATTGTCAGGGTCTTTTTCTTCACACATTCGTTGAGATGGAAGGTCTTCACAACCAGTAAGTTCTGGAAATTCGTATTCAAAGTAATAACTTTACTTAAACTAAAATAACAAATTAAATGTTTAAATTTTTACGTATACGTACAACGGTACTCCATTTTACCTCGTTGGACGAGCTCGGGTAGCCTGGGACCCACGACCATCTCATCACATTGTACCTCCTTCTTATAATGCCTCTTGACACACAGATTCCATTTTACAGAGATAGATTTTAGACCAATCGGAGAAAGGATACGATCTTTCATTTCTTCCAATCGTTAACTTTCTTTTAACAGCACGAGAGGACTACGTTCGTTTCACGTGAGCATCATGCGTTGATCACGTGATTCGAGCTGGCCATATCATGGGTCTCTTATAGGGGCTATAGTTTCATTTTGTACTATCATTTACATTTCCATCATTTATAAATATAATATATGTACATATATAGACAGAGCAAATTAAACTTAATAATAAAATTTTCTTTTAAATAACACAGAATCCCTGATATGTACGTTATGTGAATCATATGTTTATAGTGCAATTTTTTTGTTTTCCAGATTGTGAAATTCATTGATTTTCAATACCGTTTTGTGACGCTCTATAATTTTTAAGTGTATTTTTTTTAGAATAATTAAATTTTGTCAAACTAGCCAATAAAACCAAATGCAATTGAATTTGTCCTTGTAAAATTTCGAACTAAAAATAAAGGGGGCATTAGTAGGTCCCGGCTCTGAAACAAAGCACGCTTCGGACAAAGGATTTGGAGAATTCCGCCGGGATTTGGCTTCAAAACGAAAGAACCCGAGCTGAATCCAAATATCTTCGCTAGGATCTGTACTTTCTAGTCTTCTCGGAAGCTCTCCCACCAGGAGCACACGCACAGACGAGTGACAATTAAATTAGGACTGCCCGACCGCGGATTAATTTTTGGACTCAATTTTCGACCCTGCCCTTCGTAGCGTGTGTGAAATTTCAAATCTAATCTCGACTGCGTCAGATCGAAACCGCATCATCTCCTTCAACTCAAACGAAATGAAGGGGAAAAACCTCTTTCGGTTCACCAGTTCATAACTTCCGAAATAGGTTCAAATCTACATATGAATCGACACAGCTGAAATAACGAAACTTCAAGCAAGTGGTAATCATAACAAGTGACATTTCACGTGATTTACGCTCCTTCGCCTATTTCTTTTCTATGATAACGTTTATAAAATGCAGAATTATACTCCATTCGAGATCTTAACTTTCCTGCTACTATATAGTTTCGTTTTTAATTTGATGAAGATAAAATTTTCATCTGTGTTGCTTTTCAAAAGTTTTACCCCCACGAACCCCTTTTCTTGCCCCATGCCTAGCCCCGGAACCCCTCCGATAGACATTTAAGGGAATCTTAAAGGGCTACTTTTCATCACCGCTTGGACATAAACATAATACAAGGTACATTCTATAACAAAAAAAAATCGACGCACCAAGAAGGAGTTGTCCGATTGCGATAAAAATTGGTGGATGTGAAGAACATACATAGAAAAAGAAATCATTAAAATTTCAGAACAATTGAATGATTTATTGCAGAGTTTGACCGTTACAAAGGGAGGAAGTCAATAAGGCGTTGGTCCACCTCTGGCCTGGATGCAAGCTGTCACCCGGCGTGGCATAGACTGATAAAGATCCCGGATGGTGTCCTGCGGAATTTCTTGCCAAATTGTCTCCAACTGTCGGGCTAAATCGTCAACATTCCGGGATGGTTGCAATCGCCTTCCCATAGCGTCCCAAATGTGCTCTATGGGAGAGAGATCAGGAGACCTAGCTTGCCAAGGAAGTGTTGGGCAAGCTTGAAGACAATTCATAGCAACACGTGCCGTGTGCGGCCGGACATTGTCTTGTTGAAACGTAAGTCCAGGGTGTCGCAAAAGGAACGGTAACACAACCGGTCGTAGAATGTCGTCTACGTACCGCTGTGCTGTAAGTGTGCCAGAAATGACCACCAAAGGGGTCCGGCTATCAAAGGAGATGGCACCCCAGACCATAACGCCCTGTTGTGGGCATGTGTGGCGTGCGATAGTAAGGGCAGGATCCCCACGCTGCCCTGGACGTCTCCAGACACGTCTGCGGTTGTCGTCAGGACACAGTTGGAAACGGGACTCGTCACTAAAGACTATACGTCCCCAGTCAGCGCAGTTCCAAGTTGATCGAGCCCGGCACCACTGTAATCGGACTTGACGGTGTAAAGGCGTGAGAGGTACGCGGCGTAACGGTCGGCGCGAGCGTAAATTCCGCTCTCTCAGTCGTCTGCAGAGGGTCATGTTGGACACATGTGTGCGGGCCACACGTTGGATAGTTGATAACGACGAATCCGGTGCTGTGACAGCTGCTCTGACAATCGCTCTGTCTTCCCGTTCTGTTGTGGCCCTAGGTCGACCGCTGCCGTCCCGACGCTGACATCTGCCGTTGTTGACCCACTCTTGCCAGCACCGTCCAATCGCCGCATCGCTTCGACCCACATGTCCAGCGATTCTTCGATTCGTCCAACCAGCCTCTTTCAATCCGATAGCACGACCTCTTTCAAACTCTGACATATGCTCGTAATGAGCACGAATCTTTCGGCGAGGCATTGTTACAGTCGACGTAAGATATCCGCAGTCAAAATGCAACAGAAATTTTGACCACATATTGAGAATCGCTCCTTATATACACCTGCTGAATGCGCAGTTCCGATGCACTGGAGTTCCCGCTATTCATTCATTGGACACCAAATTTTAATCATTTGCATGTTCGGTCAAAAAGTCGTTCTAAACGAAATTTCATTACAATCGGACAACTCTTTCTTGGTGCATCGATTTTTTTTTTTTTATAGAGTGTAATAAGCAATAGATACGAGGGTTATTTTTTAAGGAAATTCCGTTTGTGAATACCGTTTGAAATTCCGCGTGCGCTTGAAAATGAGTGCTCGCACAGTCTCCCAGCATTCTTTGAACAGAATCTGACGGCTTTTTCGTTCACGGCATGAGTTCATACGCTTTGTACGCTTCATTAAAATATTTAAGAAAACTGAGCGCCTCACCAACTGTGAAATACGGTCAGCCATCCGATTCTTAACAACAAGGAATACGAGATCCGCGGATATCCATCGCCAGATATGCGAAGTTTACGATGACAACGCAATGAGTGATTCTAAAGTGCGCAAATGGGTAAGATTGCTCAAGGAAGTTCGGAAAATATCCATGACACATTACGCTCTCGTGGGCCATCTGTAATCACTGACGATTTAGTGCAGCAGGCAGTTGATACCCAAATTCACACAAACAGGAGATTCACAATTTCTAAGATGTCATCGGAATTCCCACAAATTTCAAGATCAGTTTTGTTCAAACTTGTGTCCGAGAACTTAGAATACAAGAAATTGTGCTGTCGATGGGTTCCTAAACTGCTGAGCGAGGGACGCAAAAAAAATAAAAAAAAGATTGGCAAGTTCTCTAACACGTTTGACCCTTTACAAAGAGGAAGGTGGTGATTCGATCATCCGCCATACAGTTCAGACCTTGCGCCTAGCGACTACCACCTCTTCTGCCACCTGAAGATCTTCCTGGCCGACGAGTGTTTAGACACTAATAAAGAAGTGAAAACGACCATGAGTAACTGGCTATCATCACAGGCGGTAGAGTTCTATGACGACGGTATCTAAAAATTGGTAGATCATTACAACAAATGTTTTAATCGGCAAGGAAATTATGTAGAAAAATAAAGAATTATATGCAAATTCAGAATATGAATGCTTTTTTGAAAAAAGATATACATACTTCGTTTTTATTGTAAAAAGGACCCTACTTACAAAAAGTGCCTTGGTATATCGGTGTAAATTTTTCCACTGTTGGTGGATATTGGTTATTAGACAGCTTTCTATCTGTTATTTATTATAGTTAATTATATTTAAGCTGATTTTATGGAAAAAACGACGAATTTGGATATTTGCCTGGAATTGCTGGCGATGTTTTACAAAGTGCTTATGGAACACCTGAAATGTCTTCGCGGTATCGTGTGTTTCCGAGTAATTCTGGGTCTTCGGGGTTTCCTGGATTTCCGAGGAATCATCGGATTTCGCGGTATCCTGTGTTTCCAAGTAATTCTGGGTCTTCGGGGTATCCTGGGTTTCCAAGGAATCATCGGATTTCGCGGTATCGTGTGTTTCCGAGTAATTCTGGGTCTTCGGGGTATCCTGGGTTTCCAAGGAATCACCGGATTTCGCGGTAACTTGGGTTTCCGAGTAATTCTGGGTCTTCGGGGTATCCTGGATTTCCGAGGAATCGTCGGATTTCGTGGTATGCTGTATTTCCAAGGAAAACACTGAGAAACACTACGTTTCATAATAATAGATATGAAATTATTATAAAGTGCATGCATTTTTAATATAAAACTGAAGTAAATCCTTAATACACAGGGCCTTACAGTTAGGGCCGGACTGGGAGGCTGGCCCATGGGCCAGCGCGCCCTTATGGGTTATAGGACTCGCGCCCTCCTCTAATCCAAGGTATGCGCCCTATGAGAGGACCCAGTCTGCCCCTTCTTACAGTACAATAAACTTTAAAAATATAGACAGTATTTAATTTTGTTTATCTAAATACACACACATGCATACCCAGTAGAAAAAGTACATTATTCCTGTCCTCATTCGTCTAGCGGTCCAAGACACTCCGGGCTAAACGGAGGGACCCTGGTTCGAATCCAGGATGGGGAAAGCGTCTCTTTTTCTCCAAAATTACACAAGCTCTAGTTTGAGCTGTAATTAAAACGTGGGTGGCAAAAATTATTGTATAATAAATTCCCCCACGAAAACTCACAAAAATCTCGCCCCGGAGGCTTTCTTGTGTTGACCATATTTGGCAATTGTGTTATCCCTGCGGAGGGTAATAATACCTTAACATCTTTACATACGGAGAAAGAGAGCGTTGTTTCCTGTCCTCATTCGTATAGCGATAAAATACACTACGGGATAAAAGGAGGGAACCTGGTTCGAATCAAGGATGGGGAAAGCGTCTCTTTTTCTCCAAAAAGAAAAAAGCTCTAGTTTGAGCTATAATATATACGTAGGTGGCAGAAATTATTGTATACATTATTCTAATGTACTGACAAACCGTTAGCTTATATAAATGTAATTCTATTTTGCATATAAAGAAATCAGGTGTATTTGTAAATGCTGTAAACTTCCGATTATACGAATTTTGCTCAACCGACATCCCGTATTAACCGGGATTCCATCAGGGGTTGAAGGTTGTTTAAATGGTATTGAAACATGTGTCCATATAGGCCATGCTAGCAAATTTGATCAGACTCATGTCCGCATCCGGGGGGGGGGGACTTATGGACCGATTCCCCCGAAACTAAATTTTTAATGGGACTTGGCTACGGCCTTGCATGCTGTGATTGTATCGATACATGCTGTAAAAAATTTTAACCCACCCAAAAATTAAATCCTGGCTACGGTCTTGATCAAACACTTGATTTTTTTAAGACACACATTGGCTTTTACTTTCATTGATTAGTAGGACTAACTTAAGGACAAATCAACTAGGCCCACTTTTCACTAATTTTTGTTAAGTTTTTAACAGAAATGTCCTTCCATTCTCACTGACTAGCGAATGCCAGTAATGATCTTGAAAGTCGTTGCAGTCGAATTCATGGCGGGTATTTTCATACTTTACGAAGGTATCTAATTGGATTTAAGTCCAAATTTTGAACACATCAATTCAGTTGATGGAGGTGAAGCAACTCCTCTAAACACCGTGCTATTTGGCGGGGAGCTTCGTAATATTGGAGAAGAGCAACGGCCAGTTCTATAATATTGTCACAACGCAGGAATTATACCAAATATCTAAATAGGTGGACCAAATGTATGGTTCCGGAATAACATACTAATATATGATTCTGGGTAAAACAAATTGATATATGTAGAAATAAAATACAGGGTACCAGGGAGGAAATTACATAAAAAGGTTAAACACTGGTAAAATAGCAATGAAAAAGATCACTCAAGCTTTCGGACGCATCAGCAGCAGTCCTCCAACCACGGGTGAAGTTCCACTTCATCCTTTCTCTTTCATTACTCCTGATGAAGGACTGCTGCTGATGCGTCCGAAAGCTTGAGTGATCTTTTTCATTGCTATTTTACCAGTGTTTAACCTTTTTATGTAAATTGATATATGGTTCCGGCTACAACATGCTAATATATAGTTGCAGGAATAGGCGTAATTTAGGGGTTAAATTTAGCGTTAAATTTAGAGGAGGGGGCAAAAATAACAAAACCCCAAAATTGTCTAGGAAAAAGTACGATTTTGCCTCTTTTCTAAAAAAAAAAACAAAAACGGCGGAGCAAGTGCCCTCTTGCCCCAGCCAGATTACGTCTAAGGTTCCAGGTACACCATACTGATATTAGAGATGAGACGGTCTCTATATTGCATACTGTTCTCGGGTTCGGGCTCATCAGACGTATACAACTGAATTCGAAAACTAACTTTTCAATATCAAAATTCTCCAGGGAATACAATGATGTGATTCGTTTTGAAGGGCTGTAAAAATACACGTGTATATAAAAATTCGAAGAAAATTAAATGGTGTAGTTTAGCAAATTTTATTAAAATTTAAATCATGCGTCAAGGGGTTAAAGTTATATTTGAAGCTCAGACTTCAAAAAATGAGCCTTAACTATTCTTTAACTGATATATGATTTCAACTATAACGCACTAACGTATGGTTTCGTGCTTAACATATTGTTATATTGTTCTTGGCATAACATGCTGATATATGATTTCGCTTATAACATGCTGATTCATGCATGGCTCCCCTAAAATTTTATTCAGGGGTCCATACCCACGAAAACTTCAATTGAATAATGGAAGCTGATTCTGCCTTCACTTGACAAAGGAGCAGTTGGCTCCCCGAAACGTCGTAAGGTTTTTAAACCTACGCCAGTGTCGAAATAACTGTTTGTTATAGTTGGATTAGAGTTTTGTGGATTCAGTCCTTTTTCCTCTTTTTTCATAAGCCGAGGGATGCAAGTGCACCCTTCGCACTTCGTCGGCCCATCGGATCTTGGTTCTGAATACAACATACTTATATATATGATTTCGGGCATCACCGTAGAGTCTCTACCTGCTAATATTTCGTACATTTATACATTACAGTGTATGTAAAATTACAATTTATTTTCAATTATTGGTGAGGGCTCGGGCCCCACGGGTCCATTAACTTTACGCCCATGGATTCGGGAATAAACCACTTTTATACTGAACAGTCGGAACAATATACTTTTTATACAACTTTATACAACAATTTTTCGCTTTTATACAACAATTTTTCGTGTTGTTTCCACACCCAAGCACATCCATCGTAGCGAAACGGTGAACAACGTGATTTGTCGCTCCAAACCACTGATTTCAGCCATTTGGTGTTTAAGAAAGATGGTCATGATACCAATCCAAACGCCATATATTGTGGTAGTAGTATTTTGCTGATGTATATTAACGCTACCATGACAACTAACTCTATACAACTTTTTGTAAATAGTTTTAGTACTTAAAGTAAAAGTATTTAAGTATTTATTAAGTAATTAGAGTTTTTATTAAGAGAAGAGAGAGAGAGAGAGAGAGAGAGAGAGAAAGTATTTTGGAGAGAGTTTTATTAAGAGAGAGAGAGAGCTTTTGTTAGAGTATTTATTAAGCAATTAGTATTAAGTCATTAGATTTTGGAACATTTCTATTACTATAGATCTTCTGGCACACTTACTGAATTTATGCGGTTCCATACGGGGAGGTTTTTCATGGTAGTGTCATCGACATTCTTCTATACTTTAAGGACATCACCTACCACCTACTAGGCATATTTTTTTAGATGAAATGTCACGTATTGAAATATATATAACATGGTGTCTGCAAAATTTGTAAGTTCACATGTCTGCGAAATATTTGCATAAAATGATGCCAGTATACGTAATAATTCCCGCATCCACGTTTTTTAGCTCAAATTAGAGCTTTTTGTTATAGGATAAAAAGTGGCGTCCCAAACCTAGATTCGAACCAGGGCATCTGTGTTGAGTCCGGAGTGCTTTAACGGCTAGGCCATCGAGAATTGTGCCAATGAAGGTCCTATCTCCATGTTTTGAATTTCCAAAGCTACAGCGCATTCATGAGTTGCAATCATGGAAATTTAGTGTCATATGTTTGTAGAAATTCAGTGGATATTTTTAAAAATATAGTCCATTAAAAAAACATAATACATGGCACTGGCGTACGCGGGGGAGTGGGTTGAAGGAGGTCACAACCCCGACTGCCATGTAATTTTGTTATATGCATATGATCATATGGAGTTTTAGCTCTGTAATTCCCCTTATAATCCTGTAATCCCCCTTTATTAGCTTTCTGCCTACACTAGTGATATTCCCATATAGCTGTACACATTATAATCTTTTTAAATAAACAAAGTTTAATTTTATCTTTCAAGACATTTCCTCAAACTTTCACCTATTTTAGATGAATTTTTATGACAGAAAGCAAGGAAAAATTAAATTTGATCCCTGCATTCAATATTCTGTAAAAAGGTCGATATTTTGTCATTTGCCACTTCCTAAGGGACCACTTATTTTTCTTCTTTCTTCGCCCATTTTTGAAACGATGTGAAGAAAACCAGGAAAAGAGAAAGCAATCCGCGTTCCCTTTAAATGAACGGAGCAAAAATCGCCGAAGTTGCAGATCGAAGCGAAAAAATTGCTCCCAAATTTTGTCGACACGCCTTGGAAAGAGTCATTTAGGCAAGGGAAAAAACAAAACGAAAAAGGGGAAAAAATCACGCTGGTAACAGTTTCTTCCACTTCTTCTTCTTCTTTACTACGGCTACTTGTCTCCCTTTCTTCCCCATTTTCTTAGTTTTTTTCCCTTCCTATGTCCCCTTTTTCCTAATCTTTTTTAGCTTTTCCGATGCAGGTACATGATTAAAGTACCCCCACCTTCTCCTTACTAGTCTCTTCCGATATTCCCCTGCTCCTATAGCGCATCGGAACATGCTAGTCCCCCCTCCGGTTGCTGCAGCTCCCGTCTCCATGTCCTTCGGCGATTTTCTCTTCCGTACATCCTTCTCTCTCCCTTTCTCTCTTTTCCCTAGCTATTGATCCTTCTCTCCCTTATTCAGCCACCCTGTGTATTTCTCGCTCTCCGTTTCCCTCTGCGATCCGCAGATTTTGAACATGTCCCTATAGCCTCTACCCACATCAGACTCTCCATCACTTATCTTCATCTTATTCCACCTCTAAACCAACGACTTTAAAATAATCGTCTGTACTATCCTCTTACATTTCTTTTTCCGAATTCTAAGTTTCCGAGCCTCTTTCTCCTTTTTTGCTTTAAGTTATGTCTCCATCTCATCACTTCAAAATACTCTTTCTTCACTTTGAGTCTTTCAAAAGTAGTATTTCCACATCAGTGTTTACCATCATCACAGAATTGCAAGCTGATACCTCTCCTTTAATCTTCTGCCTCAATCTTGAATGTGGGAATGAATTGCTTTGAAGCAAAGATGAATTCCCTTCGGTTGAGCTCATCTCTTTCCAAATAAAAATCACTTTTTTTCTATGAGTTAGAAGTGTTTTAGTATATTTACTAATAAGCGATGTAGGCACTATCGATCTTATAGCACGCAAAACTCACCTTTTGCACCTTAAGAGAAATTTTCACCTTGGTAGAAATATAAGTATTATTTAATTACAAAACAATGGATGCATTCATTACTGAAATGAATGTAAAATAGAAATAAATAATATAAAACTGCTAACTTTATTCATATTTCCTATTCAAACATATATTTATAAAGCGAATAAATTTTGAAATTTTTGGAGTTTAAGCTGTAAAATTTTAAGGAAAAATTATTCCCGGAACAAATAAGTACATAAATTATATAATATGTTATTTTGAGGTAATTGCTTCGTATGTAAATAATGCGTATAAACATATTTATAGAAATTAATAAAAATTAAGTGCCTAAAACGAACAGTTAAATTTTAATTCCATTTTTTAACGAGAGGTTTTGTCGAAGACGGACTTAGTGTTCGCGCAGCAACATATAGTTTTATACGTTATCGTAGATGTAATTTTATGTAACACGCATAATATTTTTCAATTGACAGAAAAAAAAAGATCTCAAATTTAAAAAAAAAATGACAAAGGCCAAATAAAAATATGATGCCACACACTCGTACCAATATTGGTTGAACCTCTTTGAACTATATTGGTCCAAAAATTTGGAATTATATCGGTCATAACCTCCCTTACATTCATTCCCTTTCAGAATTTAAGCGCATGGTTCGAGAAATTATTTTTTCCTCGAATTTTTCTGCCCCTTACCGATGTTCAGCCATTTCTCTTTTTGCTGTTTTTTATTTATTGAAATTACACATTTACTTAATTAATAAATAGCATGGTGCGGATGTTAACAGGTATTTTATGTTTATGGGGGGGCACTGGACTAGTCAGATCAGTTAAACTGGTCTTTTTCCGGTGTCTCCAATATCTTTGTACAATTGCTTCCTAATTTTTATTTTTAGATAATTTTGTATTAAGTTAAATGTAATACGTTAATCAACTTCAAAGTTTCATGAATTACTTATTGAATACGTTGTATATTGATATGAATAAAGATAAAATATTAATAAATAAGTGCCAAAGCAAGAAATCATACTAAACGTGTCATAGTGTACAATTATTGCAATTTGTACTTCAAAATAATGTAATTTTCTACTACCATACAAAGTAGGTGAAACGAAACTCAAATAAAGTAACAATAAGAAGCGATATTCGAAATAAGGAAGTACTTTTTTAAAAGGAAAAGAAATCTTTTAACTTCGTTTGACTTTAACTACTTTTGGATAAATTTAATCATAGTTAGCACAAAGTATTTCTTTTCGTCCGAAAACATGCTTCTCTGAAATGGCCCGTATAAAGATATCCTGTTAACAGTTATTTTATTTTTTACTGTTTAAATGAAGCGAGTCAACTCTTACTAGACCGAGTTCTTGTCTTTGCTCGCAGATTTCATCGAGTTTCCCTTTTTTTTAAAATTTTTTTAGAGAAGTAAAACTCGCGGAATTAAATAAGGATGTTATCCTGCTTCTAGATAAAATTCCACGCATACTGGCGATTAAAGTGAGCTAATTTCAATTTTACTTTTAATCAGCATTAATAGGTTTAATCCATAGACACTAAATTTCTCGTGATGGAAGAAAAGGTTTTGATTTTTTGCAAATAATTAAGTTAAAATGAATCGACGAATTTATTTATAGATGGATTTTTATAAAGCGGTATATTGTAAAGAGAATAAAAACTATTGCAATTTTTAAACTTGCCGAAAATTAAATTTAGATTTGTTTGAAAAGAATAGAAAGATTGAAGATACTTAGTTATATTCACGACTTTATGTCCGTTTCTTCATAAATTCTTGTTTAAAGAAATGAATAGGTTACTATTATGTAAGATCTATCCATAATGATAGTTTATAGTAATAATGATAGCTTATAGTAATAATGATAGTTTATAGTAATAATGAGAGTTAAAAGTAATAATGATAGCTTATAGTAATAATGAGAGTTTATAGTAATCATGATAGTTTATAGTAATAATGATAGTTTATAGTAATAATGAGAGTTTATAGTAATCATGATAGTTTATAGTAATAATGAGAGTTTATATTAATAATGAGAGTTTATAGTAATAATGAGAGTTTATAGTAATAATGAGAGTTTATAGTAATAATGAGAGTTTATAGTAATAGTAATTTGTTAGATTATTCGGTTTCCAAAGACTCAGTTTGCAAACGAGGGAGTCAGGCCTATAGCCAGAATGAGGAGGCAACTAGGGCAAAGCAAAGGTCATATGGGGCCATGACCTTGATGGCCCCAGCTTGGCTACAGAAATGGTTTAATTTCGTTCGCGGAATAACTTTTCTTTAATTGCACAATGGTTGAAAATAAGGACTTCGCATAGTTGAAACAAAGAAAAATATTGATTAGGGCGATGTTTCGACACTTTTTAAACGATATTTTTACGGCGCTTAAAAATGTACTGAAATGGTTAAATTTTAAATGTCACTTGCATTAATAGAAATAATTCTAAATATTTCATTCTATTTATTAGAGTAATTAAGGGTATAATATTTAATAATTAATTGACAACAATAATTAGAGTATATTAACGCTCGTCTCGTTTTTTGGGCGTTCGGCTTCTGCGATGTCGCCTTGGGTTAAAAGGAAGTCAGAGAACTGCACCATGCTTCGCGAATTTGTCCATAGTGACAGCCTTATGTACGCTCGCAAGAGGAGCGTGATCGACCCCTGTAGTATAATGGCTAAAGCATTTAACCGGCAGTATAGGAGATTTGGGTTCGGATCCCAGCAACCGCGTTAACCATTATTTTCTTTGTGAGTATTTGATCATTTCGTCCTATTTCCGTAAGCACAATAAACGTAATTCAGCCAACCATAACGAACCGTATTCTCCAGATAAAAACAGCATTCCCCGAAAAGTAAGCATCAGAACTTAGTAGAAAAATACGTCTTACTGGCCAAGTGCAAAAATCTAGTCTCCAAAAACGATCGGCGGCCTTATTGGTCCAGCCCTGATTGTAAATGTAGTAAAAAGAATATTATAAATATGGCAAGAGGAAACGAACGTAAGATGTACGTGTCCATGTCCTTGGCAGTTATTTTAGAGCATATTAGCAGCATAAATAGGTTTATCTTCCTTCGTATATCGTCCTCATCTGTGCGAGCATCCTTCAGGAGGTTAGAACTCAAGTTATTAATGTTAAAAACAGGATCTTCTGAGAAAGTTAATCACAGGTCTGAAAGAGCAGGTAATGAATATTCATGAATAAGTCGGGTTATCCATTTATTTCACGGTTTACATTAAAACCTATTTTTGGCTTATAATTGCTGGATAAAATAAATTTTGCCACATGCCCAGGAGAAATTTAATCCCGTTTTCCCTAGGTGAATGTTCCAACATCTTGACCGCAGGGCTACTGCCACGCGCAGCAAATTTAATGAACGTTTACCAAAGGAATCGCCATAACCTCCTGATTTCCAAGAGAAATTCAACTTTTTTCAAGACTTTTGTTTACAGCTTTAGACGTAATGGAGATGCTAAAAAAATATTTTCATATTATTATTGTATTTTTTTTGTTATTATTTAACCCATAATTCCATGTAGAATATTCTCCACATTGCCCAACGATTTTTCTTCTAGTAGCAGCTGAACGAATGTAAAGCCCTCTCTACGCTGGGCGTCAAGAGGTTAAGTAAGAGATTCCAGACTGTATGAACTATAGAATAGTGGAGAGTCGACCTTGTTGTAACGGTTAATTCATCTACACCAATGTTTCCCAAGGTGGATATCGCTATCCGGAGGCAGGGGGACTAACCTAGAGGGCGCTAAGCGACAAAATTAGATTTGTTAAACACGCTATTACATTATTCATTAAATAAAATCTTGACGCCATTTTTTTCATTTGATTTACCTATTGGGGGGAGGAGAACGTTGTAATAAATCTACGGCATTAAGAAGAGATTGGTAAAAAGGCCCAAAAAAGGTCGTAAATCACTGCTCAGAACTCTTCATTGAATATTTAAGAAGGTCTCTTTGTGATAAATACACATTTTCGAGAAAAGAGACAGGCGTTTTAGTATTCAGTAGTTCTGTGGATAGGGAACTAGGATGATAACTCAGAGGTCGCTGGTCCGAGAAAAGAGCTAAGCATTTCTATACTGAGTATCTCAGTGGTTAGGGCACTACGACGACAAGTCACTGGTCCAAATTCGGTCTTCAGCGAGTACGTGGTAATTCTTCTCTTCAGGGCTGTAGTCAAGCCGGGGCCCGCAGGGACGTGGCCCCAATTGGCCTCATGTTTGTGCCCCAATTGTCCCATCAAGCTATTCATATATATACAGAACAATCCTTTGGTGCCTTGTGCCACACATGCCCTTTGCCTTGCCCCATATGCCCTTTGCCTCGCCCCATATGCCCTTTGCCTTGCCCCATATATACTTTACCTTGCTATATGCCTTTGCCTCACGCCCCATATGCCCGCACCCTTGCCCAGTTGCCTTCCAGCAACCTGTCTACATGCCTTCTTCTTTCCCCCCTTACTCTTAATGACCCAGGCCAAAGATGAACTCTAGCATGAACCAGAAAAGGGAGGAATCATACATAATTGAGATGAATTTTTCCAGCCTCTCATAAAATTACTTAAAGAGATGCTTTTACCGTAAATGAAAGTCAGCATGAAAATTGTATGCTTTAAAATAACTTTTGAGCGACTATTTTTTGCCATAAAAGCTTACATGCAGCTACCGCAGTTCGATCTGTAGCTGTTTAATCTTTTTTATTATAATCATACGGACATTATACTTATTTTTCGATTAAAATATTGGGGCAAAATCACGTCAAATATATTGGAAGTTTGGTTGAAATTTTCGGTTTTCCTGCATCTTATAAAAACACGGCTTAACACAGCCGACTGCATTATTTTCACAACTAACTGACCACCAAGAAGAGGCCAAGGACAGTAAGAGACCAAGAAGAGTGTTTTACCAAATGAACGAGTTACCAAGAAAACGACAAGAACCGGTCAACCATAGCTAGGTAAGATCAGCGGATGAAATAAGAATGTGGAAAGGAACAACATGAAAGTGAATAGTCGAAACAGATTTGGTGAAAGAAGCTAGGGTATTATCATTTAGTGATAGATTGATAATGAATGAATATGATGCTGATAATGGTTAATCTCAGAATAGATGATGATTTAATGTATTTCTTTAATTAATCTAATCATTGTAAAAAATACTGTATTACGAATTATTTGTCCTGGCAATGTTGTGCTCTGAGTACATTACATATATACACATGTCATATAAATAGTGACGATGTTACCTAATCTTCACTAATTTTAAAAATTAATAATAATAATGGAATTTATATATATTGTAAATTGTATTATTATTACGGAATTAAGATAGAAAAGCATGTGTATCTTTTCAATTTTTCCAACAATTTCAACGTATATCTTAAAAATCGATGTATCGCAATCAAAATCTAAAAAATATCGATGATTCCATTTCTTCCGCCCAATGAACAGCAAAGTTATTTTCAAAAAAGTAATGCATAAGAATGATGCTACGGACTTATTTTGCAAAATATGCTTATTAAGAATCAAGTATTGCAGATTTTTGGACCCAGCGTCCTCTATTTCTTTCACAAACCTGCTTTTTTTCCCGATTTTTTTGCATTAAAGATGTAAATTGCAGCTCGAATGAGCGTCCTCCGTAGTGAGAGGTGTAGAATCTGTAGCTGAGAGGTGAGATTTCAATACAAATGCTAATGAAGTGGTGTTCGGAAGAGGGTGAATAATTTGTGGTGTCGGTTTCCCCCTGTTCCTTTTGGGGAATGGAAGTGAAACTGCATAAACCACTTTAGAGAAGCTTTGTGCATTTGCCACCGGTTAATAACCATTGTGCCCACCAAGTGGGAAATTCGCCTGCTGACACGCTCAATTACTTAACGGTTGTTGCTGTTTGGTCAAAGAGAAGGACGATGGATCACACGTGCTGTGCAAATATGTTTTCATAGTATACTTGCCAGTTCTGAAGCAAGGGATACGTTATGGGTGCGATTAGTGACGTGTTGGTGGTTGATTTATTTTAGTATATCAATATCGGGGAAGAGCCGAGAAATTTCTGTACTTAAGGCAAAGATGTAAAATGAAGTCCTCCAAACATCAAACATAAAAAATATTAATGTTTGCTATTTTAAATTATTTTAATTACGTATTTTGTTTTACTTCTACTATATGAAGGTCTGTCTAGAGGCACACAAAACACTCAAACATTACTAGCTCATCTGGCATCCTTTTAAGCATTTTAACCTGAGGCAATTGTCTCGTTCGCAATACTCGCTTTTGCGGTTCTGCTATTAACTGTAAAATTTATTTTTCGTCGCTGGATAGAATCCGACTTCGGTCGTCAGAACACCATCTTTTTTTTTTTTTAATTTAAAAGTAATTTTCCTGAGGGAAATGAATAATATTGAGTATAACGTATGCAACAATATATTCCATATATATCATAATTATCACATACAATCATCATCCATCATCATCCAACACCATCATTCAACCATTCACTGCTGGATGGTGATCTTTCCAAGTTCCTTTCACTCATGTCTACTTTGAGCAATTCATTTCCATGATTCTATATTACCACAATATTTTTTTTAATAGCGACATATAACTGTCACATTTTGAAAGTATATTCGATTCTGATTTAGTGGAAATAAATCAGTCTGGTATAATTTCTGAAGAAGGTAGCATCTTATGTAGGTAGCATCTGATGATTCATTCAACGCGGTGGTAGAATCACCCATAGTGAAGGTACAAATGTTAAAGTGAACAGAACATATCCAAATAGATTAACAATGAAAATAATAATAAACGAACTCGTCAGAAGATTATTACAGTTAAATCAAAATAATGAAAAATTGAATTTCTATTTTCGATGGTAAAATGAAAAAGGGCACCATGAGAATATTTCTCGATTAGGTTAGCAGGCCCATAAAAGGGTTGATGCAAGTTCTATTTACCTGAACAGTGGTTATAGGGGGGAGAGCACCCTCTGTGAGTTGAATTGGCCCTTGTCGATGGGTGACCGGCTACTGATTAGAATGCGGACGTCAAATTTTATGATTAGTTACTGATCGATTCACGCCAATGGTTTTAGAGTTGGACGACGTGACATTTCCTTCTCAAATTACCCACCCAGTTGTATAAATTTCAATATTTTTTTGGGCATGTAAAAATACGTAGAAAAAAAGAGGAGAGATCTATAGTCGATATTATTTATTGTAGCTGCTGTTGCGGTCATGTTTTTTTTTTTTTAACTTAAGCCAGACATAAGCCTCTTAGCTATATTAGTGTATTTTTTTTTATCTGGCAGCCCAATAAAAATATGTTTTACAATAAATCGATTAAACTTTTTTTTCGGAATTGATATCTGCGACGTCTGTAAGTCCCAGGCACCCATTCAGATGGATCTTAGTCGTTTTATAAAGCCTACATATCAGACAAAAGGGATGAAGCCAATTTAATGGAGATATTTCTATAAATAGTCATGACCTGGTATCGTTTTAAAATACCCAATACTTGAGTTTTAAAAAACATATATCATTTCTCCATTCCATATTTTACGAATTTCTTATCTTCTCCCGAAAGCGATCTGTCGTTTTCGTAATTTCGTCATCTTTACCAGTTTCGTTATTTATCCAACAGATTTCATTGTTTGAACAACATTTTGATTGTTCCGATGAAACTTTTATCGACGTTAACAAATCAAATACCATAATTAGGACACACATTGAGGTAATACAAATATTATCTCCGATACGTTAACTGTAAATTGAGTTATGACACAAGCAACTGAAATAATATTTAGGTGCAACAGTTTTCATCTATCTCTCCTCGTTATTAATGCTTAATCTCTATGATGCAGTTGTTCTGAAGCAGGAAAGGGGAACTATATATTAGTTCAAAAACATTTACCAAAACGTGTTACTCCGTTTCTTTGTGAAGTCTAAATACTGATAATTATTTTCAGTACGTATTTTTTCTGAAATGGCTTTTTAGAAATCTTTGTGCCGAATTCTGAGAATCTAATGTATTGCGCGCGTTATTTGGAAGGAAATTAAAACAAATTATTTATGCGATGAGTGAGAATTAAACCAGGAATTGCTAGCATGGTGCTCCTCGCCCTTGAATGGTTCTCTTTCACTCTTTTCTTGCTCTCTTTATTTAAATATCAGTAAGAGACAGTGGCGTGAATATATAACGGCCTACAGACACTGGAAGCTGAGAATTTTTGAAAATGAAACTTATTATGAACATAAATAAAGAAATTCAGTTTAAAGACCCCAGCTCTTACCAATGTTACAAAGAATGATATCCTTTTCGCAATGGGAGAGTGCGAAAAAGTCAGAGTTTCAATGCAAATACCGATACAGTTAACAAAAACGAATAATGAAAATATTATTAAATGACATATTATTAAATAGTGTAGAACGAATTCCAGAGTAATTTAAACGGAATTTTAATTGAGCAATAACCTTTTTATTACAACGTCTAAAATCGTTTTGGAAAGTAACTTAAATATAGTTTGAAGATATAGTGGTTTTATGCAAGACGGTGGCTAGTTTGAACAAAATACAAAAGTTTGTAAATATGTTGCGCAGTTCTTAACACTGATAGTTTCATTTAGGATGCTTGCGTTAGAAGCAACCTTGTAATTTAAAATCAAATAAGTATTTAAACTCCATAATAAATCAATAATGAAGTCATTTAACTTTAGTATCATGATAATTTATTGAAATAGGTGTTTTTCTTCTCCGTGCTCTAGAATGCAGTTCTGAAGATAGTTAGGCTTCAGCATTTTACATAGATTGTATATGATTTTAAGTTAGTCTATAATTTCAAGATTAATTTCTTGCATAAGTCCACAACTTAATATATAATAAGAATTACTGCATATCTAGTTAACACGTGACTATTCGTTAATTTAACATAATTCAGGGATTATATGTGATGTTTACTCTTTTGCTTTAAAAGTTTGCATAAAAAATATCAACAAACAGTTGCCTAAATTTTCAAGCTATGGATTTACACAATTTTGCCATATAGAATAACAAACGTGGGCAGAAGGATTTCTAAGTCGATGTTGGGTGGGGAATAGAAATTACGTGACACTATTTCAGTGCAATTGCTAACTACTATTTAAGAACAGCATCGTTCTTTCATTTTTTACAGTAGTGCTAATAAATCGTAATATATCCAGAAAATCACCAACCAATGATTAACTTATAGTACTTAGGACACCAAACGGCTTATAATATTCCTAATTTTAATTAGTAACGTGAAACACTGCGCTGAAACTATAATAAACTATTTAAAACACTATTAACACAGTTAAAATTATTTAATTAGGTGGATGACGATCGTTTCGGCAGTGAATGACTGCCTTTGTCGAATCCAGTTACAAAAGTGAAGGTAAACTTTACCGCACTTGGCGCACTATGTTCTCCATGAATAAATATGGCAACACGGGTTTATACGCCAAGTGCAGTGAAGTTTGCAACTGGATTCGACAAAGGCAGTCATTCACTGCCGAAACGATCGTCATCCACTTAATTAAATAATTTTAACTGTGGTAGTCGTGTTTAAATAGTTTATTATTCCTAATTTTGTTCTCGAAAAATTAATTTATGATTTATCTTAATCTGGCTAGTTGTCCAGTATTTAATACGGAAAAAATCCTCTTAGCCGATAACCCGCAGATATGACCAGATAAAAATTAGTCGGGAAGAACCTCCTTCACAATAATATCTCCTCTTTTACGAATAAAGTTTTCTGTGAGGTGAGGGTCGGTAAATAAGGGATTTTACTGTATTTAATGAGTAGTTTAATTTTATATAAGTGGTCATTTAAATATATATTTGTATAATTATCTCAATAACAAATTTTGAATCTAGATATCTCCAAATTGTGTTTGTTCATACTGATAATCTGCAATATAAACAAATGGAATTTCAATTAAAATTTAACTAAAGAAACAACAGAGAAAAAGCATGCAGTATTTCAATCGTTTGTGCCAATAATTTTAGGGTAGCTGAAAACATGTGAACATTTACCTAACACACACATGTGAATATAAATATACAAACTTATTTTTTAGTAACGAGCATGGCGCACTCTGCCGCATACAGAGGCGCCAACCCTAAAAGAGTTAGATTCGTTCAATCTGAAAAATATTTGGGAGTCGGTCTTCCGACAACTGATGAAAAATAAAGAAAGAAATTAATAGCAAAATTCATGGTTCATGGAGGAAAATATATCATATAAAGATATTAATTGTTATTATTTATATTTCTCTTTTCTTTCATTGATCCGTTTGTCTTCTACGGGCCCTTCTATTCAAGGTTCCTCATCACTTTTTCATGTTTGCGCCCCTGACCTCATAACACATAAGATTCATTGATTTCAGTACTCTGTTTATTCACGACGCTTTTGCGTTCAGAGCTTTCAACAATGATGAGTTTTCAAAATTATTGAGGGGGGGGCCAAACATATTTTATATGCTTCTATATATCACAATATATATAAAATTGCACTTTATGTTGTATTATTGGGAGACTTAAAGACCCATAGGCCTATACGATTCTACGCTACATGGCTGCTTTAATATTGAGTACTAAATCATAGCATATAAAAGAAGTGTGTTTTTTAAGGTTGTTTTAATTCATAACGGTTTTTGACTACTGTAAAAAAAAAATTATGCTTCTCTTTATCAGATGCCTAGCATTTACTTATCTATAAAAATTTGGAGGACGGAAGGTCGTTTTCTAAATCTTTCAGAAAAAAATGTTGATTAGTTGCACAAATAAAATTTTGTATTAGCTTCAAAAGCTGTAAGATAAACCTTTATAAGATGTAACCGCTACGTTAAAATAGTACGCTTGGATTCCATAGTAAGTGTATACTGTATCAGTAAGTCTTATCTACCAAATATAGCGATTAAAAATTATAATATAAAAATCATAAAAACGAATGGCAATACCTATTGTCATCTAAAATATAAAAATTCTACAGGTAAGATCAGACATAAATTTATTCAACCTGTATACAGTTATTGGTAATAAATCTATTTGATGCTAAAGTTTCAATTGATATTAGAGAATAGTGTCATTATTAGGTTAGAAATGGAGAGAGCAAAAAGAAATAGTTTCTTTACGAGGTATCCCCTGCAGTTAGGAGAAAATTAAAAAACGAAGAGTTAAGAGAGTCAAGAACGAAGAATAAAAAAGATTAAAACATTAATTATCAAATGCATACAATTCGTGAAATGCATAAAGTGAAGAATTGCACATTTGCTCTACTTTGTGCAATAAAATCTGCCACAGGCATAAATGCAAGAAGAAAAAATTAGAACTTTAACTCTACTGAACGCGCATGATGCCATAAAGCTTCTTTGTTACGCGCAACGGGGATTTTCCATCTAAAGTTCGCCAAACTCTGTTTGCCTTTGCGCTGAAACGTTCCCTTGATTAATAATGATTCATTGCATAATGCTTAATCCAGTAGATTCTGGCGCGATCTCGCACCGGGACCCCCCTAAGAACAACAGTTGCTAAAACGGGACACGGGACAGATGAAGGCAGAGACCTGCCTCCTGCCCGCAGGCAAGACGCGGAGAAATTTGCTGCAGCTAACGCATCTCGCCCTCCCTCCCTCCCTCTTATGCTCTTTAGCTCGTCTTGCTAATGATGTTCCTATGCCAAATGGGTGAGTTGGCGGGAAGCTATGGGCACGGCCTGGGGCCAACGGACCTGCAGCACGTACTAGAATTCCCTGCCTGTCTATCCGACCAACATATCCGCCTAATATGCAGTCCGAAACGATTTCATACAGCCTTCAAATACAGCAGAAAGCTGGCTTTAAGTGCAAGACAAATATAAATGGAATCGAACAAATATTTTTAGGTCATAAAAAATGGTTCGATAGCATTAAAAAAAATCTGATGAAAAGTACAAATATATTAATGTAAATTTACGTGTATTGGCTTTAAAATAAATTATATATGCAATGATATATACATGCTGTTCTTTTGACTATTAATATATGCATGTTTATTTTAATATCAATAATTCTCACGGAATCTCCTAGTAAAACTTTGTATTGAGAAATTAATAAGTTGACGTAGCACCACGTAGATTAAATAACGAATAGAGATACAACGTTTATAGGCGTGGTAGAAATTGTTATTAATAAAATTTCAACGTGTTTCTGACGGACTTTGGTCGCCCTCGTCAGAAATGTGCATTGGTCTGGAGTATACAAACTTTATATTGTTTTATTTAGAATTAATCATCGACATCCTCATAATTTACTGTGAATGAAGATCTCCTATATCTTCTTTCACAGAAATCTTGGTCACAGTCTTCTTTCATGATAGTTTGAGTCAGAGTCTTTCTTGTCAATTTCAGGAAAAATAATTGCGTAAAACACCATCATTAATTTACTTTTAATGAATTTTCGTGTTTCTATGTTTTTATTTGGAATCTCATCAAATTAATTTCAAATTTCGTTATTGGTAAATTAATGCTGTTTTCTAGAACTACTACAGTTACTTTAGATCCCCAATTTGTGTGTTTAAGGAAGTTCACAGATTCCAAAGAGTGTTTTCTCACGAAATTCCTGCAAATAGTATTAATAGGTGCAAACTGTATAAAGAGAGAGTGCATATTAAATAGCTGAGATCTATTTTGTGACTTGATAGCATTCAGTTTTTAGTCTGATGATTTGTATAATTGTGCTTCCCTATTTTGAGGACAGAAGAACTTAATTCTGGATTATATGATGGATATATACATATCATTTATGCCACTTGTGTCCGTAATAAATATTTAACGCAATTAAAAAACAATCTAGAAACGGGCTCTATTTATACTCGGGCTTCATCATTTCATATATATTTTATGCCAGCCAAATTTATTACTTTTTAATTTCCATTAAACGCATAACGTGCAGTAAAATTCACTGATTTATATAAAGGTGCTTCGGCGCAGTATAGCCCAGATGCTCTTGCGCCATAAAAAATCCAAACAAACAAACAAACATCATATAAAAGTAATAAAATAGGATATCCAACTAAAATTCAAAACGTGCTTGAAACTAACAAACTTTCACTAATTTCATATTTTACATATTAACTCACAATTACATTCTTGTAAATATTGGTTAATAAAACAAATCTGTGTATTATGAGAATTAGAGTTACCAGTTCTGTGAGAAATTCGGGTTTCTCACTGCTTTGAATATTCATTTCAATTTCTTTTACTTATTAAGACCATATATAAAATAAAATTATGAAGGATAATACCACCAATAAAAAAATTATATTCTTAATGGGAGATTATGAAAACTACTATGTAAATGCAGTTTGGCGAGTCCTGATTGCCAATCATATAGATATATACAAAGAAAAATGGATAGTGACAAACAGGAACGAGAACCATAATTAACAAATAGTCCCACAATAAAATTATTAATAACCAGGGGCGGACTGGGCCGCTAGCCAACTGGCCCCCGGGCCAGTGTGCCTTCACGGGCGATAGGACTTGCGCCCTCATGGGCTATAGGACTCGCGCCCTCCGATAATCCAAGGTATTCGCCCTTTGAGAGGACCAAGTCTGCCCCTGGCAGTAAATATAATAAATAGACAAAAGAAAAAAAATTTCGACATAAACTAAGATGATCACTTTGTAGAAAAATAAAAATATTCACAGTTTGAATATAGAAGATTTATATTATACCAAACTGGTAGAAGCCCAGGACATCACCAGCGTAGACTAAAGGGAGTCCTCCAATAAAAGAAAATGACGAGATAGTACTTGACAGATATGTAAAACTTCATACAGTTATAATTTTAATATATTAATCTTAACATAAATAACACATACCCAAATTTAACTCTAACTATTTATATAAGTAAGGAAATCTTTACACGAGTTTCTAATGGTCAGCTTAACAAACCATATTGGGTCTCACAATCCATAATCAACCTCCTCATAGGAACAAAAAAACTATCGTCATAATCAGAATTTGGACATCTCAATATAATGAAAAGTAAAAACATAGTTGTAAAGTTTCCTGTGATATTATAATATAAAATCCCAGGTACTTCAATCCAGATATAAAGAAACCCCATTATCAAAATAACTCACTATTGTGGGCCCACAAAACACAGCGGAACTCCATGCATTTTGTCAATTCCGGGCAACTACATGTATAACAATATTAGATGTCCCAAATAGGATAACTCTATATCTTCCACACAATAAAGTAATGTTTACATAACCAGAAACCCACGTAATTGAAAAAGTCAAGGGAGAACTATAATTCACAATTCAGTAAATATATTTTTAACCTACGTTTAAGCAGATTTAAATTATTTATGTTAGATAGATGCCTAACATGTATGGTCAAATTATTTTCTACTCCTGAAAAAAAAAAGGCTTTGCATTAAATCACGATACCTTATGTGCATCAACATATATTAAAATAACCTTAGCCGTTAATACCCGAAAGCTGTGAAGAATGTGGGGCTTGAAAGATGGTTTCCTGAAGAGCAAAAAGGAACAACATCGGAGGAAGTTGAATAAAAATAGACTAAGCAGATGAGAACGGCGTGGAGCAAAAGACAGCGGAGAAAAGAAGATAATTCAAGAATATTCGGGTATCGAAGTTGTTATCTGGTTCCTCCAAGCAAAACCTAAGGCTGGATTTTCTCCGATAGACTCATTTCTAGCTATCGAAGGAAAAGGGAGAGAATTCTTCTCTCTCTCGCTCTCTCTTTCTCTCTTCTGCCGAAAAGCCACAACCTGTGCACTCGGCCTGAAGGCAGCAACGCGCAGAAATAATTGGAACGGGTCGAGGTGCTATACCATTGTAAGGTGGATGTAAGCCGATAAGGAATTTTTCTGGCGGCACAATTAGCGCTCCATTGCACGTACCTACATATATAGACCGATGCACACACACACATGAACACGAGCCTTAGTTGTCGATGCTGCATGACCTGGAGGCACTTCCTGCCAACTACATCGAGGCCGCCTCACAAGAAGGAATTCTTTTTTAGTTTGTTGCGGAGTCAGAAGCTTCGGACAACTTGTTTAAGAAAGTGCCTCGGGCGAACCGTTCACGCGCTTCTGTCGTTTCGTAACCACCTACATCTTTTACTTCGTTCTTGCCATTTGATTAGCTTCTTTACCTGATAAAGTTTCCACACTCCTCTGCTCCAGCCATTCATATGTCAAAATTGCTTCAGCACTTTTACTTATATACAGTTTTCATAAATTAACGCAATTCCTTGTTTCATATCTCCGAAAACTTTATAAATTTAGAAAGTAATTTTGCGGCGCAAAAAGTAATATTATTATTTTCTTTCTCCTTCAATCAAATAGTGCTTATCAAATACATATATGCCCTTCTTAAGGAAATATATTGGTTCAGGCAACATCTAAGAAGACTTAAAGGGCTGGCCTTAAAAAATATTGATATTTCAATAATCAATCAATCAATCAATCAATCTATCTATCTATCTATCTATCTATCTATCTATCTATCTATCTATCTATCTATCTATCTATCTATCTATCTATCTATCTATCTATCTATCTATCTATCTATCTATCTATCTATCTATCTATCTATCTATCTATCTATCTATCTATCTATCTATCTATCTATCTATCTATCTATCTATCTGTCTGTCTGTCTGTCTATCTATCTATCTATCTATCTATCTATCTATCTATCTATCTATCTATCTATCTATCTATCTATATATCTATCTATCTATCTATCTATCTATCTATCTATCTATCTATCTATCTATCTATCTATCTATCTATCTATCTATCTATCTATCTATCAGCCCACCCACCCATCCATCTATCTATCTATCTATCTATCTATCTATCTATCTATCTATCTATCTATCTATCTGTCTGTCTATCCTTCTATCCATCTATCCATCTATCTATCTATCTATCTATCTATCTATCTATCTATCTATCTATCTATCTATCTATCTGTATATCTATCTATCTGTATATCTATCTATCTATCTGTATATCTATCTATCTATCTATCTATCTATCTATCTATCTATCTATCTATCTATCTATCTATCTGTCTGTCTGCCTGCCCGCCTGCCTGCC
>QLNU02003225.1:119870311-119907823 GCA_006491805.2 Dysdera silvatica | reverse complement strand
CCCCCCCCCCCTAGTTCTGAAACGGGCTGTGGGATGACACTGCAAAAAATACCAAATGTGCGCCATTTAGTATTTGAAGCGTGTTCGGTAAAAACATCGTGTTCCTGTGCCTTTTTGTTTTTAAATTAACAAAATATATAAGGTGAGTTATAGAGTTTATTATGAAATATTTTCGTGTGCTATCCTATTTTGTATGTTACAGCTAAGACTTTAACGATGTCAGTGGATTTCCTGTTTGAGAGAAACGTACTTTTATTACTATAGAGTGTTTTTATTGTTATTTTGCCAGGTTTGAATTCAAGATCAGGAAAGCTTTGGGTGAGGCATCTATACCTTGCAAGTTGATATACATGCCGCAGTTAGAATCAGAAACATACGCCGCGCGTATTCTTTCGGATGTTAATTTGAATTTTTTGAATTTTTTGTTATTTTGCACCAAATGCCGTTAAATATAATCGCAAATCCTAGCCAAATGTCGCCAATATATTTAAAATTTTCTTTCCTTACAAATCCATAAAAATATCATCAAAGTTTTCAAAAAATCCTCCCAATTCGTTTTTTTCCCTTCATTAATAGGACCGGAACATGAACTTGAGTCGAAAGCATAAGACCTTGTGGATTCACAGCCATCCACCAGTCAAGGTTTGCCTGAAAAGAATATTGCAATTCCATCGAAATATTTGCATGCAATATCTCCAATTTCAAAACTAAATAAAGAAAAAAGGAAAGGCAATGAAGAAATAGGCACTTGTCTTAACCATTGCAGAAAACAGAAGACCGTTAAAAGAAAGATTGGAGAAGAAAGTTGGAAAAGAAAGAAATAGAAATAACTAAAGAAGGTGGTTAGATTATGAATCAAATAGTCATAGTACTAGTTCTGAAGTAGATGATGTTTCTGGGTTTGATTCCTTTGCAATAGAAAAAGCCAGTGGTAATCTTAATGAGATGAGTAAAAGAATGGAACGTGAAGCTGGGTCATCACAAACTTTGGATGTGAATACATGCAATGAATATGAAGAAAATTATTATCGCACAACAAAAAAATGCGAATGGTTACATTGTGCTATATGTAAGTAAGCGATGGCTTCATGCAGAATGTACGATTTTCGATGAGTTTTGTGCCGACTGTGGGAGAGAGAGAATAGATTAAAAAATTAGTCCAGCCTATTTGAAAAAAAAAGTAATTCATTTATGTCATTATTTTGTCCATGTTTGTTCCGATTCTGAAAATGAGTGCAAAATAAAAACAGCAGATGTTTTTTAAATTTATTCAATTTTTATGTTTTATAAAATCGCAATTTCAGTTATTCTATTTTTTCATAACATAGTTGTTGAAGAAACGTATTTGATAGGAAGTAAATTCATTTACTATACGAAGCGCGGCAAGCCTCATGGTGCGGCGTAACACCCGACACACTTGGGAGAGATGCCGCAACGAAGGGTGTTAAAAAATAAATTATAGCGGCTTATTGAATTTTTTGTAGATTATTTTTTTCTAATATATATGCTTCTTAAAAGTGTATCGATTATTATGACTAAGTAAATTTCATGTTTGTGCGCCATGGGTCTCAGAATATCGATTTTAAAAAAAGTGAGGCATGTAACCCGGATTTACCATATAAGTTTTTCAAAACAAACCATTAATTAAGAAGTAATTGCACACCGTGCTTAGGGTGATGTTATTATAAATCCTTGAAGAGTTCAGGCATACAGAGTTACGAGAGATACAGAGTTACGTAATCGAAGGAATTCTAATTACATTTGAATAGCAGTAGCCCCAAATATGTTTATATAGACGTGTAGGAAGAGCCGACGAGAGGGGCTGCAGCCTGGGAGCCTCGATGAAGTCTAGGGTCCTGCGCTGGCTAGGACCTTGGCTGTGGGGGGCCGGTCGAAGTGAGTCTGGCGGCCCACTTCGGCTTTCGGCGTCCCTGAGTGTTACTTTGTAATTGGTCAGAAAAACACACATACAGTAGAATTCCACCGACCTTCATTCAATCGAAATAGCATACTGCGCCTTTTATTATTATTTTTTTTTAAATAAGTACACTTTCAATATTTTTTGGCAAAAAAAACTCATATTTTTCTCCTGTGCACCCCGAGCTTTAAGGAATAAAATAACGTAAATGCTATATAAGAAAATAATAATAAAAGGAAAATATATATGAGAAAATTTGGGCGATGTTAAATCTGTTTTTTTGTTTCATTTTCTGTGGCGGCTACGAATAAACTTGACCTCGTGGTGTGAAAGGGAAAATTTAGGGGTAAGAGGGACTTTTAATGGTGTGTTTTGACAGACGTATAATAACAACTGCATAGTTATGACGAAGTTCCATTGTATACCGGCAGGTATGTAGCTGATGCATAAATTTGAAGTCTTAAGCATCTTTTCTGAAAATTCTTCTCTCCAAACTAAAATGCCCCATCATTCACCCAATCATTCTGCCTTCACTTGACAAAGGGAGCAGTTGGCTCCCGAAACGTCGTGTTTTTAAACCTTACGCCAGTGTCGAAATAACTGTTTGTTATAAAATGCCCCCTTAATGTTTAGGTATCAGAAGATTTAATAGTTGCTACCGAAATAGTTAAACTCAAGGTCGAGTGAAAAAATGGCGAGTAAATCATCCCACAAGAGAAAATTCGTGACGTCAGAATCAAGGCGTGTTTTTTGGAAAAATTTTGTTTTTATTTTCACCTTCACACTGAAGATTGTGAATTTCCAGATTATCTTAAATAGGATACGCCCCTTTTATTTCGTTTAATCGGAATTCAATTGTAAGAGAATAGAGTCCCAATCATTTACTTTAGTGTTATTATGATAAAAAAAATACGAGGAGTTGCTAAACCATACTAAAATCAAAATTATATTACTGTTTACTAGTAAATTAGCTATAAAATTTTCCTATTGCTTTACTGAGAACAGTAAATTACTTGGAATACCCAATAAATGATATAAATTTATTTTTACCAATTTACATAATTATCGGATTCGTTAATTCACTGAACGTCATAATTGTAAATTAATCATTATTTCGTCCCAATCAGAAGAAAAATTAATCTTATATATAACCAGGCCCGTAGCTAGATGCTTGTTACAGGGAGCTCAGAAAGCTACAGAGGGGCTTAAAATTCGTAAATGTTTTGATGTATTTTATTAATATATTTAATAATACTAAATATATAAGTAGACTAATATATTTAAAATTAATAAATAAATTTCTTAAAATAAATTTTGCATTAAGAAATAAATTTTAGTATACCTCTCTATAATTTCCTTTATCATTATCATAAAATATGTGAAGACTCAAACCTATGCAAAAAAAAAAACCTTGTATATAAAAGATTTATAGTAGAAAGCTATTTTGAATACATTTTTAACGTCAAAGAACAATTTCCATTGTCATGTACAATTTCGTACAAAACAAAAAATTTAAAATAAAATTCTACAATATCTTACTTTTGAGAAAAAATATGTTCCAGGTGGGTTGACTACATTTCCATGGGGCTTAGCCCCCTCTAGCCCCAGTCTGGCTACGCCTCTGTATATGATCTACATAAAATTGTTATGAACATATTATTCTACCCAGAATCCTTTACAAGAACGTACCAAAGAATGTAGCTTAACAGGCACATATCTTCAAAAACGGATGCAAACTTTTAATTTCCATTTCTGAACGGGTACTTGATAAATTTTCTCCGGGGCATTTCATATAATGAAGACGGCGTGAAAGATAAGTGATCTCCCTCTCTCCATCAAAATTCATCGAGAATGAAGTGCATCAAAGCTGTTGAGGAAGTAATCAATCGAAGGTATAAAATAGAGTAATGCCTACCATGGAGTCAATTAGGAAAAGATACGATCGCATACCTCAAAAAACAGCATATGAATTTAGACCGAGTATCTGACGCCTCAGTAGCAGAACTAGAAATCATCTCATGTGAGGAGAGGAGGAGGAGGAGAGCAGCTATCGGTTCCAACACAGAAAGTGGGGAGATACGTAAATGAATACATCTATCTCACTGCCAGAGGGATAGCTCCGAGGGATAGAGATATATTTTTTATGGATTGAGGAGAAAAAGAGTGCCTCCCCCATACCTGTATAGTAATTATTAAGACCCCTTGCCTTGTATAAACTCGGGGAGGAGAAATGGGGACAACTGGCTGACTCCTACAATGGGAAATACCATTTAGATAACAGTTTGGGTAGGCGAGGAAAAAACTTGAGGAAGTGCATGGAATAGACAAAAGATATGAGACCATTTAGAAAATATATATCGCTAAGTTCGATCCTTCCACGGGCAGCCGAAATGTATAATATAGTTTATATGGTGCGGGAGGCGGAGTTATCCTCTACACAGATCTGAATTTCAGATTGTAAAATATAGTCCGTCGGAGGATGGTCTAGCCCATAAAGCTTAACAGGATAAAGAACGCTTTCATGACTCCCCCTTCTGCCATGAACGTCGGTGGTGGTGGTGGTGCAAGGTCTCAATAAAGAGGCTTGCACCTTTATCTGGCTCGGAGACTGTTTGTTGGTAATGACCCGCCTCCGCCGCGATAAAACTCCTGTCGCGACGACCTCTAAAACGCATGAATAGCTGATGGCAAAGGAAAAAAAAAAATATCCAGAAGTGAGGTACCGTTTTGGAGAGGAGAGAGGATGATGGAATGGCATAGTTGAAGTCGATTTTCAAAGGCACCCGTTACGTTTAGAAGGTAAAATTTTCCACTTCTGGGTGTGGAAACCGCTCTTGGGATACGTAATGCCCAGTCTCCAGAAACTTTCCCATAAAATAAAACTCGCAACTCTTCTCCCACTCTTCTTACTCACCTCGTCGTTTCATTTTCAGTGTTGCAATGTGCCCTCATTCTATCTAGTTTCCCCCTTTTCTTATCGCCTGCTCTCCTTCCTTATTTTTTGTTGGAATAAAAAAGGGCCATCTTGCAAGATTCTGACATTTCCATTTGGGGCACAAAAAGTAGGAAATAAAAACTCTTCAATATTTTTTTTTCCTTCCTTTTGTTCAACGAAATCTTAGTTTATAAAATAGTGGAAGAAGAGGACTTGGTACATGCTGATAAAGAGACCTTTGCCCGAATTCAATGGTTTTTCTGGTTATTTCCTTATTTCTTTCATTCTGTAAGTAAACTCGAAAACCAAGCGCAGTAAAAATCAGAAGAAATTTTTTCAATGGATTTTCATCTTTTTCAAAATGTTTTTTTCCTAAAAAGTCTCTTGTAACTAATGTATTTTTAAGTTATTCATCATTATTTTTTTTAATAATAATATTATGCATATTAGTTCATGAAATACAGCTTTTCTACTTCGATTCAAATTACAAAATTGTCTTGATTTTATCAGTTCATATTAGACTTTCTGAATGAATTAACGTTTATATTTTCTATAAGAGATACGAAATGCAAGTATACACGTGTGTATGTGAGATAAAACTAATCACCTATACACAATCTAATAAAACATAGGTATTAATTCTAGTAGAGAAACAGAGGTATACTATTATATAATAAAAAAAAATTGTAAAAGTAGCTCAAACTTTGATACTGGTACGCTCAGAAGTACGCCAGAGTCTTCTTTGGTGTACTCACATACAAGAATGTTAAAAAAAATAATAATACGGAATGCGCGATTGATAGCAATCCCCCTTTCTTTTATTTCTTGACAAATTTATTCGCCAGTGTTGTCTGACTTTTATTTTGCTATGTTACATTGTGGAGCAATCAATAATGATAACTAATCAGCATTGATTATCGAAAATTTCTGGTAATTTTAAAATAAAATTGTGTTATTTTTATTAACAGTAATTTTTACCACTGTAATAAGACATAACGCTAAGGGAACGTCATAGGTAAAAGTATAAAAGCTTAAATAGTTTCATAACATCGAAAATATTTGTAACGCTTATAGTTTTCAGTAGATTAAAAGTTATTGCAATCTAATCGAAGTTCCATAATAAAAATATTTTCGGAAAATTTTATCTCATAGGTTGATTAGACTTAAGTTAATAAGAGTCATAATCCAAAAAGAAAATTTGAAAGAACCATGGTTCGAAAGTATGAAATACTCAACAGATTTTATGCAAAGTTATCCAATTATTTTTAATGGTACATACAAAAAACTATTTTTATGCCAACAACGTCCGTCGTCTCTTAGAAAAACAGAGGAAGACAGCATAATTAATTTAGGTTTTAAGGCCGAATAGCTAAATTAATGATTGTAGAAAGTTAACAATAAATTTTATAGAGAAACGGTAAAAAAAAAAAAAAATCGCCGTGCAATCACGTACCATCCACGGAGGCTGAAAGCAAATTTTAGGCTCAAGAGCAGAAAGCGAGACAGGAATGGCAGATTAACATTCTATCACTTTTTGAACTTTCGTTTTACGTTGTTACGACGTTGATTGAAAGGGAAAACAAAAGTCGAAACACAACGTTGGAAATAATGACTTTCGCTGCCATTCGGCGTAATTACCATTGCGCGCTCCTCCTCCGAGGGAGCGCCGGTCGCTTTGGACCCCCCCGGGCCATCAGAGCGGAAGAGCAGTTATGCAGAAAAGAAAGAGAAGATCCCTATTCAATTATTTTGAGATAGCCAATTACTCCTATGCTAATATGTTAACTATGTCCCCGACTTCGGAGACGCCCTTCCTAAACTTCCCCTATGCTCCTCTTCGACCTCTTCTTCCTATTGAGAATGCACCTCTGGGCTATTTGACTTCACCATTTTCCTTTCCTTTCCTTTCCAATTCCCATTCTGAGGCATCGGTTGGCGCGCTCTCCGGTTGCTCTCGAATGATATGGAACCGTGAGGACATCCCGGACCCATTTCTCCGGTTGTGCTTTTGCGAGGTAATTGCTGGGTAATGGCATGAAGCTACATTAATTAAAAGACATTTGTCTGTGGCACGTACAGTAGCGGCGTTGACGTATCAGCATTAGTTCGATTGCTAATCAATCATAAGTCTGCCTCAGTAGCTGGAGTGGCGTCCAAAATTTTAAGTGCATAGAGTTGATAGTTTTTTGTAGACAAAAGGTTGCAAATTGTACTGAAAATTTTCGGCAGTTGTACGAAGTGTACGGTGATGAGGCAGTATCCCGTCCAGCTATCGGGGAAATGGATCCGCATGTTCAAGAATGGCCGTACAAATAGAGTGGAAACATTCCACCTCCCCAACTCGTAAAAAGTTCCAAACAGTTTCATCTGCGAGTAAGTTAACCTGTTAACCGGGGAATAAAATTTTGTGAAACTCGTTTCACACTGGGGACTTTTTTTTTGTGGGGGAGACATTTTGGTAGTCTTCCGGGCATGACGAAAAATGTCGTCATACCCAGTTAACAGGTTGAGATACTTTTGGTTTAATATGCGTAGCATTCTGGGAATGACGAAAAATGTCTTCATTCGCATTTTGGTATTCCGGACATGACGAAAAATGTCGTCACACCCTGTTAACAGATTAATGAGATATTTTTTTGTTAAATATGCGTAGTCTTCTGGGCATGAGGAAAAATGTCGTCATTCGCATTTTGGTATTCCGGACATGACGAAAAATATCGTCATACCCTGTTAACAGATTAATGATGACGCCTCAACAAATGTTTAAATAAAGGAGAAGATTACGTCTAAAAGTAGCTTTTGAATGATACTTCGATGTAAACAAAAACAACAAAAACATCGTTCTATATTTTCGACCCAGATTTTTTTTTCTTTTGAAGAGTGAGACTTATTTTTTGACTGACCTACGTATTTCTCCACACTCGTTTGCGACTAAACGGATGTAGCTTACATACAATCCTAAGTTTTCTGCATGCAGAGTTATATCCGCAGTATTTCAAATTCTTTATTTTATGCTCTGTGATTTTATTTTCAGATTTTTTTTGCATAATTTTACACGTGTTTCCATGGCAACAATTAATAGAACAGTGATTTATACGTCTGTACTATAACAATTAAAATAATTATATAACTGGAAAAATTTGCTTTGGCCAAACACGCCTGGGAAGCTGGCCATAAATTTTCTTTCGACAAGGCCCATCTAATAGAGAAAGTTTCTTCACCAGCCGACCTCAATTTCTTTGAAGCCTTCCATATTCTTTCGCATTCCTCTTCTACTGTTAACGATCAGCTTCCGTTCAATTCCATGTCCTCTATTTGGAGAAACTTCATTCGTCCCATAGCAAAAGACGCGGCTACGGACCCACAACTGGTTTACCCGAACTAATTTTGGACTAGCAATTTGGCATCGATAGTTTTTCTAGCACGTGTGTCACATTAGTGTAACTAGGGTTCTGAAGAAGGAAGCCTAAACGCGCTTCCGAAATGAAGAAACATAGAGTGAAATATATTTGCTAAGAATTTTTAAAGACTGGAAAGGAAAACTGTGCTACGTAATAAAGAAATTAATTAGAAATAAGATACAAAGTGCCAGGGAAGAAATTTACATTCAAAGAGTTAAACACTAGTAAAATAACAAATAAAAGTTCATTTAAGCTTTCGAACGCATCCACAGTAATGACGATGTTATGTTTCTGTCTCTTTTTTATACTTGAAATTTCTGGAAAACCCTTCATCAGAGTAGTCCCGCAGAATGGGAAAACCCAATGAGAACCAATGGGAGGCCTCCAATAGAATCATGGAAGAACCCCAATAGGGACCAATGAGAAAAAGAAAACATTAATTATTAAGAAGATCCATTTGGTAAATATACATACAAGGGAACGGGACCATGTGTGGCTGTGCGCAGTAGACCGGAAAAAAAGAGACAGCAACTCAAAAGCGGCTTGTTTGAATCCAGCCGGTAAATTATATATTTTTTCCGACAATTATGAAACAAAAATAGATTTGCATTAGCACTTATTAAAGAAGAAAATTCGCATTAACGAATATAAAAACTAGATTCCTGCATTAAACAGGCTCTGATCCGTTTATTTAATAAGAGATAGTTGTAAAGACGAACTAAATATATACGGATGCGAAGAAATGATGCAAGAATATACTGTGTACAGCTATACATAGTACAGTTTTAATATTGATAGGTAATAAAGGCACCATTACCTGATCAATTCTTTCTTCTAGTTCAGGCTTCACTTCGCATCGCCCTTCATGCTAACTAACTGTGTAAACGGTAGAAATGAAGGGCTCGTAGTTTAAGGTGCGGTATGTAGATTGAAGACCACCCCGGTAGGCATTTGTTCATACGCCATGCTGCATGACAGTGCATGTACCATCGTATACGTCAACATATACTACATCATCGTATAATACATGTAGAAGGCGCAAAAAAACTGATATGCAGCTTCGTCGTCTAAACACGAGGCTTCAGTGAGCAGGAAGCTGGAATAAAACAAGATGTGTGAAGAGAAGTTGTAACTAAAGGAAAAATTATGGTGCAAAAGAGACTTAAAATCAGTGCAACAAATCAACGAAATTTAACCAGTCAACTGAATTTGGCTAGTTAAGTTTCAGGTTGACAAAATTGGCCGTCTCGTGCAATTTGATGTGTTTTTTTCGTCTGCTCTTTAATTTTCGTTACCGTAGTTTTGTGTTCCGTTTTCATTCACATGTTTTATATAAAAATGTATTTTAACAAAAAATATAACGAACTTAGAGGCATCTAGGTTCCCATAAAAAATCCAATGTAAAAGCAGAGTTTTGTATTCTTAGGAACAAGATCCAGCTCTTCGCGATACAACGAGGCTCGCAGATCCAATATTTCTGTCTACAGTGCGTTGCATACTGATAGGTCCACCCGAAAAAACAAAAGTTTCTATTGAACTGATGTTTCAGGTTTTTAATTTATATTTATTACAAGTTACAAGGCTCTTATAAAAACAAATCATATAAAAATAAAAAGGATTGCAAATATACTTGCAAGAATAAAGTCACAATAATTGAAAATAGGCATATCAAAATGATAAGTCCACCATATGAAACTTATTCATAAAAATTTATTAGTAGTAGATTTTTCCTCCCTTCTTTAGAATCAATTCATAAATTCTTTTTGCATAGAATTAATAACATTCTGCAAGTAATGCACATCGATGGCACGCCACTCAGACAGAATTGCCTCTTTCAGTTCATTTGTAGTATTGTATTGTTTCCCACCTGTATATACAGCTCTTGCAAGTGTTCACCATAGATTGCCTGTGGGGTTTAAATCTGGACTGTAAGGTCGCCAGTCAATAATGTGGACACCGTTTTCTATAAACCACTCAGAGGTTGAATTAGCTGTATGGATTGGGGCATTATCGTGTTAAAGCATGAAGCATGGCCCTCCGATTTCTGCTGAAAATGGTAGCAAGTGCTCATCAAGTAGGTTTTGATAATCTGTAGCATTTATACGAGTATTTAAGAGTATAGTATTTGTTTTTCCTTGCCATTCAAAGCCTGGCCAGATCATAACAGAACCACCTCCATCTTGTCGCTTCGAAAAGATTCGTTCTTCTTCTTTGCGCAAGTCGTGCCAATAAAATTGCCAGCCATCTGGCCCATCCAAATTTAATTTCTTTTCTTCGCTGAATATTACTTTTCTCCAGTCTTCTTTCCAAGTCATTACTTGTTGCACAAATTTCAGTCTTTTTCTTTGTGTTTTTTCAGATAACATTGGGGTAGCTTTCCTTTTTTTGCATCTTAAACAGTGCACTGTCTTCAGGGTCCTAAACAGCATTGACGTTGAGATTGGAATGTCCTTTCGACGTGCTAAAGCACCCAATGAAGTTAAACCAGATGGAACCCCCTTAACAATTATCCTTGTTTGGCGAGAGGTCAGTTTAGCAGACTTCCCGGTGGAATTTCTTGTACTGCAAACATCTTTTAATCGAATAAAATTGTTCACCATATTATGTGATCGTTTCAAACGTTTCGCTATTTCTCTATATTGGACTTTCCGCATTTTTTAGAAGCTTTAATTTTGCCCTTTTAATTTTGGTAAGATAATTTTTGTGACCCATTTCTTTTTTTTGTTCATTAAATCGGAACTATACTACAAGTAACAGTTAAAAACACATTCTACAGCTCAGTGACGTCGAAAGCACATGTCAGGACGCAAATTTGCATAAATGAGAAATAATCACACGGTATTTTGGAATGAAATCTAAGGTGGACCTATTATTTTGCAACACATCAATAATAAAAAATGTTGCATTTTTAAAAATATAATATTTCTTTTCAGAACATTTCGCTGTTTCGTTGTTACATACCCTACTGCGAAGCCACTTCAATTTTTTGGGAGATTATTTGCATATTCTTATGAAGAAAAATTTATTTTTCTGGGTGGACCTATAATTATGCAACGCACTGTAAATGTTTCCTATAAACTGTACTTCACACTTTTTGTTCACGTCTAACAATTTTGTTTCAAGTTAACCAACACACGTGACAAAGTGACGTGTGTTCGTTCACTTGAAACTACATCGGTCTCAGTTAGTCCCCGCCCACCACCACCATCTCTTCACAAGCTTCTCGAATGGGATATGAGATGGCGAAGTGGTAACGCGTTCACGTAGCACGCCGTTGATCCGAGTTGAAAGAAAAAAAGAAAGAAAAAGAGAGAATGAGAGTAGGAGGATGGAAGGAAATAAGGAAGAAACTGACTGACTGACTGAAGGTACCAAACAACTACTCGCTGAAGTCCGGCAGTTGATTCCTTGGGCTTAAAAAGTTCGGATTCCATGTGAAAATGTTGATTCACTGTCTAAGGCGGTAGAGATAATACATTCGCTTATCGTGCCATTACCCGGGTTTAATACCCAATGGTGTCATGGAATGAATGATGTTTTTCTTCCCCCCGGTGTTTGGTTTTCATGGCAACAGAGTTTGGGATTCCTCGGAAAACGATGGGCTCCGAACCAGCAAGATCCGTGCTAGCCTTAGCGTCGTAAACACACATCAAAACAATGACTGTCGAAGTGTTTTCCAAATTCTGCTCAGGTGACGACATTACTGAAACGGCAGCGAGATTTAGTACATAACGAGAAAAGACATGTTCCATATTGCTGAAACCGGTGTTAAATCAGGTCTGTACATAGGCGTACGCAGAAAGTTCGTAAAGCGGGTTACAAGCTTATATATTCATATGTGTGTGTATATATATATATATATATATATACAAAATTTGGTCGCAATGGGGGCTTATAACCCCTAAAAAACCTCTAAACGCCAGTGTATCTGTACGCAAGGTCTTCAGAGAGGAGAATTTCTGACAAAAACAATGAGAAGGTGGATGTAAATAAACCTTCCTCTCAGAAGGAATTTCATTTTACAACTTAATAATATTATTTAATAGAAAGTTTTAATAAAATTGTTTAAATGAGGGGTGGATTGATCCACAAAATTCCATCTTGCGCACGACCTTGTATCAGATAATTATATTTAATTTCTTAATTTTTATGTAAGCAGTTGCTCATTAATTAATTACTGATTTTAATTAATTGCTCATTTTTATGTAAGCAATTGCTGTTCCTTCTATGTCACATGGTAAAAGATAAATATTCTATATATATATATCTGTATATATCTGGATAATAAGTGAACATGGAAGAATAAGGGCATTTTATTTGTATTATTAAAAGAAACTAATTATTAATTATTGACCTATAAAAGCGAATATAAAATTCACAGCGCTGTTGAAGAAATATAATACATTATTTTTAGCAATAAATTTACTCACAGATTATTATTGGTTGAAATAAAAGTTAAAAAATGTGGATTCGCTTGTATCTTTGATATAAAACCAATAGACAAAGCGATGTTATGGTTAAAAAAAATGCAAATATTGTAACAGGCATTTGATACAAGCTTAAAAGCACTAATCTTAACAAAATTAGAAGGAAATAAATATACGAGCGCCTAGTCCTGACGCACAGTTATCGCTTCCTATGTCCTTTTTCCTCATACAAGTCGGTAAATAACAGATCTTAGACATTCCTACTGTATATTAAAGAATAAAAAACGAAAATGTAAGGTAAAAATCATTAAAATAAAACAAAAGGAATTCATACAGTGTTAGTTGATGCAGCATTGCGCAGAAAAGGTTTATAAACAAAAATCAACGTTTTGAGCTTAAAGTTCGAAAGTTCATTTCGACGTACGTTTCGAACAGACGGCCGTCTTTCTTCAGGAATGTCACTTATAAATTCCTAACAAAAGGCGACAAAGTCTGTATGAGACGTCAAAACAAACTTTTCAACTTTACTTTGCGTTTAAAACACTGACCTCTACTTATAAAAGAAATGTAGTTACGGATGAATCTATTAAACGAAATTGAAGTTATAAAATTAATATGAAATTATAATTTAAACAATTTCTTGTACTCAGCTCGTCTGGTAAATAACAATTAATGAATATGTAGTATAGCTGAAAATATGAAGAAATTAACAAAAACATCAACGTTAATTTTTTTGATGGATTTTTACAATTATTTTGATAGAAAAACAAGCCTAACTGCGTTTAAAAGTAAAAATTGTTTTCAATCTTGAAGACAACTTGCAGTTTAGACTGATGCGATACACGAACTCTAATCAATTTCTTATGAAGTGCATTATTCCCTGCCATTTTTATTCTCTTAAGCAGTGTCCGAAATCAAAGTATATATCGCGTGCTGAATTCATACTTTTTTGGTAAAATTTATCCCAAAATATAAAAAGTTATTTGCAGTTCACTGAAAATCAATTTACTTTTCATTATAGATAAAAGCAAACATATAATCGATTTTTTCTTGGAAACAAATATTTATATGTAAGATTATATTATCGATTATTTATATGTAAAGAAAATGATTCTAGACGGGAAAGAAACGGTAAGAAGATAAGCAAATATGAAAAAAATTAACGAAGGGATAAAAAGACAGTGATTCCTTAAAAAATCGCCCAATCATAAAAGAAGGTAATAAAAGAAGGGATAAAAAGATTACACAGAGAGAGAAGGCCATGAATTTCGTATTAAGTTTTGAAGTGTTTAATGTATAGATTTCATAATTATTGTACGAGGGCAGCTGTGGTCATATTTGGTCGAATACACTTCTTACAAGGGAAAATCGGAGGGTGGACGACGCGGATTTTAATGACATTAGGCTCATTTGAAAGCTGTCAAAAAATTATTAGACACGTATTCGGGCATTTTTCAGAATGGCCATAAATATAGGTGTTATAGGGCCGGAGAGAGCAAAAATGGGACTATTTTCAGAGATTTTATGTTATCATATTTTCAAAAGTATTGAATTTTTGTCTACATTACGTACCTTGCAGAAATCCATCGGATACGCGTTTCACGGTTTTTGGAGACGTAACTTATTAATAATGTTTTTAAAGGGTTATAAAATGCACACCGAAATGAATGGCCCAGCGTAAGGATTCGCCAACTTGTTGGCTGACAAATGGGTTATAAGAATAGATCATTCCACAGTACTTGGTATGAAAAACATGCATGGATTGAGTACTCGGTTAAGAACGAAGAAATATTTTGTTCTGTTGGCCGCCATTTCTCATTACCAAAAAAAATGTACTATTAGCAAATAAGAGATATTCAGACTGGAAACGAACCTAGGAAAGAAAGGGCCGATGGAAAGAAAGACACGGAAAAAATGGCCTGAAAAAAAGGGCTGATGGAAAAAATGTCCGAGGAAAGAAGGGCCGACCACAGAGAAGGGTGACATTCACAAATTTCATAATTTTAATTGCAATTGAAATAACTGCAACGTTCACAGCTGCAACCCTCTTAAAACGATTATCATTGAGTTCTTCCACCATGGAGCATATTAAAACATAAATATAAATACAGCATATTATAAATACAGCATATGTATAAATACAGCATATAAAGACCAAGCATGGCTGGGAAATGCCTTCGTAACTTAGCCGTTATATCCATAGAGAGTGAACTTAGTAATGTATTCATGATTAATCCTGACACAGTAATTGACAAATTTGCACCTCGAAAGGGATAACGACGTCAGTTTTCGTTGTAAATATTCATTAAATGAAAGAATATGTTGAAAGAAATAGCGAAAATGGAGATAAAGAGGATAATAAATAGTAGAGAATAGAAAGATAATAGGATAGTGGAGAGTAGAGAGATAAGAGGATAGTAGAGATTGAAGAAAAAACAGAAATAGAGATAAAATTGCGAAGAAATATGAGAAAGTATTAATTGTAATTATTCATTTTTTCATCATTTCAGAGCCCAAATTAGCTTTGCCGAAATATTAAAACACAAGTTGGTTCTGAAGCGTGTTATTTTTTTTATTAGGTATTGTATAGTAGACTTCGGAGTATAACCATGAGATATATGGTGTAATTCAAATATGTATTTAAGTATTTGTTTATGTAAAATAAATACCGAAAACTATTATGCATGTTAAAATATCATACGTTTTATCCGGGAGTCATTAGACATTGTCTTAGAGATAGTTTCCTTATTCGGAGGTTTATGTTCTCAATGGTGTCCGTTAATGGAGGTTTTACTTTATATTTGTTAAAGCTAATGTACGAAAATGCCGCCCCCCACCTCTTCCGTGGCACCCACTGCGGACAACTGCCCCCTTTCGGAACCCCACTGGGAAGAACCCCCCACTTCCCCATTTGCCCCCAATGAAGGCCCACCCATAAAAAAATTCTGAAACCGCGCATGGTGGTCGGACAAGCATAGTCGTAAGCAGAAAGTTCATAAGTGGGGGTTATCCATTTCTTCCATTTCTAACCTCGAAACTTAAAATAATTTAATATAGATCTTCTCTTACATTTCTATAATTTTTATACTGCTCAAGCTATGTATCACGAAATATTGTATATCGGGTTGAATAAAATTATTATTATTGGCTTAATGGGATGGATTATATACACACAGATATATAACTCATACATTCCTAGGTTAAATATACAAAATTTCATTGTGATGGGGGTTACAACCCCCAAAACCGCCCCCTGGCTACGCCTATACGGACAAGGGCATTCTATATCTGTAAAATATTTTTTATTCGTCACCCCCAGTTTGCTATTTGCATTACATTACAACCTTCTTTCCTTTTTCTGGTGAGAAAATTTTCTGCCTGCTAGCAGTTTTCCGTCTTACGCAGGTTTATTTCTTTGACGGGACTAAATACTGCTTTCCGTTTCCGCGTTAGAGAGTTTCCGTAGCTAATATTAACTACCACTGACTTTTGAAGGGACCGCAAAAAAATTCCGTGTTGAGCAAGTTTCCGCTTTATGTAGGTTCCGCCTAAGACAGTTTTCACTGTAGTGTTAAAACAGTATAGCCGCGGTGTAAAGGCACCGTAACGCCAAGACTGGATGGCTCAGAATGATTCTTGCTGTACTTGCGCCATAAAAATACAAATAACCAAGGCTGAAGTCCCTAAAAGAGTAAAATGGAGAAAGAAAAATAACCTTTCTCTCTCATACGCGTACACACGTGTAATATATGCAACGCGTAAGCATGCACGTAGCTTCACAGTTTCTAATTCCTTTATTTATAAATAAAATATCACTGGTTACATAAGCGCTACACAGGAAAACAAGCAAAAAATAAATATAAATTTCGCAATACAAAATACAGACGTATCGTATTTAAAAATCATTTTTTCGTCTTTTAGCTACATCTCGTAAACTGAACAAAGTGAAATATTATACGTTTTATGTATTTTTTATTTTTTATTTTATGTCGCAAAAAGAGCTCGCAAATTATGTAAATACTCCTTAAGCTACAGTTTACTGAGCATTTCGAACTTCCATTGCCTAGGGATATGGAACCACGGAATATATAACCTCGGATATACGAGGATATACAACACTGATATATTGTGTATGAGCATATAATAGATACTTCAACGTTCAGCCGGCACTGCACAGATGTTTTTTCACCTTTGTCGAAATTTAACACTGTCAAAAATTAGTGTCTTAATCAATGGCGTAGCAGGATTTCAGAAATGGGCCACCCCCAATTGTTTACCACCGCCCCCTCAAATTAAACATCACAATACATACATATATCATTATCATAATGATCTACAGGAGCGGCTCGAGTTTGATTTTGAATCCGGGCGACCTAGCACTAATTGCTTTTGGCACCACCCCTTCCCACCACTCCGGCGAAAACAGGAGATTTTCACAGATGCACAGTGAGCCATATGCCCTATAACAGTGGCCAAAAGTCTCTGAAAGAATTTCTCTAAAGATGTCTCTAAAAATTTCTCTAAACTTGTCTCTAAAAATTTCTCCAAACTTGTCTAAAATTTTTTCTAAACTTTTCTCTAAAAATTTCTCTAAACTTGTCTAAAAATTTCTCTAAACTTGTCTAAAAATTTCTCTAAACTGGCCTGAAAATATCTCTAAACTTGTCTTTAAAAATTTCTCTAAACTTGTCTCTAAAAGTTTCTCTAAACTTGTCTACAAATTTCTCTAAACTTGTCTAAAATTTCTCTAAACTTGTCTAAACATTTCACTCAACTTGTCTAAAAATTTCTCTAAACCTTTCTCTAAAAATTTCTCTAAACTTGTCTCTAAAAATTTCTGTAAACTTGTCTACAAATTTCTCTAAACTTGTCTAAAAGTTATCTAAACTTGCCTAAAAATTTCTCTCAACTTGTCTCTAAAAATTTCTTTCAACTTGTCTCTAAAAATTTCTCGGAACTTGTTTCTAAAAATTTCTCTAAACTTGTTTTTTTTTTAGAGAGATTTTCTACTGTTGGGTCAATTAAAAAATTTTTTTAACTTGACTTTAGTTTGGCGCACTCATCCAAACGTAGCCCGGGTCGCCTGTTCCTCTGTCCGTTAAACCGCCTCTGATGATCTTCATAAAAAAATATGACTGTTTTATTTGAGTGGGGCATGGTGAACATTCGGGATGGACCTCCTTTTAAAGTCCCGCTACACTACAGGTATAAATACAGTAGGTTCATGGTTCGTGTCATGGTGACCTTAAAGAAACCATCATCGCAGGATCGTTATAGCAAATATGTCGAGCATTCGTCTTCCGATTTCACAAATATAGAACTGCCGATATCTAAAGCCTCTTTAGTGGGTTGTTATATAGTAATAAGTCGCTAAGTTGAGAGTCACTATCAGGCGAATTTACTGTATATATGGTCAGGTTTACATACAGTTGCTATATGGCGAATTTGCTGTATATATATATATGATCAGGCTGATTTATTGTATATATATGATCAGGCTGATTTACTGTATATATATGATCAGGCTGATTTACTGTATATAAAGTGAGCTGATTCCGATTCACAGGAAGCTGTCATTTATTTTATTTTTTAAGTAAGAATCAGTTCTTTCCTGCTGGATACTGAAGAGAATATTCGAACTCCAAAGGGAACGTTGTTAAATTTTTTGCAGTTCAGGGAACCGGTTGATAAATTTTTGACAGTTCACCAGTGGAAAAGTTTCAGCCGAGCAGTTAGGGAACACTTCTCCCGGCCTCTTGGTTTGTCAAGAGATGGCCATTGGCATTGAACTCACTGAGCTCAATAGAAATTTTGCAATGTCAGAATAAGCTGTTTAAAAATGACTCAAGGCGTTTCATGGATAATCAAATATCTGCGACAAACTTTAAACACCTTATATCTTGACAGTACAGCTTTAAAAAGAAAATACATTTAATGATCCAAGAAGATATCTACATTAAAGTGAAATACGTTGCCAAAATTATGAACATTTCGACCTTTACTTTCCACCCGATTATCCAGGATACTCTGAGTTATTGTATTGCTTGCAGATGTTGATTTCTACCTTCATTCGCTCCTGATTATTATAATAAGCTAGTTGGCTACTGAGAATTTTGTGAATAATCAGATCTTGTGAATGACTAGTTAAAAATGCTTTTACCCATCATGTTGCTGCAACTGGCGAAGTTTGAATACGAAATTTTTCCACGACTCTCGCATTATTAAAAAACGGGAAAACCAGAACTTTATATAAAATATTGTTGAGGTGACTCAATGCATTAAAAAGGGCATGCTCGGGGCCGAACTATCACATAGACAAACAAAACAAATGTTTGGGGCCCGTTTTTTTCAAGGGCCCGGCACGGCGAAGACTCAACGCTACTTCAAAATTGTAGCCAATCAGACCTTGTCACTTGGGCAGTAATTTTATTCATTCATACAACAAGAAGCCAGGAAAAAATTGTCTACGCCCCCATGAAATCTCAAACCGACCGACCCTGGGCGTGCCTAGTATTTCCAAAAATATGAAAAGTATTATTTCTGTCTTCTGGAGTCTTTCGGAAAAGCTTGAAATTACTTCAATTTTCAGTCACTCACAAATATTCCCAATTCACTACAGGTGACGCTTTATCCTCCCAAAGCTGTCTTTGTAGCGTCAAACTGACACAAGACATTAATTATTAATTGAAGATTTTTGCAGGGAGCATCTCCTGATTATCCTAACATCTTCTTAATTCCCAAAAATATCAATTTAACAACAGAAATATTACGAATCAAATGTACCACCAAAAGCTCTACGGAGGTTCTCATTCTTAAATGCAGTCTTGAATAATCCCTTAATGATTTGATTTTTTTTTTCGTAGAAGGCTTGAAATTTTGCTGAATTCGAAGTGATTAGGTAAATCGTTCAGCCATCGTACTTCTTGTAAGACAACACCCATCAGAATAATCATTTATTGCTTCAAACGCAGGCTTGTCTGAAATATTGCGGTAAATACTGATCAACAGTTCAAGAAAATTGTTGCAAGCACAGGTAGGCCTCCTACAACGCGGTAGATACGTTCCTTGAAAATGCCGCGTTGTGAGAAATCGCGTTGTAGGAGACACCAACTTAATACGCTATATATTCACGCTGAATTGGCTCAACAACATTTTCCTGACTGACCATTTTCGGTAATAAAGCTTTCCAGGAAGCATTTAGAGTCGATTGGCGTATTTCTTTTAGGGACATGTCCTAAACCGCGTTGTAAGAAAATTTCGGCGTTTTTCCAACCGCGTTGGAGCGAAAACGCGTTGTAAAGGTACCGCGTTGTAGGAGGCCTACCTGTATGTAAGATCACAGCTGTTTTTGTAAAATATGAATAAGCGTTTATTTATTAAGCTGTTTGTTTTAAGGATTATTCAGCTATATGAATTTTAGTAGAAATGCGCTTGAATTTAAATGTTTGTTTGTTTTGTGGTTTTACGGCTCAAAGACTACAGTGGTCATGCTGCGCCGGGACCTACTGTTTTCCGAGGAATCCGAACCTCTTAAGGCCTAGGGAACCAAACCCCGGACTACAGTGAGCAGTGCGATCTTTATGAGATCTCTGAGTAAGCGTTCTTTTTGCACTGCTGGGAGTCGAACCCGGATTAGCCGCGCAATAGGAGAACGCGTTACCACACTGCGCCACCGCAGGGCCGCTTGAATTTAAAAGAAAGTTTACACCTTTAACAAAAATAAAGAAAAGAAAATATGTACTATTTGTTTCTTTGAAAATCGATTATATAGGCTAAGTCCCTCTAATTTACATTGCACCTCTTGTGTTGGCATTGTGTTTTAATAATATTCCTAAGCAAATAAAATGGTTCATAAATATGTATATCATATTTAACCACAAGAGGCGATATGTGTTCGTTTTAACGGGATAATGGATATGAGAGATTACATTTGTATCCTGTTAATCAGATTTCTTTGTATGTATGTATGTGCGGATCAACGAAAACAAACATATTTGAAAATAAATCTAATAAAACATAACCCGGCAAGTCTCCAAGCAACTTCAACGAAGATATTAGATCCACAAGGTTTGGATAAGTAAATTTGTTATAAATAAAATAGTTTACTGTTTCGTCAATATTAAAAGCTTTATTTGAATTTAAAAGCACGTTTTTAGCCATTTTTATTTCATAAAATCTAGTGGAAAATTACGCGCATTATAACAACGTATATTCGCGATTGTGTCTGTTAGAAAATTAAAATTAGTGATTCTAAACAGACTGATGAACTTATTTTCATTGTCAAGGGACATAAAAGTAAGTAGTCGCCAAACATGATTAAGCGAAATCGCAGTGTTGCCGAATTTCGAGTTTCTAATCCTGGGGCATTTTCCTCTTTTCCCGTTTCTCTTTTCCCCTCTCGAGGAGAGAAGACGAGGATGAAGTGGAGAAGAGGGTGGGGAATGAAAGAAGAGATGAGATCTCTCTCACCCTAAAGCTCCACCTACTGGACCGCATAGCGCATGCCCGAGGCGTCGAGCCCCACCCCACCCTGAGGCTCAGTCCCCTATAGCCTTCGGTGTCGACAGCCTTCGGCCACTCCTCCTTCTACTCCGAGCTCCCAATGCCGATCACTCAACGAGCGCGCGCAAATTGCCGGCCTCCTTTTGTCTGGTCGAAGCTTGAATTCCTGGCCGCCGGCTAAACGGCAAAGAACCGGCCCTTCGAGCCAAAGACGGCAGCGGCAGCACTATGTCCTTTCTAGCGCTGGACTCTTGCTCCTGGCAAGTAAGTAGTTCATGTTGTATAGCCCTATGGCTACTTCTCCTGTAACTCTCTTTCCGTCTATCTCCGTTTCCGTCAGCCGCCATTCAAATCCAACTTGTATTTATCTAATCGGAAAGCTTAAGTTTCTTCACTCCGCCTCCCGAGCCACCCACCCACACGCTAGCTCGCATTCGCCGGCCCCCCCGCCTTTGGTCTCAATCTTTACGTCGTACGTAGCGCGATCGTAAGCTTTGCCAGCCACCTTCACCAGAAAACAGTTTGATTTTCTTCTTAAATAATCTTTCCTTTTATTGACTGTGTTCTTTACCAGACATATATAAATAATTACGCCTGCTTTAAAGAAAAATATTCATTTTTGCAAACGAAAAAGTACTAAATGTTTGTAGTTGGACGTAAATGGGGACAGAAAAGTCTTTTATGATAATATTCCCCCATTTGACAACAAATATATTTGAATAGAATGCGAGTTCTTTGGTGGATAAATTAAGAATTTTTTTCGGAGTGAATTCGTGTTCAATTTCGTGTTCAGAATGTGTCAGAATAAGTGGTAAGTATCAATTTATTTTTTTTCGAAATTTTTTCAAAGGAAGCAAATGTAAAATAGCTTTTTTGATGCCAAAGAGAAATTTATTACGATGTAAAGAGTATATAAACTTACTTTACGATAAATTCGAATTTAATACTTTCGTATTTTCTAATGTGTGGTATTAACATTCCTAATTGTCAGTAGTATTAATTTCAGCATAATTAGTTCAATAGCATGCAATCGGGAATTGTTTTCATTAAAACCAGCAATTCTTTTTAATAATTGTGAAATTTGGTCCATTGCTCTTCCGTTTATTACACTTGAAAATTCAATATTTTTTTCAAATGTTTCGCTGGATACAATTTTGTTTCTTTTTTATATTTAAATCTTTGAGTAGTTCTGATGATTTGAACAAACGTTCTAGAATTGAAGATTGTAGTTGGCGAACTACGATATACCCAGCTATTGATATCACTTCGAAATTAATTTAAGCATTCATTAAATGCGGAGTTTAAGTCAGTTTTTTTTAATTTAAGTCGGTTATGAAAAACTACATGAAGGTATTTCAATGTCACAATATTATCACTAATCTAGGTTTTACCAATTCTAGTTTATATTATTTCTAGTTTGTATCAATAAAACCTAGGCTATATCAAATTTTAAAGTGAAATTTTACAACGCGACACATTTATTTATCAAATAGTCAAGAAATAAATTTATAAGATATTGTGTCAAGAAGCATTGGCGGATTTAAGATTTTGCCGTCTGTAGGTTGAGATATCTTGCCGCCTAATTTCACCAAACGAAGTTACTGGAGGTATAAAAGAGATTTCGGTAATTTTTCAAATTTTTAATTTGACTCCCTGTCGGTTATTTTAAATTCGTCTTTTAGCAAACGTTCGCGAATTTAGGGCCTATTAATCCACTCCTAAGGCGACGCTCATTGCAGCTCTCTCTTTTCCAATGCCCAGTTACGCTTCTGAAAATAACAATTCAAAATTAATAATTCCCTTGGCCGTCAAAAAACCCAGCCTCGCCTTTGCAAATATTCCGGCGGCGAAAACTTTTTTTGTTGAAAATTTGCTGCCGTCAAAAATTTGCTACTATAGGATTCATTCTGTTTAGCCACTTGGTAAATCCGACACTACCAAGATGTGATATCTCCAAGGACATAAAGACTCAAATCAAACAACAATATCAATCAACGTTTATTGGCGTAGTGATACCAACGCCGATGGTATGGCGTGATTAGATGGTGAAACGTTCGAAAGAAAATAAATATTTCTGCCTTCGGTGGGACCTGAACCCACGACCTCCCACCAAACGCAGAAATATTTATTTTCTTTCGAACGTTTCACCATCTAATCACGCCATAACATCGGCGCTGGTATCACTACGCCAATAAACGTTGATTTATATTGTTGTTTAATTTAATCTGCGTAGTGTTCGATTTATATAAATAAAAGACATAAAGACTATTTGAGGGATAATCTGGAGAGAAAAAGCTGATATGAGAGCAGTTTGATGGTCTCCGATCACCCCAAATGGGATTTCAAATTGTGTAAGAGGTATCAACTCTTCAAATGGGTTGTTTCAACAGAGTTATCAACATTGTATTACTGTAAACTCTTAAACAACATTTGTAATATATATAATTTTAAGTTTTGGCCATAAATATTATAGAGTGATGTATTTCTAGTATTATTTCTAACTACTTAGATATTATGTAAGTAAGTATTCTATAGCAGGGTTTAAGCTGGCTCAAAACATGCTGTCGCAAAAATGCTAAAATGGGAAAATAATTTGTAGCAAAATGCTAAAAAATATTAGTTGCTTTCGTTGCTCGAAAAACCCTATCCATGAAATTATTTATATCAACGATGCTTACTTAAAAGGTGCTGTTAAGAATTTTGAAGAGGAAACGAAAAGGAACAAGAAAAGATCGCTTCTAATATTATGCTTATTTTTTTCTACGTCAGTCAATGTTAATTTTTGCTTACCAGGAGGGGGGGAGATAGGGTATATCCAAAACATTGCTTACGTAATACTTGATTTCTCCCTGAGCTAAAATATTTCGAAATCGGGGAATCCTGTTTTCAGAGAATAAACTGTGGTTAAAAATGCCTGTCGCATTTTCGCGATGGGCAAAAATTTTTTCTTCGCATTTTCGAGCAACTCATCGCATTTTGCGAAAAACGCGACTGCAGCTTAAACCTGGTTCCACAGTTAGCGCTAAATACCTGTACTTAAATTTTACATAATTAAGTATTCTATTGCTAAATCTATTAATGCATAAATATTAAACTTACTACAGTAATCAAGTTCAAAATTTATTTTACATATTTATTATTTGTACCAATATTTTTATACAATTCTTTTGGGCTGTTGTGTATGCACTCATGTCCGAAACTTAAGCATAATTACTGCTTATGTGCATATTTACGGAATTCTAAATCGTAATTTAAGGAAACGTGGTATGAGGGTGTAATAGGTTTACAGAAGACTAAACCATGAAATATAAGGATCATATTGACATTTATTATCCAAATAAAAAGTCTTAAAGAAAAATATTATTAGTTTCAACTTTAATGAAAAATAGTTATTATAAAATGTGATGCTGAAATTCAATAAGGTGTGCGGTTACCTATTGGTAGCTATACATGCTGCGCAACGATTTCCCATACTTTCAATAAGAGCATTGGTGAATTGTATGCTCAAAGAATCCCAAACCCCGCGGAGATCTGTTTTCAATTCTGAAATTGAGCTTGGTGTCTGCAAGTCATCTACCGAACATATCCCACCACACATGATCTGTAGAATTGAAATCAGGAGAGTTGTTTGAAGGTCACTGCATGCTCTAGATATCTCGATTTTGAAGGAAGTCGTCGACAAGGGCCATACGGTGAGGCGCGTTATCATCCATGAATATAAAACCAGGGCCGACAGCACTTTGAGACAAGCGAACGGAAGACATAAGGACTTCGTCTCTGTATCTGTGAGTAGTAACGGATTTCACTTTAAAGATGTGGATGTCTGTGCGGCAGTTCAGCATGATGCCTGCCCACACCATGACTCCCACTGAAGGAAAATGATGTCTTTCCGTCATGTTCCCTGGGTGAAAACGAGTTCCATGTTCTCTCCATATCGCTATACGACGAGAATCAGTTTACAGACTAAATGTGGACTCGTCACTGAACATGACCTTGCCCCACTGTTCCCGACTCCACTTCTGATATTCCGAACTCCACTGTAACCGCGCGCGTTTCTGTGCAAACGTGAGGGGGGATGGAAATTGCTGGTCGTCTGGCATAGAAACCAACGAGTCAGAGTCTTCTATAAACAGTTTGTCTCGAAATTCTTACTCCTGTAGCGGCTGTCAGCAGCTGAATCCAGTTGTCTGGCAGAGCAGACCCTCTGACGTCGTGCAGTTATTTTTAAATATCGGTCTTGCCGAGCAATTATTCCTCTTGGCCGACCTGGTACTGGTGGTCGGGTAGCATCTCCAGTACTTTGAAACCTCTGCCATAGTCTTGAGATCACACACTGAGGTACATTAAAATCCAAGATGCTTCAGTTTGGGATCGTCGGGATTCCAGTATTCCAATAATTCTTCCTTTCACAAATATGTCCAGTTGATGTCTTTATGATATGATTCGTCCTTTTTGATAGTTAACAACGCTCCATACTACAGCAATTGCACAAAATCTGCCTGAACTGGTCATTCCGCTTGAGGCCGTTTTATAATCATTACGACGTGCGCAGATGCTTTGCGCATGTAGATATCGACTGAAATGTTTTGCATATGCACGATGTTTTACTTTAGTCATACGATTCTGCACAAGTGATTTTAAGCAATTTTATCAATAATTACTAAGATTTTTTTCTCATTTTACCAATTCCGCTGAAATTTTGGACATGAACGTATTTTGAAGATAATTTATTAAATTCAAAATTTCTTAACTAAACTGTAACTTTTATTGTCTTTTATTCGAACTTTGAAAACGTTTCGTTCATAGTTATTTTTAGATTATATTATATATTCCGCATAATTAATTTGTAAGTGATAAAAGAATAGATCGTTTTTATGGTTTTTAAATCAAATTGGTGGTTTTGATAACAGTCTTTGCAAGCTTCTGCATAGGATTTCAAAAAGAGAGGGTTTTTAATAAAAATAGGGGAGGTTTTTGATAGAAATTTGAAGTTAATTTTTGATTGGGTTTTGATTTTACAGTTAATAACACTATTTAAAGAGCGGAGGGTTTTCTTCAACCTCCCCCTTTTACATGACCTTAGTTCATGGATTTCTTTTACATTGAATCTCGGTGGAACCATCTTTAATGTATATAATAATGATTCTGGGATATATTAGACGATTTATTTGTTAAATTTGTTGATTTTTTTGTAACAGTTAAATGGCTTAATTTATTTTAGTTCAGCCAGAATATTCCTTCGATTAATTTGATGATTTTTGGGTAGAGTTCGATCATTTTTTGCATGAATTTATAAATTTAAAGTTGGAGTCTGTTATGATTTACCTTAATTTAGTGCAGCCTGATAAATTCTTTGCTTAATTTCATTGCTTTGAATTGTTTGATCTCTTTTGCCGTATATATTTTTTTTTCTATACCTTCGGAGATGTCTTATCTTTGAAGCTGGTGTCGGACTAACCGAAAGTTTAGTATTCATCTAATCACGTCACCATTTCATATAATTGTATTTTATTCATTACATCATAATTTAAACCTTGGTTCTTTTATTCGATGCACCGATGCTTTTGTAATATTTAATAATACTGAGATTCCGAGAACATTTGAAGAGTTTTAACTGTTTCCACTGAACCACTTTTCTGACGCTGTTTTAAATCTCATTATTTCGACATAGCTTTTATTTGCTGAATAGGCTTCTGTCACAAACAACTGGCAGAATAGTTCTTTTGTCCTCGCTTTAGAACAATATCTCTGACGATGGAAGCTAAGTGCTTATTTAAGTGGATGTTGTGAAAACTGTCTCCAAAACTCCTTATTGAATCTTTCAGACTTTGCTGATATCTTTGTCCTTGACTGATGTTAACTGCAATCAAAGGGTCTAAATCTAGAAGTTCAATTACTGGAATATCATTAAGAAATATTGAAGGAATCAAGGGACTTGAAAACCCTCTGAACTATAAATTAAAAGTCCAACATTCATGGTAGTGTCCCGTGTGTTCAAAGAATTTATATTTTCTTCACAGAGTGGCTTTAATCCAAACACATGTTATTATAAATTCTCAACACATCTAAATGAGGAAGTTAAGAAGTATAATCAATCAGAAAGGAGAGAATTGACTCCCCACAAGATTTTGGTAACAAAGGCTTTTGATTCAATAACCTTCCAATCAAGATCTTTAAGAACACGGCTCGCTGCTATGAAATTACCATCATTTTCGCTGTAAGTGAGCATGAGATGATCTCTTTTAGACATGAATTTCCAATATTTAAATGGTTGTGGACAAACACGTAACTAGGGGGTAAGGGAGCTCTTTCACCCCCGAGAAAAATTTTACAGAATATTTAAAAAGGACTTCAGCTCTAGATCTTGCGAAAGAAAGCCAATGAATCATTCTTAGCTCCCGCCTCCCCAAACAGAGGCTTCTGGCTGCACCTTTAGTTGTAGGCAAAAACACTATTATATCCGAATTGCTCACACATAAAAAGAATGGTTCAAAAAATTTGATGATTCTTTAAGCTGAGGAATTCGCCAGATCAACTCTAATAACTTCAAGTTCACAGAAAAACCTTTAGTATGTTGTTGATATCCAAACCGAGAATATATTTATTATTTTCTTTATTCGTCTTCTTCAACTAATATGTTGCAAAATTACTTCGGCGCAGTACAGCCTAGATGTTCTTGCGCCATAAAAAAATCTAAACAAACAAAACGAAATTACTTACGAATGTATTCTTTCACTGCCTGTTCTTTTGGTCATTTGACCATTTGGTGTCCAATGGTTGAATCAAGGGTGAATTCAGGAAGATGAAGAGGGCGGGCTTACCCTCAAAAATAACGAAGTTCCTCCTTTTTTTAGATTTTTACATTAGTTTTCAAGCTTTACAACACCCCCCCCCATTCCCAGTCTACGTTGATTTTCAAGCTTTGTTCCCGAAAATATTTTTGTATCTGCCCTCGAGTCAAACTCTCAAATAATAATAGCGAATAGTTGTTAGTCGATTTGTAGTACCTTTATTTGACGAGTGATACTATTCTATCCCACAGTACACAACCATCATCACTGGTAGTCACCCATCCGTAAGCTCAAAGCACCCCAAGATGCTTAATTTCGGTGACCGGCGGAAAACAAGCATTATCAAAGTTGTATAGCAGTAGGGTTGGAAAATGATTTATTTTAATCAGTAAGCTGTTTCCAAAAATTCGGATACGAGTATGTTACTTTGGGCGAAACTTGATTTAACACCGATCGTTAATTTTCAATCAACACTTTGTAAAAATATATCGAGAAAACGAATGTGAGTAAAATTCTTCTAATTTTTTTGAACACACCTTGTATTCTTAAAACATTTCTGAAATTTACTGATCTTCTTATACTGTTTAAAAAAAAATTCTTTATTTCTGATCCTAAAGTCCTTTGTTTTGGAACCTAAAAGCTGTTAACTTCCTTTCATCGTTATTATTTTTAATTTTTAAGCCATTTTTTACATATCTTAATAGTCACGAAATCATTATTTAGATTATCCTATATCTTCAAAAATGAACCATCAAAGTATTTCTTTTTCAATTTGCTATAATTTGCTTCTGCGACTAGTAGTATTTTCTTTCACCATTCTTCCTCATATATTCACTATAATTCCTCACTGTCTAAAAAATTCGATTTAGTCATCCCTCTTTTAATAATTTCTAGCTTTGAAGTCTCCTCTTGCGTCTGAATTCTATTAATTTTGTCGCCTTAGAAGCTAAATCAATTGCATGTCATTAACCAGAACATGTCATGTCAGCCAGTCATCCTTTTCCAGAAAAACTATTTTTCGGATTTTCAGAAAAAGAAAAAATCCTTGCCGACCCGTCTTCATTAATGCAACATAAAACAAGTTAGTTCAGAAATATGTATTATTGTTCTGAATCATTTTTTTTTACATATCTAATAAATCTTTTATCACTAACCAGAACTTCTAGTCAGAGAATAGAAATTTTCCTACATGAAACTTATTAAATTTAGATTAGAATTTCCTTAAAGTAATTACTCTTAACTCTAATTATTGTTTACCTATTTTAAATAAACAAAGGCATTTACAATAACATATCAAAATATAAATCGAATTTATTCGCCAGTTTATCATTCAAGCGTAAATATCTGGAGATCTTAATGAGATAATCTCCGATTTTATCTATTTTGTAATTTTTTATTCTAATATATTCGGGTACTTTCAATATTACAACTCAGTTTTGCTACCTATTTTTATGCATATAATACAATATAATAATAATTTTGGAATGCAAAATTGACAAAGATGGCAAAACTATGTCGAAATAACAATCTAATGTACATCAATTTGTCAAAATTTTGTATGCGAAATTCAAATTTTTTTTAAGCAAATAATCCATCAACAAAATCAACTACTTTACTACATACTTCACTTCGACACTTACGTCATCTTTACACTTGTGGAATGAAGCCATTTCAGTTTTTATGCCTAATTCTTAAGAGGCCTATAATACAGTTTTAATTGAAAATCACTTATATCTTTCAAAAGGTATGCAATTTCGTCAAAGCATGGAACCTCAATGTTAAATCCATATTTCTTCAGACTGCACTTTTGGTTTTTCACTTAAACAGAAAATAGTCACTCATCAACAGAACCTGTAGAACAGGCCTTTACCCAGTATCACTATTTTTTCTGAAATTTGATTAAATAGCGAGCATCACTTCTACCAGGTTTGGGTCGTTACCAGTTAGTCTTTCAGATATAGAAAATATTCATTTTTTACAGGATGAATTAAGAACATCTTTTGTTCATACAGGATGAATTGAAAACATCTTTTTCTCACACAGGATGAATTAAAGACGTCCAGAGATACGCACAAAGGAGACCTTTATCTGTAATCACTATTTTTTCTCAACTTTGATTAAATAGCCAAAAGCAATTCTAACAGGTTTGGATCTTTAGCAAATAGTCCTTCAGGTACAGAAAATTTTTATTTTTTTACAGGATGAATTAAAGGCACCCTTTTTTTCATGCCGTTACTTTATCTTCCTGTAACCTGTTTTGAATAATATCACATGGTTTTCAAATGCATTTCCAAAACTTTCATTTTAAGAATTGACCTCGGCTGCAATACATCTCTATTGAATCATCTGTAGTAGTGCTTCACCTATTTACAACTCAATTTGTAAATTAATATTTAATAGTTTCCTACTTCTCATTTCTAGCTTACTATATCTCGATATTTCACTGAAAATTAAGACCACCTTATCAATCGTATTCTAGGAGAACTTAAAACATTTGCATTCGTTTTACTAAATTTTGATTGATGTCTTACTTTGAAACGATTAGAGCAGGCCGGTTTTTTCTTGAAACACTTGTGTTTTCGGATGATTTGAAGATGTTAAAAGTAAAATGGATTTACCTTCATGCATGGGCGTTAGCAGAATTTTTTGAAAGAGTGGGCGAAGATTACTTCAGAAGAAATAAAAAACAATACATTAAAAATTATCATGATTAGATTAATTGATTAATTCAATATTTAATTAAATACTCATTTAAATTATTTAATTAAATACTCGTTTTAAATTATTTAATTAAATACTCGTTTAAATTATTTAATCAAATAATTATTTTAATTATTTAATTAAATAATTATTTAAATTATTAATGAGACTAGTCAAAAATCATTTAAATAATTTATAACCTTAAATTTTAATTGACACTGCATACTTTTATTTTATATAAATCGAACACTACGCAGATTAAATCAAACAACAATGTCAATCAATCAACGTTTATTGGCGTAGTGATACCAACGCCGATGGTATGGCGTGATTAGATGGTGAAACGTTCGAAAGAAAATTACTGCATACATTGTCCAAGGGCGGACACAGAGGGGAGGTCACAGGGGTCATGACCCCCAAAATATATTTTTTCACTGTAAAAAATTCCAGCTTTCATGATAAATGAAGGGTGTTATTCCAAGACCATGGCAAATTCTGTCCTTGAACCCCCCACCACCAAATGTAAGTTTGCGTCCGCCCTTGATCTTGCCTAACAAGTTTTTAAACTAACCTTTAGACTGGTTGTGTAAAGTATGATGTCGCGATTAAATTATTTTAGGTACATATGTTTTAGCATACATAAAACCATTTTTTTTAAATCAGATATGGGAGAGATGGATCTATAAGCAGAGATGTTGGTTCTCTAGGTCATCGTGGACCAGGTTGAGAACCACTGGGCTAGATAATGTAGTAAAATTTGTCTAAATCAACCACCACTTGTTTTTCTAGAAAATTAGCCGTTTTGTGGGATGCCCAGTTACATATTTCTCAATAGGTTATACTAGGCTATAGACTAGGGCGGCAAAATTTTGTGTATTGAGTCTGATATAACAAAATCAATACCATATGATGATATAATCAGATGTTTTGCCGAGAAGAAAGCTAGACGTCATGCTTTCCATTTAAATACCAGTGTTCTATAGGCTTTTATTTTTTGCTAAAATTAAAATTTATTTCAATAAAATTGAATTTGATTTATTATATACCAAGAAGAGATAATACTTCAATATAAGTTAATATTGTTTAATATTTATGTTTCAATTTATGAGTTTGTTTTTCAACATATTTATTGTCAATATAAAAGTTTTTGGCGTATATTGAATGTAACAATTTTTATGTTCCTACCACTGATTGGGAGGTGGGTGGGAGTGGGGTGGCGGAAAAATAGTAGCCTTGGGGAGTCAAAATGGTAAATCCGCCCACAGGGGTGGCCGCAGAACGTTTCTGATGTTGAACAGTTGAAGATTGTAAAACTAAATTTGAATTTTCATAATATCCCCAATACATTAAAAACATGTATATCAACGTAAAAACATACATAAAACCGTACATACACGTAAGGATAGATAAATAAGTTTAAGAAATTGATAAATTTCCAAAATAGAAATGTTGCGTTAATTTATTTTACCGAACAATTTATAAAATTTCGGAATTGATAAGGTGTGATATATATATATACGCATGAATATTTATATAGACAAATGTCTAGAGGGTGAGAACTATAATTTGACGCATTTACATACTTTGTCTCTAAAAATTTTCAACGTAAACTTTTCACGGTTAATAAAGGTGAAACATGTATGAAAACATAATTTGTTTAGAAACTGATACATTTAAAAACACGTAAATTTTCACCAGACGTAAATTTTCACCTTTATAATGTCAATCAAGATGCCTGCTCTTAGCTTTATTCATTATGAATTTCACGGAAAACAAACTTTGCTATTGAAACACAAATATATATATATAGATACTCAAATATATAATAGAATACAGAAATTTTTAAATTTCTGTATTAATATAAAATTATATTTATAGCTACACTAAATACATAGTACTTTCTTAGTTTTTTAAATTGAAAAAATTGTAGAAAATACTAAAGTATATAATGTAGAAAACAAATCTAATGAATAATATTTATTATATTATACTAATGACTTCCGAACAGTGCCGGTTTAAGAGTTTTGTGGGCTCTACACTGAAAAAATAGAATGGGCCCTTTAAGAATATGACCCTCGTGATATTCAATTAATAAATCACTTTTTAAGTTCACTATCTTCAATATTCAGGTTTAGCAGTAATAAAAATTTCTCGGACATTTGTAAATAAACAAGATTAGAATAACACTTAAATTTTAATAACTAACCCACATTGTTCCGACTTATGACTGTCAAGTCGCGTCGTTATATCCGATACGAATTTCCCTAGTTAGAATCTACATAGACTACAAAATCACCGTCGTTATATACGATGTCGTTATAACCGATATATTTAGTATGGAGTAGAATAGCTTATTCAGAAATATTTGCATTATTTTCAGTCAGTGCATTTTCGTTTAAATTAAAAAATAAAATCGGAAAGAGGTTGGGGGGGGGGATTAAATATATACAGTGAAAATTGTCTAAGGCGGAACTTTTATAAGGCGACAACTTGCTCAACACGGAATTTTTTTACGGTCCCTTCAAAAGTCAATGGTAGTTAACATTATCTAACACAGAAACTGTCTAACGCGGAAGCGGAAAGCACTATTTAATCCCGTCAAAGAGAAAAACCTGCATAAAGCGGAAAATCGTTAGTAGGAAGAAAATTTTCTCAGCAGAAAAAGGAAAGAGGGTTGTAATACAATGCAAATAGCAAAGTGGAGGCTGGCGAACAAAAGAGATTTTACAGATATAGAATGCCCTTGTCCGCATAAGAGTTGCCACGGGGTGGTTTTGGGGGTTGTAACCCCCCATTGCAATGAAATTTTGTATATTTAATATAGGAATATATGAGTTATAGCTCTGTAACCCTTCTCATTAAGCCTATAACCCCCTTATGAACTTTCTGCGTACATCTATACTTGTCGGACCGCCATTTTGCACACCACTCACCCACTGTAGGCACACGCAAAAAGTTCATAATGGGAGAGTTGCAGAGCTACAACTCCATTGTATTTACATATGTACGCAATTTTTTATCGCAAGGGGGGAGGGGTTACAATCATAATCGACCCCTCTTACGTATGCCAGTGCCACCCACTTCTTAAATAAAAACGTTCATTATTAACCAGAACGAAAAGTCACTCATATCCACTTTATCAATTCATGGATAAACCCACCGCAAGGGAGAGTATCTTTATACAAGGGAATCATTATCTTTACAAGGGAGGTACTTTATCGTTACAATTTAACCTTACGTAATAGATTTTTGTTATGGAATTGGCATGCATAGTTAGCATGAAATTTTGCACCATATTGATCGTAACTACTAAAACCACAATATAGTGCAAAAATTAAAATTAATAAAAATAAAATGCAGTGATAAAATAAATATTTTTATCAAAAGGAAAATATAGTCTTAAAGTTCGCAAGATAAGACAAAAGAGAAAAAAATATCACATGCAGTCATCTCTTACCACTGAATTTAACTATGCATATATTTTACATGTGACCTCCATAAGGCGGAAACATGCATACTATGGAATTTTTTTCCGGTCCCGTGAGTTTCCACCTCAGCCAGGTTTCACTGTATGTACATAGTTAAAAAATTAAAAAATTTCGAGGAGAGGTTGCATATTTTTGATTTTTGCTCTTGAGAAAAAAAACCCTGAGAATTGAAATCGATTTTAAAAATCCAGAGGGAGCAAGTGCCACCCTTGCCCTATGCTGCCGTCGCCCATGCTTTCATGTCTATTTCCTTTGAAAACATAGAGGGATTTCTTATGCTTCATTTTCCACTTCTTTATACCAGACAAATTTACACGATCTTCAATTTTCACTTTTTATTATATTCGAACTTTAGTTTCAAAATGTTCGATTCCTGTTTTATCGAAAAATCCTTTCGTCCTTCTTCATTTCATTTATGAGAAACAAAAGCAATTATTCCATTTGGTTTTGACTAAGATTTTTTTAAAGTTTCAGGATTGCAACTAAATTTTTCATTATATCTTCTCGTGCTCTTTCATTTTTGAAGAAAATTTCCCGTATTTCTCGCTTCGGTCATAAACCGCGGAAATTATTCTTAATGACTTCATAAAAACTGGTTTTCAATAAAAAATAGTTCCGTTAATGTATTAAATATTTGCATCAACGTTATACAGCATAGTTGATGGTTCTGGGCCGAACGGATCGACGCGCTTTAGACAGACGTTGCTGTCCTTCGTCAGGAACCAAACAGAGTGAACTTTAACTGAGCACAGAGTGTTGCCAACTTTTTTTTCCTTCTGCAAAAGTTCATCTTCTTTTTAATTAAATTTTAACTGATTGACGACGACTTCACCGTAATAAATTTCTATGGATTAAATATGAATATCTGAACTTATGTGATGGAGTATAACTATCGGTGGGGGAAATTTTTGAATTGACTATTTATAAGAGAAGAAGATTTCTAAATGGTTTGAAGGTTAGACTATTGATGATATTGGAAAAGAATTTTCGGAGTTTTGGTTGCTTACCTTGCACTTCCATTTTGGTAACTAACGTAATGAAACAAAATAATACACATTTATGCATCTTTCAGAAATTAAAATTGCATCTTGTAATTTTAACCTTAGTACTTGGACACCGAACTAAGAAGTATGATACATAAAAAATGTAGCCATCATATATCATAACCCATCATCAACTAAGATACATATCGCTATCAGTCACTAAGATACATATCGCTGTCACTCACTAAGATACATATCGCTATCAGTCACTAAGATACATATCGCTGTCACCCACTAAGATGCATATCGCTGTCACTCACTAAGATGCATATCGCTGTCACTCACTAAGATACATATCGCTATCATTCACTAAGATACATATCACTGTCAGTCACCAAAATCCATATCTCTATCAGTCACCATGATGCATATCGTATTATCAGTCGCTAAGATACATATCGCTATCAGCAGCTATTGTATCTGCCTGAAAATAAATTTGAATTGAACTGAATATATAGCGCTATCAGCAACCAAGGTATATATAGCGAACTAAGCCATAGACGCATATGTGGTATCCTTGTTTGTTCTGTGTAAAACCCGCTAATTTTATTATCGCTATATCGATCCGTATTCTGGAGTTTGATTCCCTAGAACACAAAAGTTCGGAACCCTCGAGAAACTAAAGTTCGAAACCCTCGGAAAACTGAAGTCCTGTCGCAGCCCGATCTATGTTATTCTTGTGTCATAAAGCACAAAGAAACAAACTATCAGCAACTGGCCTATATTGCACCTATTGTGGACTTCAATACACAGAGAACCACAGGATGTGGCATTCTAATTTGTTTATCAAATAGTACCTAGATCTATGATTTTAATTAACACACAGAGGGAAGGTTGAAGTACTTGATTCCGCCAGCCATTAAAAATGTCTCAAGTACTAGAACACACACACACACACATGCATACACTTATAATTGAGATTTATACACATCCCTGTCTCTAATAAAAAAAAATTAAAATCGTAGTTTTTGAAAGGAAAGAAGAGTTTACAGTGGTCCGTGAAATGAAAGAAAATTCTGCAGTCCCTTAGAAATAAACATTTTTTTTTTTACTTAGCGCCTTAACAATGCATACAAACATGCAATAGAACATCGTTGCTTATCATTCCATGTTATGCGACGATATTACATGGTAAGTATGTCTTGAGGTGCAACAGAGCATCGCCACGTATCAACAGCGAATGACTTCAATGCGTTTCATCGGTATACTACATAATAAACCAATACCTAGTCTACACTGACTAAACGCTTTTGTTCGCAAACCGGTTCAAATATACGAACACGGGTGCAACGCGAACGCATAACATTCCTTTGATGCGACGGGGGAAATACCGACAACTGATGGGACGCGGAAATGTTGCGATGTTCTGTTACGGAGAGCGGTCCAGATTTGATACGCGACGGTGTTAGACCGCGTCCAGACATGTAACACAGGGCCGTGCTTAGGGACGTGCGAGCTGGGCGGCCCCATATACTTTCAACAGAGTATTTGGTCAATTGACCTTTTGCGTGTGACGTCATACTTCCCATAATGCAGCTTCTAAATGGTGGTCAAAATAAATTGGCAGCCGCCGCGCAGCCTCATGTACGCGTTATTGTGTTTATTGTCAGGGCCATATGGCCACCGCAGGGACCCCAGCAATAAAAAAAAAAAGGTAGAAATTTTATTTGTAAGTTCTAATAGGATAAAAAAGCGGCTTTGTTCGTTGAATTAGCTTTTCATTAATTCGTTATAATATAATTAGAGTAATAATAAATGACAATAATTCGTATTTTATTTAATTTTTATCCCCTATTTTCAATTTAACCTACAGCGTTAAGACCAGTAAAAGACTTTATGCTTTATGAAGGATTTAATGCTAAACCCTGGTAAATCTTTTTATCGTTGTGTTATGTCAAAATATTTTTAAGGGCCGCTAAAATCTGCTTTGCCCAGGGCCGCTAATATCGTAAGCATGGCCCTGATGCAACAAAACCCCGTAACAGAACACCGTCGCGCATCCAGTCTGGACAGCACTCCGCAACTGAGCATCGTAACATTTCAGCGTCCCATCAGTTGTTTGTCTTTCGCCGTCACTTTAAAGGAATGTTACGCGCTCATGTTGCATCTCATGTTCGTATATTTGCACCAGTTTGTGAACAACAGTGTTCAGTCAGTGCAGACTTGATACGATGGGGCACACTGATATCCCGTGCTGGTAATACGCGACGATGTTCTAAGCCGTAACATCGTCGCGTAACACGGGATATCACGCGACGATGTTCTGTTATGATGTTCTGTTGCATGTCTGTACCCATCCTTACATTA
>QLNU02003225.1:119843101-119863411 GCA_006491805.2 Dysdera silvatica | reverse complement strand
ATGCGTCTAAACGCACCAACAAAAACTTCGAATCGGTCAAATTTTCCTTTCAAATTTCGCGGTCTTTGGTATTATATCTGCTTGGTTGTATAGACTTGTTTGGAAGTTGCTCTACTTTTTATAAATGCAAACAAATATGTGATTCGAAACATCGATTTTGATAATACCAATGCCAAAATTTTTATGAAACGAGATATAATGCCGAAACTACTACAACTGAAACTGTCCGCAGCCATTAAAATAAATGTTTTGAAAGCAACTAGATTTTTAATATTCAATTTTTGAAGGTCAACATGTAACTTTTAATGAAGTTATATTCCTTCATTTTTTATAGTCTTCTGAATTTTATATAAGAACTCCAAAGTCTCTCTCCATAATTGCGTGTGAAAGACTGTCCTATATTAATTTCACCTAAGTATGCCACCAAACGCTTCTAAACCTTCTGACTTTATTCTCTTTGAAATTTCAGCTACTGCCAGAAATAATTCGGACAATAATATGTTGCGTCACTAGAACTTTAATAGCCTTTACTTTCTGCAGATAATTACACTTTATCGGTTTTATGGTAATCACCATAGAACAAACTTCCATACAGGTAACATTTCAGCAACGTATAATTTGAATATATTTTTTTACTTTGTGTTCCATGTTCATTTATGATTGCATTTCTGTAAATACTTGCTAAAATTTGCTTTTTGTTTTGAACATGCAAATAAAGCTATCCTGACAATACATATATTGTTTGTTTGGTAAAAATGTCGTCCAAAATTGGATGGAGCAAGATCTGTTGTTCTAGTTTCTGCAAAAGAAAAAAAAACTGTCCATTTTATGCATTATATGACGTCAATAGTTTGAAAAAAAGACTTAAAGTTAACGTGCAACTTTTGCTTGGAAAAAATCAAACTTGTATAGGAACTATATTTATCTATTTAATTATATTTGTAATGAATAAAAAATTATTTTAATTTTAACTGATATCTGATTTATTCAATGAATAATTTGTACGACATTATTTAAAACAATATCGTGCAGCATCAAGTCATTAAAAATATGTTGTTCAAAATCCAATTACTTAATAAGAAATAGGGATCGTCAATTCAATATTGCAGCGTAATTTATATCGTTCACCAAATCAACTTACGAACTCTTACCCAAATTTGAGTAATTGGTGTTAGTGAGAGAAAATTCCTGCACCGGTTCTAAAACGTTACTAATATACATATATATATATATATATATATAACATAAAGTTAATTTAAATTTTTATTAACGGCCCAATGACATTCATTTCTACAATGCCTTCGAGCCGTTTCACATTGGTTTTTATGGGTTTCAATGAACGGTTCCTTATTATTTCAGAAACGTTATCTTACAGATCTCATATTTATATGTTGTGTCTAGTATGCGCTTACAACTTTTCCCTTGAAAAAGATTGTGCATGCATATCTGGATTCCGTATATTATTTTAATATCTAATTTAAATTCTGTCACTTTCATTATTAACGCATTATTACAAATCGCGAAAAATACAGTGCGTTATAGAATAAAAGCGACCGCATACAAGGTGGTTAGTAAAGTCCTTATACACGCAGATAACTGTCGAACGGAGAGAGCTATATGTATGAACGTGATATATAGGTATAGTAAAGTGACTATGTACTACAAGATGAGACTGCGTGCAGCGCCCCTAGCGGAAAAATTCAGAACTCAGAGCTGCTATCTCGAAAACTATTCAAGATACGGGAAATATGTCAATTACAAAGTTGCTAAAAAAAGCACCAACTAGTTAGTACGAAACGATTTTTTTCCACCACCTTAATAGGGCAAAAATCGTGATTTAGGAAGTTTAATGGGTACAGGACGCCCCTGCGTGACAGGTTTTTCCCTTCGCATAGCTACGTATAGAGGAAAAGCTTCGGGTAGGGGCGATACTTTTATTGCACACACAATCTCGTTACAAAGCGCATGATATGCAAATGTGTACGCTACAATAATGAAATCGTATTATATCGTATTTTGCGTAATAATTTTGGAATTTTGACCAACAATGGTGTTACTGGACGGATACCTTTAAAACCTCTTAAATTACGATTTTTGCCCTATTAAGGTGGTGAAAAAAAGTCATTTCGTACTAACTAGCTGGGACAATAGGTCAATTGATAATGGAAACATCCAGGAATGAGAGAATGCTTATTGGGGTGATTTAAATGGACATGTAGGAAAAGTAAGAGAGAGGAAAGACGAATATTTGGAAAGTGGAACGTGGGTGAGAAGAATAAAGGAGAGAGGATTATAAACCATGCGGTTGATTTAGAGATTGTTAATACTTACTTTAAAAAGAATAAAAACCAAATGATCGCTTATAAAAGTGGAGATAGAACTAGCCAAACTGACTATATTATGTGTCGTAGAAGGCAGCTGAAGGGAATAAGAAACAGTAAGGTGATTAGAGGTGAGAGTGTAAAATTTAGTGACAAAATTTCGACGTCGATTACTTTGCCTGACTCAGCACCGATTACGCTGCACACACCGATTTGCGAAGGAAAACCTCGACTCTTCCAAGTGCCATCGCCACTGACACATACACATACACCACCATCTAATGTCGTCAATGACTTTGCTTCTACTGATACTTCTTTCATCACTGTTTCTGAAGTTATTGCAAGAGGATTTTTAATGTTCGTTACAATTGGACGACTCGACGTGCTAGAAACAGCAGTAGGCAAATCCATGATACCGCAAAATGTCTTCAAACTCGACAAATCTCCATACTGACCATACTGAAACACCATACTGAAAGTTGAAACCGATAAGCAAAATAATAGTTTGTTGCTTAGAGTCCGCCTCTCTTGACCATAAATGAAATGATGTCCACGTCGTAAGGAAAGGAATAGTCACTTACTTTCAAAACTGGATAATTTAGGACGGCAGTAATAGAGAAGTCCACCCCCTTCTTTTGTACCAGTATTACCCTACCGTTCCCACTTCCATTTCCGTTTACAGTACCACATGTTCCTTCTGTTGCGCACACCGATTCGTATGTGAAGTTTACAAATTTGGAGAAAATTCCTAATAACTCAAATTCTGTGCCATCTCCACCATCTTATTTATCATCAACCAATTTATATATCACAAACCTGGGAGTCAAATTCAAAACCTCAACTTTAAAATGCATTGCAATACCCGCTAGTGTCATACGAATCTTTATCCTTTGTATTAAGACGTGCACCCAAATGCTTTCTCCCTTCCAATTATCTGTTGCTTTCAATTATTTTCCTTTCAGTGTAAAATGTGTAAGAAAAGGTTTTCATCTTATGATAACGGATGATAAAGAATGTTGTGATTTGAGTATACCATGGCGGGCTACTGATATTCTTTAGCAGACATTGATAATGTTTCACTATAAATTGATAAGGTTCCACTGACTGTAAATATCATTGGTCAAATAAATGCTTTGAAGTAAATTCTCTCATTTATTCTAATTCTCAAATAGATTGGATAGAACATTTGTTTGAATTCAAGTTTATCTTACCCAATATTAGCACAAAATATAAAATGAGAAACACCCGAATTATTTCACATACGAGAAAGTCGGGCAAGTTGACGACAGTTTTAAAAAAATTCAAGTTTAAGGAACAGGTTTTGCCTTGGGAATATATTATTAAATTTTATGATATACTTAGGTTTATGACAGATCTGACGGACAACTTACATTAAAATAAGAAAACTACAGCTACATAATATAAAAAAAAGAAAAGAAACACAATTCGTTGTCTTGCCGTATACCAGGATCATGATGACGAACCATATGGGGCAAGTCGGTGAACACAATTCGTAAACCATATTCCCATAAAGCGTTTTAGCAGTGATCGCAAATGTATTCGCTCAACTACAATACATTAAATCTAAAAAAATCAAAATATTATACAATACATTGAGTCCCGTCTTCCTGCGGAGGATCAGTGTAGCTCTCATTGCATCCAGGGCAGTTAAAGGAATTCGCAGCATATCTTTTACAGTTTTCCTTTTAATAACTTTCACGGAATTTAACTATCCCTTTGTAAGCGTTATTTTCTTATTGGCAACTAGCTATTTGGCCTTTTTTATCAGTAAAATATCTTTCTAAGTAGTCGCTTTTAAAATTGTCTACGATTTTGCTATGATTTTTTGTTTCGGGTTTGATCGCAGTGCAATCTGAGGTCCGCAATGCCCAGAGAAATGCCATAGGTTTTTGAACAATCGTACTCTAGGCATTTTCTTGCAATCTGTTTTCGTCTGCATCAGTCTGCTCATAGATTGGATCACACACTTCTTGAATGTATTCTTCCTCGTGTTCGGTCTTTTCTGCAGAAATTGCGGCTGCAAATTCAGCATCATTGAAAATGTGTCTAATGAATGGTGCGTTTCCTGCTGCTCGATACCTTAATAATAAATAGTTTCTAAGTAAATAATATGGTAAGCCATGAACACCTGCTAAATTCAGTTTAAAAAGTAATCTTTTATGAATTATAGTGTCAAAATACCTAGATAGGTAAAAAAAATAACATCGGCTGATTTCTTAGAATCCAGGGATGAATAAATAAAATCTGTAGCTGCTAATAAAGCCTGTTCGGTTAAGTTTCCTTTAAGGAACCCAAATTTATTATCGTGCATAATGTTACTGCTTTTGAAAAAAATTAGATATTCTCTCAAAAAGCAGTTTTTCGAAAACCTTTCTGAAGACTATTAAATACTGATATATATTTCTCTAGTTAGATAATTTCCGATCTTGAATTTTCTTAAATACAGAGTTATTATTTTGATCTCGTCAACATATATTAGTGAATACGCATATGATGTCAGTTATACGATAGAATTGTTTAATCAAAAATATTATCAATTTCCAGCTTAGCTGTGGATCCATGAAATGTAAGTATGGGCACACAAAGGAAGAAGACTCAGACATCGTTTATGTCTTTTGGCGGCGATTCGTAACAAAATTAAACAAAAGAATGGTAAAAAGGGTCAAATTATATATAAGGTTATATTTTCCCAGATCGTAAAGTTCAGGGGAGGAGTTATCAAGAAACCGCATGTCGCCCCTCGAGAAAGCGAGCCATCGAAAACACGCAACAGAATAACCATCTTACTTAACAGCCAATGTATTTTCTAAAGGAATTATTCTCCTATTTGATTGGGGAATTGGTTTTGATTGAAGTGCGGGTTATATTTGAGACGGAGAGGATGAAGAAGAGAAAAAGGGTCTGTGTATAGCATCCGAGGGAGAGGGACGTATAACTTGGAAGAGAGACTCATCGTATATTTCTACCTGCCGGGCAATAGAATTCACAGCTTAGAAACCCCACGAGTTTGAAGTCAGCAACAGCCCTTGTGTGCTAATAAATTTGACGCGCTGAACCTTGCTCGATTCACGCCCAAGTTCAAAATAGGCCGCAGTATCCGGTCAGAAGATCTGCTTCGAAAACATTTGAACTCTTGTATTGCTACACGTCTTTTGAGTCGTGGTGCACAAAAGTTCAGGTTATTAATAGATAATTCGAATACCTACCGACTCCGACTGAACTCTCCTATTGCTACAAATCCGTTTAGTAGTGACACAGCAACGTTCATCTTATTCATAAATAATTCGATTACGCATCTACATCGAAGATATTCTTGTATTGCTGCATGTCATTTGGGTAGTGGCGCAGCAAAGTCCAGCTGTCCCAGAGATAATTCTATATCGCATAGGCAACCTGTGAAATCCCGTGGCTTGAAAGAACACAAGAAGTAGCGCAGCGACATCCCGGTTTCCAGTCTACACTGTATTCCATTCGGCATCAGCCGTACTGAGGACTTCGTACACACCGCTCTCTCCGGAGGTCACTCCGGTTTTTAATTGCAGCAACTTCAGACGACGGCCAACGGATACCTGAACGTGAGTCACTTTCCATTTCCCTCACCAAATAGGGGGTGTACCATTCACTGCGTTATTTTACCAGCATATTGGTTTAATTGAAGCAAGGCCATAAGGAAACAATAAGTTACATTAATTTGTTCATTTCTCTCGCTGCCCATACTTACTATTTCGTATTGTAGCATTGTATCTAGAATTTAACCTTACGGAGTAAATTAACGTTGAGCTCTGATCGTTACCAAAGGTAACATAGACGCAAATACCTCCTGTTAATAATCATTGAAATATTTAGAGCGCATACTTATTGTCAGAGATCCAACAGAAAAAGAATACTCCCGAGTTTCATGAGATTATTCCGTAAATTGTAGTGCATATGTAGTTTGGTATAGAAGAAATCATTAAATTGTTTAGTTTGTTTAATTGGCGTCTTTTTCAGTCTTTTTTTTAAACATATAGAGACTCACGGCAAAATTGAGATAATCTTAAGGTTAACCAGCAACTAGAGCTACCAGCAGCTAAATAACATATTTCAATAACTGCAGCACTACAACAGATATTGAGAGGCATATTCTTTAAAGATTTAAGGATTCCATTTACAATTCATGGAACAATATTACAAAAATATCTTTGTGGCGCAAGGGCAGCAAGGATCATTTTGTATCGATATAAATAGATTTTCATCCATTTGGCAGTGGAACATGAGTTGAAAGCATAATTTTGAGCGGTATATAAAAGGCAAAAAATAAAACAATATTTGGTAGATATTTCAGCGTCATTTGAATTTGAACATTGCTATAGATCAAAGCAAGCATGCAACATGTAAGTTTGCTTAGATGATTGACAAAAAACCAAAGGTCATTCCTGGAACTGTATGAGATCAATACTTTCCTTTAATAGGTTAATTTAGTCAGTTTTACAATAGATCATAATGAACCCTTCAATTTGTGTGTATGAGTTAAATTATCGGAATTATAGTTTCAGTCCCAGTAGATGGAGATTTCAAAAACATTGAAATCAGCCAAACAGTTTAACTTGACAAGTACAGCACTATTCCAAACACTGAGAATCACACCACTAAATCATGGAAAAAGAACGATATTACCAATAAATTCCAAAAAGTAGATCATTCTCTTACTACTATATGTGATCCAAGAACAAGGTGCTGAGGTTTCTTTTTCTTTTTTTTTTTTTTTTCGAACCACTGACCTTAATTAAAAAGAATTTCACGTAACATTCATGGGATATTTTGTAATAACCTTATATGTTTACATATTATGTTAAACATCATAAATAGCAATGAAAAGATCGTCCAAGCTTTCGGATGTAAGAAGCAAATAATCCCCATCAGGGAGTAGTATGACGATGTTATGTTTCTGTCTCTTTTTATACTTGAAATTTCTGGAAAAAGTGAACAGAATTAGAAAAATGAATTGAAAATGAATTGAAATGAATTGAAATGACTGAAATGAATTGAAAAGGAATGGTGAAAAGTCAAGGTGAATGACATGATCATTATGATATTCACGATATACTATAATGGAAATAAATTTAAATGAATAATTTAGAGACTTATGTCAACACCGTCAGATCTCCACATTAGACGATATAAGCAACGTTAATATGTTAAGATCAGGAACGAAAATGACTGGACGCAAACCTCAGTGTCGGAAGCGGGCAAGTAGTACATCATAAGCATTGAAGGAAAAAGATGTATTCAATAGCTGTAAAAATAATCTATTATTCAAGGTTGCCAGTACAGCTGCGAATATCTGCTATATTGTTGATGCTTTCGAACTAATTCTGAAGGTCAAGTAGTCATTTTTCCCACATTATGACCCTGTCCTCTAAATTATCTATTTCCATGATATAATCGCCATTTAGTTTTTTTATTTCAATATCAATTGCCATACGTATTTCTTTCTTTTGAGGACCAAAATGTTTGTCAAGATCTGTGGTGACAAGTTTGTGAGTAGAAGCGATTTGGCGTCGATTTTGTCATTAAGCGATTTTTTAAATCTTTTATATCACTATCCCTTCGGTTACGGAGAGAGAAAAGGTATCTGATACCAGACGTGCCTGCAGGTACCATAATCAGGTAATCAGGCACCTGCAGGTATTTGTTTAGTTGTCGGGGCGGTGGACACTTGCTTCCTATGTGGCATAATGTTGCCCGAATCCAGCGTCCAAATTATCGATTTGAGAGAGAGTTTCTCTTGCACTATTGTTCCTCAATGCAGTGATATTTACCCCGAAATAGAAATTGTTACCATATACTCGAATGTAATTTTTATTGCCTACATTTACAGACCACCTAGGGGAAATGTTGAGGATTTTTTAACTTCATCCAAAATTACTTGAACACATTAACATTACTAAATCAAAACTGATAATTACGGGCGACATCAATATTGATATCAATTCAATTCATAATAGACATACGTCCGATTTCAATTATATGATCTTTGCTAGTTGTTTTTATATTTCTATTAAATTACCTACTAGAATAACTGCTCGCTTTCAACCTTTAATTTAACTTTGTATAACAAATATTTTGCATATAAATTCTGGATTGGTTGCCCATCATATCGGTGACCATCTCACAATATTCAATACTATTAATCTTTCAAATCTTCATTTGCAAAATTTTAAGCATAAATTTATCCTTCACGACCTTTCTGAAAGCAATTTAATTCTCTTTAGAACTCGTCTTTCTAATGCAGATGGGTCATCCATCTTTGCCCTAACACACATCACTTTCTTCCTGTCGACTGAAACACCTGTTGAGTTTAACTTACACCACATTACTTTGCACAATATTTTCTATAGACAATGTCTTATAAATTAATGTCATTTCTTTTGCCCTTTGCAAGTGAAGTGTCATTCTGCCTTCAATTGACAAAGGGAGCAGTTGGCTCCCGAAACGTCGTGTTTTTAAACCTTACGCCAGTGTCGAAATAACTGTTTGTTATGGAATCTCCTGGTGAAACTCTGTATTGTTTCGTTAGAAACCCAAAATACCTTTTCAAACACATCGACGTTGCACCAGTCGCTTCCGAAAATTATAATTGTATAAAATTAACTAACCATAAAGCTTATAAAAATTTCAATTCGCATTTTAAACATCATAAAGTAAGAGAAGCCAGTCTCTTCAAAAGATTGATCATATAGATTGCACATAAAAACGGAGAGACTTTGTTTACAGAAACTAAGCCCTTATATATGGTACTACCAAACATTTTGCGAAAGTATTATCGAAATATCCATATTTACAGTAAGAAATTCGTGTTTGCATTAGCATAGAGGAGGCAACCTTCAAATAAATCAATGAAAATTAAGTGCGCATGTGATAATATCAATGAACAAAAAATTGGAAGGAAAAACAGATTAGATCTGAAGCTTTTGTTGTGGAAACGCTAACTTTATTGAATTTCGTTAATAACCTTTAACAAAAAAACAATAAATTGTATTATATTTTGCAGCTAATGGGATATTGGTATTCGCGTGACGGAACAGGTTGTTGAGCATTCTGTTGTTAGTAGCAACGGAGAATTGAAAAGAAACAAAGTCAAAAGGCTACGAAGTGTTTCGATTTATAATTTAATGTGAAGCAGTTGAAACGTTGTTTCGCTAATGAGTATGGAGATGCGCTTTAGAGTTGCAGTTGTGAATTTTACTCACTTTTTTTCAGTACTAAAATTACCGGATGACAAATATGTCGGCGTAAGTGGTACAGAATTCGAGTTATTAGAAATTTTATCCAAATTTGTGAACTTCACATACGAACTGGTATGCACAACAGACGGGGCATGGGGTACTGCAAATGCAAATGGAAGTTGGAACGGCATGGTGGGAATGCTACACAGGAATGAAGCCGACTTAGCTCTCGACAGAATAATTTTATCATATTGCAGGTCGAAAGTTGTTGACTTTGTTTTCCCATACGACGTGGACATCGACACTTTTATGATCAAGAAAGCTGGACGCTCGGCAACAAAGTATTATTTTGCTTATCCGTTTCAACTTTCAGTATGGATATGCATATTAGTTTCCATAATTGTTTGTTCGCCGTTTTTATTACTACTTCGTCATGTTAGTTTAGTCAATTTCAAGAGTATTTATGCCTCCTTGGTGAACATTGTTTCTTCCGCAGAAATGTTGATCGGAAATGGAGTCATCACAAAAGGTTTCGACAAAGTGGCAGTCAGAACTCTTTTTGTTTTATGGGCATTTCCGCTTCGAGTATTGATGTTTTGTTTCACTGGTTTACTTCTGTCGTTTCTAATGGCACCTTTGATGGAAAAACAAATTGAAACTTTTGAACAACTTGCTGTAGAAAGTCGAATAGGCCGAGTTAAAGTTACCACCTGGAAAGGTTCGTATTTGGAAGATACTATTGAACGTCCAGAGACACAACTATTAACAGATTTGGGAAAAAATCTTCGTAAATATCCAAAGGCGTTAGCAAACTCAGATATTGAAGCACTTGAAATGGTCAACGGCGGTTACGCTTACATCGGAACAAGATACTATTCGACAATTACAGTTCTCGAGCATGGCCACAATATTTTTATATCAAATGACGGATTTGGTACATCGCCAGTCTCTGTTCTCTTCAGAAAGAAATTCCGCTTCACCAAAAATTTTAATAAGGCGATTATTCGGCTGCAACAATCTGGTATTTACCAGAAAATATTGAATGACAAGATTTTTAAACTTGGTTTGAAGGAAAAGCTTCGTACCAATCACGATCACCATTTGAGACCCATCTCCATCAAGAATTTATCCGGGGTTTTTGAAATATTGTTTATCGGTCTCGCAATTTCCTTTGTCGTTCTATTATTTGAGATAATCACCAGGTCTAAAAGTCGTCATAGAAGATTCAAGATCAAGAATTCTGAAAGTGGTCTGCTGACTTGATATCTTCCCGCACTTCTTAAATTTTGTTCAGGCGCTTAGGTACAACATGTTCGAAATAGGCATAAAAAGTGAAGCCCCTTGCAGTGAAATTATTTCTCAGCCTACATATGCAATACGCCATAAAATAAGAGCACGTATCGAATCTATTATTCTTATAGATATATATTTTGCACTAACTGAAATTATTTCATTTAATCTCTGTTTATTCCACCAACATCGATGTTTTTATACATGCACTTTCTAATTTTTCTAGTGTTTTTAAATATGAGAAATTCTTACACCTAAAATTATTTAATCAGAAACACCGATGGTTTTGCTGTATCTCTGCATTCTAAACTTAAATTCATGATCCTTGGATTGGCTGTCTGAATACAGCAAGTAATATTTGAAAATAAATTAACCTTTGCACTACAAAAACAGAGACCGTTCAAAATTGTTTGCATTACCTTCATTTGGAAACTACGTGCGATCTTGTATGTTTCGTCTGGTAATGAATCACATGTGCCTGTGCATATCTCTAAATTGGCAAATGAAAAATATGCCATGGAAAATTGCATTGAATTCCAGTTATTCGAAATTCTGTCAAAATTCATGAAATTTACATACGAATTCGTGTGTCCAAAGATAGAAAGAGGCATGGGATAGTTTAAATGCAAATGAAAAGTTGTGTGGTTGGGTACGGATACTACAAAGAAGGAAGCCGACTTGACACTCGACAGAGTAGGTTTATATCCAGGGTCGCAAATAACTGACTTTGCTTAATCGTACGTCGTGGACATTCACACAGTCATGACCAAGAACGCTGGACGCTTAGCAAGAAACTATTATTTTGCTTATCCATTTAGACCTCTATTATGGACATGCATAGTCGTTTCCCTAATTCTGTTTGTCCGATGTTATTAATATTACTACTTCGCCACGCTAATTTAATCAGTCTTAAGAGTATTTGTGCCTCCTTGGTGAACACTATTTATTCTGTAGAAATGTTAACCGGAAATGGAGCCATCCCTAAAGGTTCCAATAAAGTAGCGATCAGAAATTTTGTTGCGTTATGCACTCTATCGCTTCAAATATGACATTCTGTTTTACTGGTCTATTGCTTTCGTTTCTTATGACACCAATGATTGAAAATTAGACTGAAATTTTGGTACAACTTGCTATAGAAAGTCGAACAAGCAGAGTCAAACTCCATGCTTCAAAGGTACGTATTTCATTTCTGTTTTTCACAATCCAGAAACACAACTGTTAACAGATTTAGGAGAAAATCTCTCTAAGTATCAAAAGGGGAAACCAAATTTAGCCTCTGAGGGAGTTTTTATAAATTGTTGTTTTCGGTTACGCAATTTTTATTCATATTCTATAATTTGAGCCGATCAGCAAATCTAAGTATCCTTATAAAATATCCAGATTCAAGAATTCTGTAAGTAGTTCCAGATTTGATATGAGTAGAAAATATTCTAAATAGAATTGAAAAACAAGTATTTTATACTTTAAAAATATATGTATGAAACTTACAGATCCAATATATATATATATATATATATATATATATATATCGGGCTGGGCATATTGCAAGAAGAACTGATCAACGATGGACAACAGAAATTCTGAACTGGATTCCAAGAGACCACCGAAGACCTAGAAAACGTCCTCAAACTAGATGGGTGGATGAAATAAGAAAACAGGTTGGGGTGACGTGGAAACGAATGGCCCAGGATAGACTTGTGTGGAAAGCATTTGGAGAGACCTTCATCCAGCAGTGGATAGATAATGGTTGAATATGATGATGATATATATCAGGAAATGGATATTTCTGAGATTTTACTCATATATAAATGGAATATTACCTCAAAGTTCTTCATTAATTCTGACCGTTTTACAACGAAGTTCGAATTTTATATAGCAAGCACCTTTTTCATCTATTTAGTGTTTTGAATTATGAAACATTTGAATACTTGAAGGTGTTTAACTAGGAACGTCAATTCCTTGACCTATGTGCATCTCAGCATGACAAAATTTAAATCGATATCCTTGCTATATCAACCTTAATAAAACACGTATATATTTCAAAACAAATTCCTTCTTGTGCTACAGGAAAAGACGCTGAACTCAATTCATGCGCATTTAAAGTCATTTGTAATGGTGTTGTGCTGAAAAGTACCGTGAACCTTGAGTTGCTCGTTGGACAATGAGTCATTATTGGCTGTGCATGCTTCTTTCAGCGAAGAATTTGTGTTTACTGTGTAATATACTTACCATTCTCAAAAAAATTTGCTTAAACAAACCTAATCCTCACTAAGCAATTGGGAACTATTTAAATAAGGCATTGACAACTAAAGGAATATTGAACTGTGAATAGTAAATTCGAAGCTAAATTTTTCTGCATATCTGTCGCTATTTACTTATGCACGAGCTTTACTGAACGAGGATAACAAAGGCCAATGTTTGCCTTGTCCCACAGGTTCTTACGGAGAACTCTTAACCTCCTTTGTCGGAGGGAACCCAGCACCGAGTTTACAGTGAGCAGTTAGTGGGAGAACTTTTATTTACCTTTGGATTTACTTCTTCCCGACAATTGTACACCATGGCGAGAAAAAAAGGGAAGTTGCATGTACAGGTCTTATATTTAAACGCATTGCTAAATGCTTACACATCTTGCGCATCAGCTTATAGGTTTAGGGTTGCTCGGCTTATTCTTAAGTTTACTACATAAAGATTGCAGGTCTTATGCTTAAGGTGTTTGCATGAAGATTACGCGTCTCATGCTTAAGGTAATTGCTTAAGATTGCATGTCTTATGCTTATCACATTAACTGATGATTTCGCTCCAGCGTTTGATACGGCGTTATCGGTGAAGTGAAATGACGTGCTGGCGCGTAGAGCGGGGTGATGTCTCAGTAGTCAATCCCGGGCTAGCACGGGAAAAGCAAGACCTCAATGTTTATTATCCAGTTCAATCGGCATTATGTTTCTGTACACATTTTTGGTATTGACTTGGATTGAAGATTATAAACTAATTGTAAATGTTTGTGGTTTGTAATTTATTGCTTTATTAGTTACTGTAAAAGTAATCTTTTAACGTAAGTTGTACAGACGATAGTTCTTCAGGGATTGCACGTTAAAAGAAAAGAAAAGTTCAAAATAATAAAGGACGAGTAGCAGAGTGATTTTAGTTTTACAATAAATTCATTTGTAATATATATATATATATATATATATAAAAGTTTTCCTCGCCCATTCTTGGCGGAAACAGGCTTTGGGACGGGCAGAGCGCCATGTTCCCAAGCCTCTTTTTACATCACTTCTTAATGTGCCATGTCTAGAAACTTCCTGACAATGTGACACGTGTTTAGGATTGTGGCTTTTTGTATTTCAATGTAGGTGTTTGGGTCAATGTTGAGTATCTCCAAATTCGTCGCAAGCGTTTTTGGTACTATCCCTGTTGCTGAGATGACTAACGGGATGATGAGGATCTTTTCCATACCCCATATATCTCGTACTTCATGTCTGAGATCTTGGTACTTGGTGATTTTCGTTGTGTAGGTTGTCTGTATGTTATTGGTGTTGGGTACTGCTATGTCGATTAAGTACGTGGTCTTATTCGATTTATCGACGAGGGTTATGTCAGGACGGTTATGTGGGACTGTCTTGTCTGTTATGATTGCTCTATCCCAGTAAAGCTTGTGTGTTTCGTTCTCATGCACGGTCTCTGGCTCATATTTGTAGTACGGGCATTTTTCTGTCAGAAAGCCAGCATTCGCTGCCAATTTCTGGTGGACTATTTTCGCTACTTGATCGTGTCTATGTTTGTAGTCTGACTGCGCAAGGATCTTGCATCCTGCCATCACGTGTTGGATTGTCTCCGATGCCGCATGACAGTGTCTGCATTTGTCGCTTTCTATGTCTTTTCTCTGGATGAATTTCTGATTGTTCCTTGTTGCGATCACTTGGTCTTGGATGGCTAGCATGAATCCTTCTGTCTCTGGCTGGAGAGTGCCTTTGGCCAGCCAAGAATTTGATGCCTTTTTGTCAACGTGTGGTTGTTGCAGGTCATTGTAGTGCCTGCCATGTAATGGTTTTCCGGCCCAAGTTCTCAGTTTCTGTTCGTTGGCTGTTTCGAGGACACGCTCTTCGGTACTACACAGGTTTAGTGGCGTGTAATTTGCATCTGCTTGTATTATGGCTTGGATGAGTGGCGATCGGGGACTCTTCAACTGGAAGTATTGCCTCATGCTCTGGATCTGCTTGTCATGTAAGTCTTTGAGGTCCGCTTGTCCGCGTCCTCCTTCTTCCCGGGGTAGTGTTTGCCGTTCAATTGCCGTTGCAGGGTGTAGTTGTCCGGCTCTTCTCTGGATGGTTCTCATTTTCCGCTGGAGTTGTTCTAGTTCAGTGTTGGACCATTTGATGATCCCGAAGGAGTAGGTGAGCACTGGTACCGCATATGCGTTAATTGCTTGCGTGGTGTTCTTCCCGCTCAGTTTCGTCTTCACAATGCTTCTAAGTCTTTCTTGGAATGCTTGCGTGAGCTGGACTTTGACTTTCTTGTGCTCCTGCTGCCGTTTTTGCATTATCCCTAGGTATTTGTAGGTTTCGCCCTCGTCCAAGGTCTTCAGTAGTCTCCCGTCTTCGAGTTCGATGCCTGGTAAATCTTCTTTGCTATTCTTCTGTATTTTGCACTTATCGAGGCCGAATTCCATTCCTATGTCCTTGGAGAATGTCTCTGTTATACTGATGAGTTGTCGGAGTTGGGTGATTGTTGGCGCGTATAGCTTGATGTCATCTACGTACATGAGGTGGGAGACTTTATGTAGGTTTCTCTTGTCTTTCTTCAGCATGTATCCGTATTTACTTGTGTTCAGCATCCTTGACAAGGGGTTTAACGCCAAGCAGAACCACTGGGGGCTTAGTGCGTCTCCTTGAAAGATTCCGCGGCGGATGGGGATCTCGGCCGTTTCTATTTTACTGTCTGGCGTGTTTAGCTGTAACCGGGTTCTCCATTGTTTCATGCTGCTCTGTAGGAATCGGATGATTGAGGGATGCACTTTGTATATGCTGAGTATTTCAAGGAGCCACGAGTGCGGAACAGAGTCGAAAGCCTTCTTGTAGTCTATGTATGCGGTGTTGAGTTTTCGCTTTTGTTTTCTTGCTTGTTCCAGGATAACTGAGTCGATGGTAAGCTGCTCTTTACATCCCAGAGTCCCTTTCTGGCATCCCTTTTGTTCTTCCGTCATTAAGTTGTTGCTTTCGCTGTGCCGGCTTATTTTTTCAGAGATGCACCCCGTGAGTATCTTGTACAGGGTGTTAAGGCACGTAATGGGTCGGTATTTCGCTGGGTTACTGGTATCCTGGTCCTTCGGTAGGAGGTAAGTTATTCCCTTGCAGAGGAATTCAGGCATTTTGCTGGGGTCTTCAATTATCGCCGTAAGTTCCTTGGCTAATGGGCCATGGGCGCTGGTAAATTTCTTGTACCAGAAGTTGTGTATGCCGTCAATACCGGGTGCTTTCCAGTTGTGCGTACGTTGGATTACCTGCTGGAGTTCCTCTATCGTGATGCCCGTGTACTCCATCTCCTCTATTCCTCTCGTAGCCTCCATTTCTTGCTGAATCCAGGGGGCGCTTTTGTGCTGTACTTCATTGGACCATAGTGTCTTCCAGAAGGTCTCTATTTCTGCTGGCTTTGGGGCTTCGTACTTGTCTTTGTTCGCTGGGGTCTCTCGAAGCTTCCTGTAGAAGGCCTTCTGGTTTGCTTGGAATTGCATGTTCTGTTGTTTTTTGTTGGTATAGTCTTTGTATCTTCGGAGTCTTCTGGCGTATACACCCAGTTTTTGTTTGAGGGTATCCAGATATTCGCTGATGTGTTTATTGGGCTCTTCGTGTCTTGTATGAATCCTATTTCTCTTAAGGGCCATCTTCACTTTCCTCACTAATTTCTTACCCCTATTTCCCTGCATGTACTGGGTTATTCGCCCTATGCTGCTGCGGAGCTCTTCTATTCTTTTCTCCAGTCTCACTTGCCATGGTGGTTGGGCTTTGTTTCCTCTGTTACTTCGGCCTTCGTTCCTTACTTCGTACCCATTGGCGCGTGATGCCGCTACTGCTGCACAGTATATGGCGGTGTGTATTTCCTGTAGGGAGTTGTGGTTCTGTAGGTGTAGTGGTAGAGTATGTTCATTGAGGATCTTGGTTGCTTTGCAGAGTTTCCAAGATGCCGGTTGGCGTGGTATTCTTGGCCTTGTTGCGGCATCCGAGCCTTCATATTCCGCCAGGGCACATTGGAAACCTTCTTCCATTTTCTCCACGTCCCTCCTCTCTTCTTCTTCTATGCTTGGTTGGAGCGGTTCTCTTGCGCTACTAGCTGGTGCTTCAGGGTTGGCCACACTGGTTGAAGTGTTTGCCAGGTCATTGGCGACTTCATCTCTTAACCTTTGTAGTATGGGCTCTGCTAAGAGATTTCTGGTTATTATGTTCCTGCGTTGGGTTGTTATCCTTTCTATACTGATGTCCAGGTGTGGGTACTGTTGTGCGAATTTGGCGTGAAGTGTGGGTCTGTAATTTGTCATGTCTGTTTCCAGCTTTGTAATCGTATAGTAGGTGCGCATGATGTAGGTGTTCATATCTATTGTCCATGACATGCGCTGGCGTGGTCTTTCAGCCCTAGTGGTTGCACCTATACTAGGCTGCAAAGCACTTTGGGCTGTGTTGGTTCTAGTAGCCGTACAGTTGGAGGCGCCGCTACAACCGCCGACACCTCCAAGGAGAGACTGTTGCATATTTTTCGAACTGGCCCCTCTGCTTAAAGTCCGAACGCGGTTCTGATTTAAGAGCGAGACAACCGATGCTCCATTCATATTTTCATTATGGTTCATATCATCAGAGTCTGAGATAGCCTTTTTCACGTCGCTGGGTTACCGATAGTTATCCCAACGGCGTTCCGGATGCTGGCATGTCGTCAGCAGGCTACAAATCCGGTTTTAATGGCCCAATGGTATTTTTATTCATTATTAATACTTTCACCGATCAAGACATCGCGCCATGAGCGTAGTAACGCTGATATATATATATATATAATGTGTAATGTAATAGATGACATACGGCCAATAGCGAAGATCACACACGCAGTCGATACAAAGTCTTTTTACTTCAGTTTTGTCTCACTTGTTTTACAGTTTATGAATCATTACTGGAATAAAATACATTAATTTGCTATATATATATATAATCTATAGTTTACTATACAATGATTTAAATAGAAGAATATAATTGCTTTATTTAAAACAAAATCATTTTATATATTGAATTGACAAAATATTGAAATATTTTTTATATTTTTATTGACATGTTATTATTTCAACTTTCAAGTGGAACGTTTTTAATAACGTTACAACCACAACTACATTTTCCCAATTTTAATTTCGCAAGCTCAAGGAAATTTTTGGCCCTCTACGCTCATTATCAACGACATAAATTAAAGGGACTGTCTACACCATCACTATTAGCATAATAAATACGAAATTTAGTAAGGAGCATTGTATGCGAAAATGAAACTGGAAATGTAACTAGAATATTAATTTTATGGTAAAGTGAACGTCATCAAGCGGAAGCACATTTAAATTAAACACTGCTTTGTTGATGTCTGTTATCCCTGTAAAGAGTTGTTAACAACAAGGCCTTAACCAGAAATTTTTTCGGGAGAAGCAACAAATTTTAAAACCTCACAAACAAATAAATATTAGTAGCAAAAACATTACGGAAGGGGGGACGGGCCTTTGGGACCACCCGCTGGCTACGGCCCTCATTAACAACAAGCTGCCTTTCACTGGTATACTGTCCCCCCAATATTTTTATGCCGTCGGCACCCATGTTGTTAGGTCATAATTTTCATTCATAATTATTAGGTCATAGTTTCCTTTATTATTGTTAGGTCATAGCTACCCTTTATTGTTGTTCGGTCATTATTATATCCTTCATTATTTTCAGGCCATAATTATTTTTAATTATTCATAGGCATTATTTACAGACAGTACCAAACCATTTTGAACACATTGTATATCACAACAAAATGAAGAGATAACAGTCGAAGAACATATTGGCTATTGATTTAATTATGCATCCAGTGCAAAAATTAAATTCTGTATTTTCTAAAGTACTGAAAACAAAAAAGCTGTGCGGATAGATACTAGAAGATGTATGTACGCCAATGAAAATAAGCATGTCCTCAAAATTTACAACCAACTTTATATTTAAGTTCTTTATATCGGAGAGATATCACAAAACAAAAAATAAAAATTTTATTTATTTTGACTAACTCCAAAATTTTTTATTAAAAACCAAAAGGCTCATCTACTTACCCTAATTTTAGCTTATTAAATTCTTATATCGCTTAAAGTTCGGCGGTTTTGCTAATTAAATTTTCAGAGCGTTTGGAAAGGAGATTAAATTACAAAAGTAAGCAAAAAAGGAAAAGGATTAATTGATAACCTAAATATATACTGAGAGTTGATGCAGTGAGCGAAATAAAATATCGTAAGTACAGCCAAGAGACAGTGAGGTGCAGTGAGTAGAGTAAAATTACGATCAAGTCCAACATTTCATGTTCAAGATGGGTGTCTTATTAAAAATTATACTTGTCTTAAAACCCATTTTACACCTGCAAGGGACGGAGAAAATAATAATTTTATTCAAACCGATATATGACATTTAGTGATACATAACTTAAGGTATATGAAAGTTTTAGCAATGTAAAAGGAAATCTACATTAAATTATTTTATGCTTTAGGAAAGAAACGGAAAAGGAAAAGAAGGAAGAAAAGGAAGGGAAGAAAGGAAAATCAAGTAAGATGGGCTCGAATGAAGAATTTTTGGATAACTGTTTCAATGCTTCAACCGCTAAACCATTGACTGCGACCCTGCGCCGCTCTTTACGTGTGCCTGCCAAGGAAGTCTCAGAAAATAATTGCGGGGGACACAGAAGGGACTGAGGAAAATTATATAGAATATAAAGGAGATTGAGGAGGATACAGAGGAGACTGAGGAGGATACAGTGGAGACTGAGGAAAATTATAAAGAATATAGAGGAAATGGAGGAGGATACAAAGGAGACAGGAAGATTATAAAGAATATAGAGGATATGGAGGAGGATACAGAGGTGACTGAGAAAAATTATAAAGAATATAGAGGAGATTGAGGAGGATGCAGAGGAGACTGAAGAAAATTATAAAGAATATAGAGGAGAGTGAGGAGGATAGAAAGGAGACCGAGGAAAATTATAAAGAATATAGAGGAGATTGAGGGGGATGCAGAGGAGACTGAGGAAAATTATAAAGATTATGGAGGAGATTGAGGAGAAATGAAGTGAACAGAGAAAGATATAATAATTATTAATTATTTTGATTAATCAACTGTACTTAGTTACTAGACTGTCCTTAATTATTTAAGGAGACTGTCTCAAATATATGTATATATTTTTTACTTAATAATTTTCGAAACCCACGTAGAAAT
>QLNU02003225.1:119828278-119843001 GCA_006491805.2 Dysdera silvatica | reverse complement strand
CAGGAGTGGCTTTTGCTGCACTCATCTAGGATGAGGACGGTGTCTCTTTTTCTCCTAAACAAAAACAGATCTAGTTTGAGTTCGTTTCTACGTGGGTGTCGAAAATTATTGAGTAAAAATAAATTCCCCCACGAAAACTCACAAAAAACTTTCCCCGGAGGCTTTGTGTGTTGACAATTATTTGGCAATTGTGTTATCCCTGAGAAGGGTAATAATATCTTATATCCTTATATATGGGAAAAGAGAGAATTGTTTCTGTACTATTTTATCTAGCAGTCAAGACACACCAGGCTCAACGGAGGGACCTGGTTCGAATCCAAGGTGAGGACGGCGTCTCTTTTTCTCTAAAAACAAAAAAGCTCTAGCTTGAGCTATTTATACATGGGTGGTGAAAATTATTGTGTAAAGCCATTATACTGATTAAATTTCGGACTCGTATTTGGCAACACATGTTAAATTAATTGATTGATTGATTGTTTGGCTTTTTTATGGCGCAAGAGCATCTGGGCTATACTGCGCCAAACACGGTAAATGTTAAATTAAACATCTTGAACCCTTTTAGTGTAAATTAAACATCCAAAACACTAAAATGTAAAAAAATTTACTTTTTACTTTCATTTTTACTAATAAATATCTTGAGCAGTATATCTACATTTATTTTAGCCCTTTATATGGATTTTGATACCCCATCATCAACTAACCTAAGTCAAACATTGAATTCTTCTGCTGGCTTTAGTTACCCCATATTGAGAGGTAACTTAAGCCACCATGTTTTGTTTTTTGTTTGTCTTTAACATACATGTTGTAGAAGACTTTCATACATGTAAATATAGAGTGTAACTGTAGACCCAAGTTTTACAACAATTAATTAATCTCTAAAGTAAATGATGTTGAATTCGCAGATGTTTTAAATTGAAAAGTGGCTTAAGTAACCCCGATACAAGGTACTGGTTCTCTCCTATAGTTGCTTTTCAAAGAGCTGATATGGAACCCACTGATCTATCTTTGTGATTAATTGCGTAAATTAATTAATTGTGTACATTAATTAATTGCTTACATTAATTAATTGCGTACATTAATTAATTGCGCACAAAGATGATATGGAACCCACTGATCTATCTTTGTGATTAATTGTATTCAAATCCAATTGTGTACGATGGTGATTGCGTACATTAATTACTTGCGTATATTAATTAATTGCGTACATTAATTAATTGCGAACAAAGATGATATGGAACCCACTGATCTATCTTTTGTTAAATAAATTAATTAATTGCGTACATTAATTAATTGCTTACATTAATTAATTGCGTACATTAATTAATTGCGCACAAAGATGATATGGAACCCACTGATCTATCTTTGTGATTAATTGCGTAAATTAATTAATTGTGTACATTAATTAATTGCTTACATTAATTAATTGCGTACATTAATTAATTGCGCACAAAGATGATATGGAACCCACTGATCTATCCTTGTGATGAAGTGCGTACATTCGTCTTTCAACTGTTGTTTTGTATACGGATAGCGTTTCCGCTAAATCTTTAGTAGTTGAATATAGGCATTTGGTATGGCTTGGTCCAGAATCTGTGAAAGAAATTATTAATGGACGTCCGGAATATGGTTTATCTATACAGCTTCTGTCTCCGTCTCTGAATTTCCTAAACCAGCAAAGATGTGTGTTACTGCCAATCGCATCCTCCCCGTACGCATATTTTGGAATGCTAGGGCTGCAGTACTGCCTCTATCGAACTTGTAGAACAAGCAATATTTGATATGCTCCTTAACGCTTGCCATTTTAAACCGCTTGGAATTTTTTTTACGCATGATTTACTTTTACAACCACGTTGCCTTTATATTCCGTCTGTCTACACGTTTCATTGGTCGAAAATTACAGCCATCACAATGACATCTACGACATGAAATTCATTCATATACTTTGCATCTCCAAAGACGGGTAGAACTTTTGCACACACCTAATATTTCTTCGTGCCTTTGAGATAATGCTCCGCATAATGCCCAATCCATATTTTTATATCTAAATTGCATTAGCTGTTGACGATGATGACATACTTTTGTATCAAATGGTTTTTATTCAATATAGATAGATAGATATTTTCAATATAGAATTTTTAGCTGTTATAGGAAGAAAATTCGGTTACACTGTTTGTAGTAAAGGGAAATATCTGAACGAAATAAAATTTAAATTGTTGATAATATTAGAAAAAATTTTTTATTTAAATTCTGTGGCCTGGAATTTTTTTTATGTCACTGGTATATTTCATGTTACACACATGTAGTTTGAATTCATTTTTTGTTTTTAATTTGTTTTTTCCTGTTTGGTTCAGAGTGTTTGATTATTTTCTTCCTAACGTTTTGATGATCTGCAAAAGAGGAAAAAAATGATAAAATTCACGAAAATTATAATAGCTAATATATAGTACATAATTATGGGATAACGAAACAGAATGATTTAAATGACACTAGGATTTTGATGCAAAAGGCAATCATCATCTGCTGCTTTCTTTTATTTATAACATTGTAAAATAAAAATAAGGTTTCTGGAAAAGGAGTTTTAAACACAAAATCCTGAGGGGAGTATTATAACCTCCATGACTTTTATTCTTTTAATGTACGTATATGCTTTCGTTTCCATGCTTCAGACCTATTTTCGTTCTTTTCAATAATTTAATAAAATTATTAAAATAATTAATAATAAATATTAAAAAATTAATAATTAATAATTAAAATAATTATAATGGGAATAAGGAGCACCATTCTTTTAAGTGTATGAGTTATCCTTTACTTTATAGAATGAGTTATCATTCACTTTAAAGAATGAATTCACATTTACTTCACTGAGTTATTCACTTTAAAGAATGAACTCACATTTACTTTATTGAGTTATTCACTTTAAAGGATAAATTCTAATTTGCTTTATTAGTTATTCGCTTTAAAGAATTAATTATCTTTTACTTTAGAAAACAGAATGGATACTCTGAAATTTAGAAAGAATGAAATTCTCTGAAATTTAGAAAGAATTAAATTTTCTGAAATTTAGAAAAAAGAATGAATTCTCTTTTACTTTATAGATTGATATATTTACTTTAAGGAATGAATTTTCCTTTACTTTATAGATTGAGTTTTTCATTTCATAGAACAAACTATTATTCACTTTAAGAAATGAGTTATAATTTACTTTATAGGTTGAGTTATCCACTTTATATATAGAACGAGCTATTATTTACTTCACGAATTGAGTTATCATTTACTTAATATAAGGTGTTATCATTCACTACATCGAATGGGTTACCATGAACTTCACATAATGAACTATCATTTACTTCATATAATGATCGACCCTATTCCTTCGTACACCGTCCAAATTTAAACTCAATTAATATTATGTAATTGAACTAATAAGTATGCATTTAACCGATATGCAGTCAATTAATGAATTAGATTTTTCATGTGTTGGACAGTTTTAAGTTTTTAAAGGAATTGTAAAATATCAAATCATAATGAATTGTTTGTTTCTTACCATATCATGCTTTGACGCAGATTTTATTTACATCTGTTTAAGTTACGTTAATCCTTATCTGGTGTTAAGATATGGATTTCAAAGTGATTCAAGTTTGGGATCCGGCGACGGTTAACATTAGTATTTGTTAAGCAGCTACTGTACTCGATGACTGTCTTGGTTGAACTGGATGCTGATTTTTGATCAGATGCTCAAGATCAGAGATAGGATGGAGATGCATATGGATTATGGTATCAGAGTTTCATTCTTTGAAAATCCTCTTCTCTTTTTCAATCTTCAAATTGCAGTATGACCCATAGGTATATTTAAAAAAAGCATATTATTATTAAACGAATTGAGAATTTGAATAACTAGAATTTTCAGAATATTATTTAAAATTTTGATAAAAAGAAATAGTTTTCAAGATTCCGTATCTCAAAAGTATAAACACGCATATGCATTACTTTAAGCATAAATAATGTGTATGTGTACGTTTTAAATCAAAATTAATATATAAATTTTGCTAATTATAGATCACGGGGAATAAAATAATATAATTCCTTAACGATTTTAAACAGAATGGAAAATTTTCGTAAGGCAGAGTGTATACGTCATTTCCTAAAATCTGAAAGAAAAGATTTAATAAAATTTAGTTTTCACTATCCCACATGTATTATAAACATTACGGAAAATTCAGTTTTGAGTGCCTTATGCCTCTTTTAAGACTTCATAAAATTGTGAAGTGAATTTCTCAAATCGTTTTTGCTGATTGTGCGAAGACATGGAAAAGTTTTCCACTATCGCGACACTGTTTCCTCAGAAGTTTTAAGGCTATTTAAACGACAGGTAGGCTGTTTTAAGGCTATTCAAAGGTTGTTTTAGGGCTGTTTAAAGGACAAGCAGGCTATTTTAAGGCTGTCTAAAGGACAGGCAGGCTGTTTTAAGGCTGTTTTAAGACTTAGATAGTCTATTTTAAGGACAGGCAATAGAGAGTGAGGGATCACTCAATTAATTACAGGCACAGAATTCTGAAACGGAAAAGCTAAGGCTATAGATTTCATTCAGTTGGAGAGTGGAAAGTACTTTAAGTGGAAAAAAAAAAAAAGTGGAAAATAAAATGTATTTTCAAATTAGTCCTACAATCCGACATTTTTTCACTGTTAACGCATCAGCAAAAATTTCAAACATGAATTCAATTTTATCCAGAATTTCCCATCTGCAGTTTTCGATTGTTACGTATAAGAACACTTTTCGACAATTTCATTGAGAATAATAATTATTAAGATCTTTATTACATTAATTGTTGAAGTGGTTTTGTAATTGTCGTTGTATAACCTACGCATTACAACATATAACGCTGCATTAATTTCAGTTAATACCATTTGTAAATATTTAAAGTTATTGTTAGTAGTAATACGTTAATTAATAAGACAATGAAGACACACACAGAATGATCATTGCAACTGAATAAACATACTACTGCACGTAGTACGGCTAATTAAATGCGAAATCCGTTATTGTACACAATCCCATTGTAATATGATGGAGCCAAGCAATTCGGTTGATATCCCTCACTGAATATTCTGCTAAATACTCCGCTCAATATTACATCAAAATATTGTATTATAGCTACACATGAGAATAAATAAATACTCTATCATGTTGAGTATCTGTACCAGAGATACTCCATTGTGTTGAGTATCTGTACCAGAGATACCCCATTGCGTTGAGTAATTTAATAACGGAATTGCCTTTATACTATATCCGTTTTAATAATACATTTATATGTTTATACTATATCCGTTTGATTCTTGTTTAGGCTTCATTGTGTTTCAAATTACGCTTGTTGTGAAAATCAAATGAATTAATTGTAATTGACTACTTGTTGGTAATAACATGTTTAATTAAAAAAAAACCATTCATTTGCTGGATTGCGCATGACGCGTGTATTTGCGTATTCTACAATTTATTAAAAGCTACAAATTTATTTAATTTCATTTACTAACTTATTAAATATCTTATGGTTGTCTTTACGTTTCCTTTTATTGTTTATTTGTGTTCGTTTAACCTGAAAAATTGAATGCATGCAACAAACTATTTCTAAATCTGCCGTTACACTAGCCTCTGTACAACGGAAAATAAAAAGCATATTTTGTTTAAGTACAGATGATTTTTTTGAAGTAAATACGTCTAGAAATTAATTCCAGTACTAGGTGACGCTTCAGAAATCTTAATCTAAGGTTTAGATGATGATACAAAACCACTAAATAACTGAGAAACTACAAGTCGGAAGGGAATGATTTTGCTATCATTCTAACCAGAATATAGTTTCGTTCCCGTCAAAATATAAAGACACCGACGCGCATGAGCAGTGCGCGAGAGGTGGGCTTGATGCATGTTGGTTGATTTGGGCGTCCACGGAAATCTCCAATCAGTACAGCTCATGACTCCAAACAGCTATATACGACGCTGGTTTTGAACTCAAACGATAGATCTCGATGAGATTTATGCGTTGCATGTTCATTCCAAGACATTGAACTAGTTTTAGAAAGTGGAAAAATTCAAACAAGAAAATAGAATTGAAAATTGTTATAGTGTCGGACAAAATTAGCGCAAAAGCCTGCATGAAATAAAGAATACTCATAGCATCGGAAAGAATATCGCAGCAGCTATACAGGGGGATCGTCAATAGCCATTGCCAATAGCTGAGAGGGTCAAGAGGCACAGGGCGCGCAAAAATGTGAACGTCGGCGGCGAGGTCAATGGCAGTTTCTGTGTAACAGTAAATGTATCAATCCATTTCTGAGTTTCATTGAACCTCGCGGCCACAGACGACGTTGGATAGGGAACTTATTAAAGTCAATCCCACCACTGTATATTCCGTCACAACCTGAAAATTTTCAAGAAAGAAATCAGAGGGCAGCATGAGCTTAGGCAGGACTGTGAATCTGTATCCTCCGTTGTTCAGACACATTAGACGCCAACTTTTTTGTGCGTTTATTACATACAAAATCTCCCTCAAAATAAAGTTTATCATTATTATTATTATTATTATTATTATTTTGTGTGTGTTCTCGCACTTGGCGGATTAGGCTTAAGACGGGCGGTGCCAAGTTCTCAAGTCTACCTTCAGTGTGAAAATATTTTTGTATGTTTCATTCTGGTGCCAGGTTTAAAAATTTTCTGACTGTTCGGCAGGTGTTTAGTATTGTTGCTTTTTGCATCTGAATATATGTGTTGGGGTCAATTTCAAGTGTCTCCAAGTTCTTTTGGAGTGTGGTTGGTATTATACCTGTTGCTGATAAGACAAGAGGGATAACGTTTACCTTATCCATGTACCACATGTCTTTAATTTCCTACCTTAAGTCTTGGTATTTAGTCATTTTTGTGGTGTATGTGTTCTGAATGTTATTTGTGTTGGGTATTGCTATGTCTGTGATGTGTGTGGTTTTGCTGGTTTTGTCAATTAGGATTATATCTGGTCTGTGGTGTGGTGTCATCCTGTCGTTTATAATAGCCCTATCCCAGTACAATTTGCGTGTTTTGTTCTCTAGTATTGTTTCTGGTTCGTATTTGTAGTAAGGATTCATGTTGGTTATCAGCTTGATTCTGACAGCAAGTTTTTAGTGAATTATTTTTGCCACTTGGTCGTGACGGTATTTGTAGTCTGTTTGAGCAATTACCTTACAACCTGATGTTACATGTTGTATTGTTTCAGATGTTAAGTCACATTATCTACATTGTTCATTTTCTGTATTCTTCTTCAGGATGTATCGATGGTAGTTTCTTGTTTTTATGACCTGGTCCTGGATTGCCATCATGAATCCGTCCATTTCCGGTTGTAAGGTTCCTTGGGTTAGCCATGTGTTCGAGATTTTTTTGTAGATGTGGTGCTGTTGAAGATCATTATAGTGTCTGCCATGAAGTGCTTTGCCTGCCTGTTCCTTCAGTTTCTTTTCAATGTGTACGGGTGGTATTATTATTATAATTAAACGCTTATGTACAGTTTTTCTTGAGTTATACGACTGGACATACTCTTTAATATCGGCCCCCTCCCGAGGGCCTGAGACATCAAAGATGTTTTCTTAGGATGTAGGCAGTTCCAAGCATAGTGGCCTTTTGGAGCTAGTGTGCATTACCATCTTGTCAATTCTTATTTTATTAAGCTTTTCAAAGTTTGATGGAATTTCTCCCAATGCTCTTATTACTATGGGGATGACAATTGTATTTTTCCTATAACATTTCGACTTTAATTAGTAGATCTTTGTACTTATTAATTTTGTCGAATTCTTCTCCTGAATTCTTTGTCATAAGGAACAGCCGCATCTATTGTCCAAACCTGTTTAGTTTTCACAATTGTTAGATCAGGTAGATTATGTACAAGATGTTTGTCAGTTTCGATAAGGGAGTCCCACAGAATCTTGACTTGGTCATTTTCAATAATCTTCTCAGCTTTGTGGTCCCGCCAGTTTTTGTTGACTGTAACGTTATATTTTTTCACGAGTGCCAGCGAATCAATGAAGGTCGAACTTATTGTGCCTTTCCAAATAGTTTGTACGCGCGATCTTTTTGCATCCACATACCAGGTGATCCACTATTTCGTCTGTATTTTTACAAAGACGACATTTGCTATCATAAGACGGTTTTTCAATTATTGATTTAATTACGTTTGTCGTTAATGTCTGTTTCTGTGCAGCCAGTAATAACAATTTCGTTCTTTTCTTCATTACACTGTCTTGAAGCTACTGCCAAATTTGTTCCTCATTGATTTTTCCCATGGTGTTCCTAAAATGTTGTCTATGGAGGGCTTTATTATGCCATTTCTGCTTTACTTAATTGTTATTTTTGTTGCCACTTCCTTGTTTCAATTCGACCTTTCATCTTCTTCTTCTTTGCTTCTAATATTTTCGACAAAACAATGAAATCTCGTTCTAAAGCAATTATTTGTTATAATAAGAATGCTCTATTTTAGTTTTTACATACTGACCATAAATCCCCTAATAGCTTTAAGGGGGTCCGTCCCCCCAAAAATGACCAAACTTTAATTTTTTTATTTTCTAAAAAAAATGAATTTTTATAAATCTAATAAGTTTCGTTTCTATTACAGAGCGGAACACCATCACGTTGAAAGTTTTACTAACGTATATAATAATAATATTAATGATAGGTTAGTTTTGAATTTTAAGTTCAATTTACTCGAAATTTCATTTTTGCAATTTTTTCAAACTCAAAATGCTAAGGCTTTTAAGCCGTTCAAGATAGGTCCTTGAAATTTGGCAGATGTATAATATGTATAGATATTAATAAATTCTGAACAGAATTTTGATATTTCAATTATAAATACACATTTTATTCTGTTTTATGTTTCTCACTATGAAATATTGTTAAAATATCAATTTTTTTTCTCTGGTTCTATGCAAGTTAACAAAAAATCCTTCAGTCGGATTTTTCTCTATTTTAACACGATAAAATATGAAAAACTTAACGACAAGTAAAGAAAATGGTCAACATCCTTTTTCAGCGCATTGTACATTCTTAAAAAGCAAGTTAGCTGCAAATCATTTTTTACCCAATATCAATAAAATATGCCCTATAAATGTACACTCAAAAAATTAAATTAATTTTAATAAATTATTTTTTATCTGAAGGGGGTTGAACACCATTAATTGCGAACTGCGAGTAAAGATTCAGTTCCACTTTCCATTCTCCCGCATATATCAACTGGACATTTACCACAATTAAAGGGATGTAGACTTAGCGTTCGGATTATTTGCTTTATTTAGCCAGTCAACATTGCGGCAATGGAATTGAAATGAATGTTTAATTTGAGCAGCAGTGGGCGATAATAAAATATTATTGCCCAGGCTGCAATGAGTAATTATTTAAGATAAGAGAGAGAGAGAGAGAGAGCTGTACTTAACAGAAAACTCTCAAATATTTTCTAAATTCCAGTAGGGTTAATTACTCGTAGCTTTTCCTTAAAATAATTTCCTTTCCTGAAAGCTCATATTCAGTTGTACAAAGAAATACATATAGAATATTTACAAATATGTACTATATTTTAAAATTCATAACTTAAGTAAGACATTTATATACGTATATATCCCCGTTTTTCCGTGTTTATCTAATTGGTAGTTTTCGACTTTACGCGCTTCATAACCGTATGCGCGTTAAATGACGACACCTATGCGAGCGCGAATTTTTGTGTGCTGTGCATAGTCGGCTCTCGAACACCCCCTTCCCCCCCCCAAATGCCTCGGTGGTTCGTTGCGCTATTTGAGTGTCCTATCTGGGATTACAGGTCCGCCTCTGGCAGACACCCTTTCCAATTCCTCCCTGCCCAATACATATATAGCCGTATGCACGTACAGTGTACTTATTACACATGGAATACGCACACATATTCATTATAAAAATTTTGTACACATTTAAACGCAAACAAATTTGTAAATAAATATCATAAAATCAAAATAAACATAACCATGGATTACTTAAACATTATATTTGTCGAAAATATGTTTGCGCAAAATTTTTTCGCGCAGTTAATTAAACTTGAAACGTTAATTTAATTTTTTTAATTAACGTTTCAAAAGTAACTAACTGATAACACATCGAACAGTATTTACTATTAAGTTGAGTATTAATAACTAATAATATGTTAATAACCGACGAAGTCTAAAAGGGATTCAGTAGACTGAAGTTTAGGAGAAACTTTTTGGTTTGCTGCCAGGGTAATAATTTAAAATTATAGGGTGCGATTAAGTAGAATTTTATGGTAGATTATATTATACGGCGTTGATTAGGGTAACTTCTCTTGCTGTCCAATCGGGTCTTGGGGCCCACAGGGGGCCCCCCTTTCGTACGTCACTGCTTACTAACCTAATTTTGAGTTTGAATATAGTGAGTGGATCGTGCATAGCCCTGTGAATCCACATGTCTCATTTGAAATTTATTGCGATGAAAATTCCAAGCAAAGAAGTAAATTGTCAAATTAATAGATAATATTTATTTAAAGCAGTTTTAGCTATAGCGGTTTAGAGATAATACTTCCTCGCATAAGAGCAATCCTGCAAACATTAACAAGAGCGCCTATAAAATTATAATAAGCGCCATGTATGCTCCGCGACATCAAGAGTGCGTAAAATATAATAATTTGTATAACGCATTAAAAGAAGAAAGAATTATATTTGAAATTTTTTAGACTATAGCCCTAAACACAAGCAAACCGTTGCGTAAATCAAGGTCTTGAAAATGCAAAAATGCTTTTTTATTTTTATTTTAGAGAGAAAATAACTCAAATATTCAGTTAAAGATAACATTAATATATTTTTTTAGTATTTATTTTTGTTTGGGTGATATTTTTTAACTCCAGGCCGTGGCGGTGTCTTTTTTCTTCCTAAAAAAATAATAATATATATATATATATATATAGTCACTCTGACAGGATGCACCGCCGAAGGATTGGCGTGAATATGTTTTCCACCCAACGTCGTTTGTGGTAGCAAAGTTCAATGAAACTCAGAAATGGATTGATACACTTATTGTTAAGCAAAAACAGTGGTTGACCTCGCTGCCGACGTTTGCATTTTTGCGTGCCCTGTGCTTCCTGACCCTCTCAGATACTAGAGACGCTCTTTCCGATAATATGCATCTTCTATATTTCATGACATTTAAGCAAATTTCAGCCTACAATGTGAAATTTCTGCAATTTTATTTATTATAATTTTTTTTTAATCAGTAAAACTGGTTTAATATTTTAGAATGCAGCGCGTAGATCTAATCGAGATCTATATGTTGAGATGAAAACTAGTTTCGTAGCTGCTCAGAGTCATGTGCTATAATGATTAGAAATTTCCGCTGACACCCGTATTGACCGCTGGATGGTCGAGCTCTGCCCCTCAAGTACTGCTCATGCGCGGCGATGATTAAATGTTTTGAGGGGATGCCTATGGCCGCGCTACGTGAGGCACATTGGCTCGCGCTGCCATTGACCTTGCCGCTGACTTTCACATTTTTGCTTGCCCTGTGCCTCCTGGGCCTCTAAGCCACTCAATATGGTATAAACTGCATAGCTTCTGAGACTCTTTCCAATAATATGCGTCTGCTATATTTCATGTTGGAATTTTCGCGAGTTTCGGTCGACATTGTGAAAAGTTTCTTTCTTTTTTTTTTTCTTCTAATTTTCTCACTATATTAAGCTAGTTCAACTTTCGGTATACACGTTGACTATGACTACGTAAATCTAGTTGTGGTCTATCGTTTGAGATCAAAACCGGCGCCTTAGCTACACAGAGTCATGATCTATGATGATTGGAAATTCCTGCGGGAGCCCAAAATATTTTTTCACTGAGCCTTGCCCCTCGCGTACTGCGCATGCGCTGCGGTGATTTCATATTTTGGCGGAAATGCGACAATGTACCGGTTAGAATGATAGCAAATCATTCCAGTCAGACCTGTAGTTCCGGAGTTATTCAAAGGTATTGGACATACCAGCAAATGTTACATCAAGACTTTTGAGTTGTCATCTAGTATTGGAGTGATTTCACAGATGTGCTCACGTCAAAAGACTACGGTTGAGCTTAAACGTGGCTATCAAGAAATATTATTCATCGCAATTCCCCACAAAAATATTACAAAAACACGCCCCTGTGGCTTCACGTGTTAACCAGTTAGAAGTTGCGTTATCCCTAAGAAGGGTAAAACTTCTTACAAACCTTTATTTTTGTTTGTTTTGTGCTTTTAAATCTGAACATTTCCAAAATTTCCAGCAATATTCCTTTACGGCTTATTAGGTAACGTTTCCAGCGCCGCAAATAGCGAACTAAAGAGACTTCATGCAGCCATGGGTTATCGAGCTGATGTAGCTTATTTTTCAACGACAGTCATGATAGTTCCAAAGGGAGTAATTTAGCTCGAATGTGGAGAATATCGATTCGAAAGGAAACCAATTCCTGAATTCACAAAAATTCCGATATTCTTTCATTTCACGAAAGAGAGCGTGCGCTCTCCTATGCGTTACAAATTTGCGTATTTCAATTTAATTTTGGCTGAACGTTTAAAATTTGTGAAGCTCGTTTATTAAATAATATATAATTTACTGTTCTCGTAAAACTTTCGGAATCTAAACGTTTTAAATATTGCCAATGCAAATGGAACGCGAAAGGAAGTTTCAATTTCGGAGTATTTACTAGAATATGGCTGAAATATATTACATAATTTAAGTGCATATCTGTATATCCTTCTGTATACAGCAATAGCTCGCACAGTGCGGTATGATCCAGTTTAAAAATATTAAAAAAGAAGACGACGACGAAGAAGAAGAAGAAGAAAGAGGAGGAGGAAAGGGAGGGAAGAAGAAAGAAAGAAAGAAAGAAAGAAAGAAAGAAAGAAAGAAAGAAATTTTAAAAAATCAGCACACACACAATTGTTTTTCAATACAACAATTATCTTTTTTTCTTCTTTTGATGCCGTCGAGAGTCTCTTTTGTGAGGTTTCTTTTTATGTGGTTTTAAAGTCCTCGATTATATTCAGGTTCCAACCAGTTCGAGATATTGGCGGGACCGATTATCCGGACTATGCGAGGTATTGCTGTATACAATAAAACCTCAGAATAGCGGACACGTTGGGAATTTAGAATCTGTCCGCTATTCGGGAATGTTAGGGTATAGCAGATATTGGGAATGGAAATAGAAAAAATGCCCGCTGAATAAAGTTGTCCACTATTTGGGAATCTCTGTTATGGAAGAAAGAAATCAGGTTCCGGAGAAGTTGATGTTGAGCGTCATGTAAAAAATAGCTAATCTCAACTAAACTCATGTTTGTAAAAAATGCAACACCATGAAGGAGTCACGTGACTGAGCTGAAACTTTCAGGAAATGCAAATTAGGGTATGCTATTCAAATGATTAGAATTTCAGAGTCATCACGCATGCGTGGGCTGAGCAGCGCCCTCTGAACTGCTGATGGATCCGTATAAATAGAGGGCTGTAGCGGGGCGTGTATGGCTATCTGCTAGTGGTAAACGTTACATGAGACGTCACTATGCCTCTACGACGAAAGAGGGCGACATTTCAGCAAGTTACGGAGTTTGAACAGGGACGAATGATCGGCCTTCGTGAAGGAGGGTTTTCTTATCGTGCAATAGCAGCTCGTATGGGGCGTAACAGCAGCATAGTGATGCGAGTGTGGAAGCAGTGGGTTCAAGAGAACCAGACAACTCAGAAATCCGGGAGTGGACGCCGAAAGGTGACGTCAGCACGGGATGATAGACACCTGGTCCGCATGGCGGTGACGGACCGTTTTGCTTCATCTGGACAGTTGGCAGAACGTTGGTGCACTGCTACAGGTGTATCATTGTGTGCTTCATCAATTCGTCGGCGTCTACTGCACCGTGGACTGCGTGCAAGAGTTCCTTTATACAGGATCCTCCTGACGCAAAACCATCGGCGCCTGCGGCTACAATGGGCTCATGGACATAGAGACTGGCGTGCTGATTGGCAACAAGTGGTGTTTTCTGATGAATCCCGCTTTAATTTGGGGTACAGTGATGGCCGCATCCGTGTTAGACGCTATACCGGTGAACGCCACCTTCCGGAGTGCGTTATCCAACGTCATAGTGGACGAACCCCCAGCGTTATGGTCTGGGGTGCGATTGCGTATCATGGACGATCTCAGCTGCTACGAATTGTGGGTAATCTTAACAGCAACCGGTACATCAATGAAGTTCTGGAGCCCGAAGTTGTTCCCTTCCTTCAAGGCATTCCCGGAGCTGTATTTCAACAGGACAATGCCCGCCCACATATTGCCAGGAATGTTCAAGACTTCTTTTCATCACAACAGATACAGCTTCTTCCTTGGCCTGCCTATTCGCCGGATATGTCGCCGATTGAACATGTGTGGGATTTCGTTGGTCGGCGTCTCGCTCGTGATCCTCGTCCCATAGCTACTACAGATGAACTTTGGGGTCGCATACAAGCAATCTGGAATGCTCTTCCTCAGGCACACATTCAACATCTGTTTGATTCCATGCCACGTCGTATAGCATCACTTATTGCAGCGCGTGGTGGCTTCACCAAATACTGATTTTCGACATGCAATATTGTTTTTTGTTTTTTTTTGCTTTGTAATTTTAATCGTTTATTTGTATCAACACAGGTCGTTTGTACATTAAATTTCATTCAATTCGGACGAGTCCTTCATGG
>QLNU02003225.1:119788633-119828179 GCA_006491805.2 Dysdera silvatica | reverse complement strand
GGGTAAGGGTCTTGCACACCTGTACCAAAAGTGGACTCGTCCTCCATAAAGTAAGTACATTCTCCCCTTTACGGGAATATTTCTCGTACGTATTAAAATTAAGCTTTTTTCGTGTTAATTTCTGCTTTAGTTGCTTATTACAAAAGGCATTTTACTGTTATTTTTAGTTTAATTTTCTTTTATTTGTTTATTTTGTTTTTGTGTATTTGTATTCTTTTTTATTTCACACACCTTTTCAATAAATTTTCTCTTTCTAATGGGCTGTTGGGAAACTGAATAGGCTTTTTGTTAGCTCAGACTGTCAATCTATCAGAAACCTCCCATTATTCAGACCTCCAGAAAATATTTCCATTGATGACGAATTTTCTAAAGCCGTTGAAATTTGGTTCATTTCTTTCATTTTCTTCCAATTTGGTTTTTCAGTTTTTATTTCTTCATCCATTTTAGTACCATTATTTATTTCTGTGTATTATTAGCATTCTGTAGTCATTCTGATTGCTCATTTACTTGTATTGCTTATTACATAATAACTTTATCCGTGGGAGGGTGACACAGTAAGTCCGGCCTTAGTGCATGACTTCGACTATGGTGACCGAAGTTCGGAATCTTCATTAAACTGTAGGTTCCGCTTGCCATCTTCACTTTTTGTTCCTAAAAGCAATAAACACAAGTTCATGTACTACACAACGAAACAAAATCTGTCTGTCCCGCGATTTCCACGGGCAACGTAAACGTAGTAAAGTCTGCTCACGCCCGCGATTACTGCGAGCGTCGATTCTAATAATTTTCTTTATTGATACATCCCGTTTTTACCAGGTTTGGGCCATGAAAATGGCGTATATGTAACATAAATATGTTATACATTACGAATCTTGTTAATTTTATTTTATTTTTATTTTTTTATTTATTTTTGCTCAACAGCAAATAACAGTGATCTCCTACAATAACGTAATGGTAACGCTTTCGTTCAGCAAACCTTTAACCCAGGTTCGATTCTGAATGATACTCCAGAATGCGAACCGTTTTTATTACTCGCCGTAGTACGAGGGTTTTTTCCTAAGTAAGCGAGGTTCGGATTCCTCGTAAAATTGTAAGTCCCTTGTCGTGCAACATGACGTCAGCTATCTTTACGCAACAAAATACGCATAAGCAAACAACTGGTCCATTACATTCTGTTTTGAAAAAAGGAATGGCGGAATATACAGATATACAATGTTTCTAGGAAAATCTAAATGCGGTCAATAACTCTTGAACGAAGATAGTCTCGTAACATAAGTTAGGTAATGGTATAGTAAAATGACCAATCACTATTGGATGAGATTGGTGGCGAACTGAAGAAGTTAAAAACTTTTATCGAAAAATAATTAAAATATAGAAATATTTTCAATCAGAAAGCTGAAGAGCACCCTTTAATTAGTAATAAAAGATATACAAAATATGTACACGTACTGCCAGAAAATGAAGTTCTCTAAAAATTTCAATGTATCACTTTCAGTTGGTGCTTTCTGGCACCTTAGAAGTTATTAAGAATTATTAAGAAGTTATTAAGAATTATTAAGAAGTTATTAAGAAGCTATTTTGAAGTTCTTGTAAGAAAGACACCATGGTCTCTCTCCTTTAAGAACCTTAACTCTATTTCTAAAACACAAGAAAGCATCAATTGAAAGTAATGCATTGAAAATTTCGGAAAATCTCACTTTTTGGCAGTACGTGTGCCTATTTTTTGTGAGTCATATATCTTTTCTTACTCATTAAAGGATGCTCTACAACTTTCTAACTGAAAATATTTCCCTGTCTTAATTGTTTTCCGATATATTACCTCCTCAGTTCGCCACCAGGGGCGATGTTGTTTATCTCATCCGATAGTACATAATCGTATTACTATACTATCGGGCGCCCATATGGGGACAGAGGGGGGCTCGAGTCCCCCCCCTAGACGTTAAAAATTTGATTTGCCCCAACATGTTATGCATTTACGTTTAAAAGTTTTACTGTCGCAGTTTAAAATAAATTACTTCCTATCTTATTATTAATTGTCAAGCAGTATCAATTATTTTTGTAGCGTTTTGGTATCTTGTACATTCACTAAAATTCTCGACAGCTTTGAGAAGGAGGTAATAATTTTTCTCAGCCCCTCCCCCAGAAATACTCATTAATTTTTCTCAGACCTCCTAAAAGTACGCGTATGGACGCTCGTGTGTTATAACAATACCTAACTATCCTTGCAAGAGCTATCTTCGAAAGTTACTGGCCGCATTCGGACTTTGCTAGTAGCACAGTATATGACAATAAACTTACATATTAGGGAACGTTCTATTTTTTTAATTTCAACAAAATTTTTAAAAAATGCATTTTTGAAAAAAGTAATGTACATTTTAATGTTCAAATATATGTGAATAGGTGTCAAATAGACAAAAGAAAATTCATATTTTGAAGCGACATCATTCCCACAAACCCTGTAGTTAGAAGTTTAATGTCTATCGCGGGGAGATTTAGAAAAAAAAAAGCGTCCAATTCTGTGGCATAACGTTCTAAAATATTATTTCGTCAATTATTTTAGAAGATCTAATTTGGAATGCACAAAGTTAGTCATAAGCTTTGAATTTATTTTCTTAAAACAGTACGATGATGTTGCTACAGAGATAGCTGTTTTTATTTAGCTACTTTTATCCATTGCATTCAAGCCTCAGGGTGTATCGGATATGCCTAACATTATTGATATGTATTTCTTCATCTTCGCACATAGGTTTACATGGACTAGAATACTTTTAATCCTTCTCCATGTCCGTATCCGGAGGGAGGGACCTTAGGTACCGGTCCTCCCCCGAAAATACATTTTTAAAGGGACTTGGCCACGACTTTGCATATTATGATCGTATCAATACATGCTGCAAAAATTTTTAAACCCCTCGAAATTAAACCCTGGCTACGGCCTTGTCTTCCTCCCTGACTTATAACAGTTTGAGAAAAAAATTTACAATGCACACAAACTCGATAGACTCAAATCATTGACCTTTGAGTTACCATCTAAGCACTATAATAGTGGTAAATGGTTTGTTACGTTTATAATTTCATTCGACTTCAATATCCTCATACTTTTACAACATTGCGTACAGATGCATGCCTGTATCCAGAGGGTGGGATTTTAGGGGTCGGTCCCCCCTCCCGAACTAAATTTTTAATGGGACTTGGCTACGGCCTTGCATGCTGTGATTGTATCGATACATGCTGTAAAAATTTTTGAACCACTCCCGAAATCAAATCCTGGTTACAATTTTGTACAGACGAACTCTATTCATACAAAATATGTTCCATATCACCTTCGTAAAATAAATTTCATCATGAGGATACTGTCTTTCCTTTTTCTTGTAAATGCAATGTCAATAATATACATTGTACAACAACGTGTAATGTAAATGTAATGAGAGAGAGAGAGAGAAATGTAATGTGTCCTAATTACATTTTTCGGTAGCCGTGCACATGTATAATTCATGTTAATAACTCATTTACAATTTAAATAAATACTGTATATAGCACTCATTCTCGATCTGTTATTCTTTTTATAATATAACAATATGATATAATGCACAGAACATTTAAAAACAATATATCACAAATACTTTTGCTTATAGTACATAATACTTTTGCTTATAGTACATAATACTTTTGCTTACAGAACCTAAAACTTTTTCTATTTAGCATGAATATAAATGTTATTTGTAGTAAAGTATTATTATTTACAGTATTTTTTATGTATGGTAGAGTCCGCACACGTAAAAAGACAACGCTTATCACTAAACCACTGTATGAAAGACAATGGCCTAGAAGTGGAGTGGCATAAGCAACGTTCAGTAATTTGCATCTTTTAAGGGCCTCACTTGTGCCACCTGGTTTCGGGCTCGAACAAGAAGAAAAATAGAACCGTTGAAAAGAGCCCGAATGTCACATTAAGTTATCAGTCCTATCTTAGAAGATATAAGTTGTTCTAAAGCAGAACCATTGGAAATAGCTAAAGTAGAACCGTTGGAAATAGCCCGAGTGCCACGTCAAGTTATCAGTCCCATCTTAGAAGATATGTTGTTCTGAAGTAGAACCGCTGGAAATAGCTAAAATAGAACCGTTGAAAATAGCTAAACTGGAACCATTAAGAAATAGCCCGAGTGTCAAGTTATCAGTCCCATCTTAGAAGATATAAGTTGTTCGAAAGTAAAACCATTAGAAATAGCAAAAGTAGAACCGTTGAAAATAGCTAAAGTAGAATCGTTGGAAATAACCCGAATGTCACGTTATGTTATGAATCCCATCTTAGAAGATATAAGTTGTTCCGGAACTGAAAAGCTTTAAAACACATGATTTAGTTAATTTTTGCCCACTTCCCTTCTTCTCTGTAGTCCTTCGTAGTTTTTGATGAGATGCTTTTCCCACCTTTTTAATTTTATTGTTATTTTTCAGTAAATTAGTAAATAACCTCTAATTCGTAGAAAATGTTTGTTCACGAAAAGAAGTCCAATGGTACAGTTAGAAATATCAGGAGGTAACGTCACAACCGAAATATTTCATTACAGCAGAAGAGGATGCCAATTTCAGAACTTGTTTTTAGTGAACGTTTGTCGGCGCCAAAATCAAGTTCTGAAATTGGAGTCCTCCTCTTCTGTAATGGGATAGTCCGTTTGTAACGTCACCTCCCGTTATTTCTAACTATTCCATCGGACTTCTTTTCGTGAACGAACAGTAGGTTCGGCAGTGGTAAGGCGTTCGCCTTGCACGCTTCGTTATTGCGGGTTCAACTCCCAACTGTGAAAAAAAAGTTTCCCGTTTAACCTCACTGTAATCCGGGGGTTGGTTCCCTAGGTAATAAGAGGCTCGAACTACTCGGAAAGCTGTAGGTCCCGGAGCAACATTATCCTTGCTGTCCTTGCGCTGTAGAACTAGCAAATAATCTGATCATCGGCAAGACTATTCTGTGAAGAGAAATTATAAGCTATATGTGAAAGAAGAAAAGAAAGGTTTTCGCTTTTTTCTCACTTACCTTCAATTCTAACGCATCAAACTCCAGTTATTCGATAGTAAGTTCCACCAACATACTATAAAAACTAAGATTCACCATCTATAAAAGAAGAGTAATAGGATCTATAGGTTTATATGAAGTCAAAGTTGGTTGTATTTCTATGGCGCAAGGACAGCAACGGTGATTCTGCACCAAGCACGGTGAGACTATACATACGATTTTATGAAGTCAAGGTGTAGACATTGACTGCTGGAAATGAGGAATTAATGAAAGTATGAGAAAGAAAATCTTTCAAGGAGAATATATGGGGAAGTTAATGTGTGAAAAATGGCGAATAAATAACTGAAAAAAGCAATAAAATGTGTTAATAGTGGCGGGGAAAAGGGGGGTTCTGGGGGTCTAGCCCCTCATTGAATATCAAAACACATTATTTTCACCAAGGCCGCATCACATAATCTTGTTTTAAACCACTTGAGCCTCTCCCATTGGCGTACGCAGAAAATTCGTAAGGGTGGTTATAGGCTCAATGGGGGGTTAGAGAGTTATAACGTACATGCTCCTATATTAAATATACAAAATTTCATTGCAATTGGTGTTACAACCCCCATGTGGCCTCTCCCACGAGTTTTCAATTGCTACGCTATTGGTCAATGTGCAGAGATCTAGAACTGCTATCAAAAATAAATAAAAAGAAGAATTATATGGCTCAGATATAAGGAAAGACTGGATAAGGTTAGGAGCGCTAAGAAAATTATAGAAGCAATCCAACAGAAAGAAAAAAAAAGTGGAACGCCCTAAGTAAAGATGGTTGTTGAATGGAATAGAAAAGGACTTCGAAAAACGAAGGTAAGTGAGAAACGAAGGAAAAGTTTAAACAGATAAAAGTAGGCGGCACTCATTATATAGAGTGAGGCAGAAAGGACGGACGTTTTTTAAAAAAAATCACAAAATCGTTCAATTTTTCTTAAAAAGAAATTGATTGACATACCTGAGTTCGTACTGAAATAGCATTTGACAAAATCAAGTGTGGAAAACAGTATCTGTCATGTGGTATCCGTTAAGACTGATGCATTTCTGAAAGTGTTTTTGGAAGTTGCAAAGCTTGTCTGACGCTTTCCACATTTTCAGGGGTAAGTACCGTTCGCGCATTGGCGTAGGCAAGTGGGTGTTGACGGGGGTTGTAACACTCCATTGCAATGAAATTTTGTATATTTAACATAGGAATCCATGAGTTGTAGCTCTGTAACCGCCCATTAAGCCTATAACGCCCCATTATGAACTTTCTGCGTACAGTTATGCGTAGCCCCGATGGTCTTCTGCTCATTAGTGTACCTCGTGTACGAAGTGCTGAAACCCAACGTAGGATAGTGCTACTAGCGTGAACAGCTTGATTTCTATGGATATTAAAATGGCGACGGAACTCACCCTGAACTGCCGTGATAGACCCGTTATTCTTGACGAAAGAGTCGTACGCAAAAACGCGGTGTTCTATCGTTCACAGCTTTGTGGCTTCAATTGAAAAAAAAAAAAAATGCCCAGACTTCACGAACCCAACACCGCCTACCGCGCATCTCTCACTTCACTTGGTGGTGAGTTCTAGCCATTTCAAAAACGTCCGTCGTTTCTGCCTCACCCTATATATCAGGAGGTCTAGGTTGCTCAAGGACTATAGCTCAAAGAAAAAGGAACGCAAAAATATATTAAAACTAGCACGAATTTTGCCTAGTTTTTTCTTTTATAATAAACTTTAAAATATTCCTTTAAAAATTTGCTTTAAAATTATGATTTGCTTATTTTTAATACTTGCTCTCAAGGTTTCACTTACTTTATGAAGCATATAAACAATTCAAAGCGCTTACTTGGAATGACAATATCCATCGCCTTTCGACCAAACCCAACGTTTTCAAATGTTTGAAGTTCTTTTTCAAGACGTAATTATAATTAACATTTCGTCGTCCTTCCCAGGGCCAGATTAATGCACAGGCCTCTTCGCCGTCTTGCCCAGGGCCAAATTAATGTACAGGCCTCCGGGACAACAGCCCTGGGCTACCATATTATTGGGGGCCATAAAATTTTGTGTGTGATCTTTTTTTAAGCAAGTTTAAAATGTGTGAGGCCTAGTTTTTTTTAATTATAACTTGGTAATTTGTTAATATTACATTTTTTCTTAATTTTAATTTCGGCATCATTTAAAACAGCTTTAAACTATTGATTATGCTGATAATATATATAACAAGAGTTTGCATTTGTTACTTACTTATTGAATAGCTTTGTTGTGCGTGCGTGGGGAGATTCCACGAATAAGCACTAAGCCCTGGTCCTGCCCTTAATTTTGAAACTAAGCAAAGAATTTGAATCCTACTTTCAACATCGATCTAATAAAACAAATAAACGTATATTTAAATTTTATAACCCACTGAAAGTTTTAACATTGTATAAAGTATTAAGCAAAGATTTGGCGATGACTAAAATTTTTAATTCTTGACGTTTTTATTTGCCAACAGATGGCGCTACGTTCCAATCACTTCAAATTTTCTGGGTTTCGATTTCAATGTTTCACTTTCAAACACATGTGGATGAATTAAAATTCCATGCTTTCCACAAAGAAAGGTTGAGAAATTTAGATGCATAAAAACAAAAGTGTTGCCTTTTACAGAATTATTTAATATTTGCAGTAATTAATCAAATATTTTTAAATTAATTATTTATCAGTGACGTATATTGGCTCTGGGTCAACTCAGGTGGACCAACTTGTTCTTTGCTTTTTAAATTGTTTTTCTTTTCATGCACAGAGTCTAGATATGTAAACTTCGAGGAAAAAATGTAAGAAAATACCATTCGTAAAGTTTTTTAATCGAGAAGGAAGCTTCCTCTCCTTCAATTCCAAGTTATTTATGAGAATAATATCCAAACATGCTAAACGTTTGATAATCTCACGCATTCTGCAAAGGCCTAACACGTAAAGAAGGCTTTTTGAAGTTTGCAGACGTCGTATCACGAAAGAGCCGATTAAAAACCCACGGTGCGATAAGAAACACACTACAGAAAAGCCATCATAAATAGTGCAGAGAGTGACCTCCTCCCATAGAGAGGTTCGCCAATATAGAAGTTGATGTATTTTAAATACCCAAAGCGGTTACACATTGTGTGACTGACTATTTAAAAATGTACAGTAGAGCCTTATTAACGTGAACATTCAAGGTAAAAAGAAATTTACTCACGTTAAAAATAATTCACGTTATTCGGAAAAGATAGCTTATTAATATCACTATATAATTTGACGGAGATTCAGGAAACAGTACATATTAAAATTAATTCACATTAAGCATGTTCGCGTAAATGGGGTCCAACTGTACACTTGCACAAAAATGAAAATAATTTTTATTAATTATAACAATTATGTTTATTTTTATGATTATAGATAGAATAATTCTTATTCTGATGACACATAAAATTGAAATATACTATTTTTTTTTATAAAATATGTACATTATAGTAAATAATGGTCAGATAATGTAATCAAAGTTTAAACATAATTTTGGTTTTGCTTTTTTGTTTATAGTGCGGCAGTAGACATAAATAAAATCCTTTCATTTATCCACGACATCGAAGTTAAGTAAGAAATGCCAAATGATTGATACATCCCTAGCTAACTTCATTTAAAAGCGTCTATTTTTAAGTTAACTGCAATAACTTCTCTTTATCTTTGGCGTTTGGAACCAGTACAAAAATTCGTTTTGTAATGCTAAACCCTGGTCAGTTTCTTGTTATCGCTGTGTTACGTTAAAACATTTATGAGTACCGCTAAAATCTGTTGCGTCCAGGGCCACTGGGCTCACAACGCCGTAATGAGGCTCCTACGCCTGTGACTAAATCATGTCAGGTATTTCATGTTTTAATGCTAAATATTTTTTCCTTTTCACATGTTAAGATTTAAATTTTCTACTTCCATTTCGATTCCTACAGTTTACTGTTGAACCCATTCCAACTTTGGGAAGCTATTTGATCACATACCGATTATTTGATTATACTAATATTAATAATACTTTATTTTGTTTGTTTTCACATAAAAACGTAACATACGTTTCTTCTTGTTGATATGTATACTTCTTATACAGTAAAACTTGTCTATAACAATATTATACGGACCGAGAAAAATTATCTTTGTAGAGGGAGTTATTGTTATAGGGAGGGTTCATTATACAGTAAAACCTCTCTACAACACTATTATACGGACTGAGAAAAATTATCGTTGTAGAGGGATTTATCGTTATATCGGACATCGTTGTAGGGAGGTTTTACTGTATATGCATATTCGTACATATCTCTTGCATGTATATCCAGTGATGCGGAATGCAGGTCGAAAGTAATTACTTGAGTATAACCTGCTCGTGATATATATATATAATTAAAACTCAACTATAAAATAAATAATTAAAATATATCTAATTAATAAGAATGAAAAGAACTACCAGGTGATTTTAGTTCTTCGTATACTATTATTCCACATAATACAAATTAATTTACGGATTAATTAATGACCAGTTTAAATATTTTTTTTAAATAATTGTAGATTATTTATTTAAAAAGAAAATAAGAAAACTATTTTATAGAAAATAAATCACCTCATATCACATTTGCATATTTCATATGAAGATAAATCATTATTCTGAAAGTACTTGAAATATTCAAGGAGCGAGCGAGATTTTATTGTGTTATTGTGTTTAAGTGTGTTTCATAGAATTTTTGTATATTGTTTAAATTTGTATACAATGTACAAATTCGTTTAAGTAGGCAAAATTGAGAAGCGGTGCTGGTAATGGATTAGCGTAAATAATGGTCATCGAGAATGGTATTTTTAAACAAGGTTTTAAAATTAAATAAAGATTATTTGCGCTGACGATTTTTGAAAAGTATTTTCGACAATTTGATATTTTTGAAGACCCCTTATTTCCTGGTATCGACTACGGAAATAGCAATCTTGGATTTCGATAAGGAGTTTGAAAGGGGTGCTTTGGTATTTTGAAATTTCCGTCTCCCAAAAATAAAATAAAAATACAGTAAAAGTTCCCTAATGGACACTCACGTATAACGGACACCTCTATTTAACAACTACTTTTCCAATTCCCAGTTTCAACATTTGTTATCACCCAACTCTCACGAATCTTTTATACCTCCTAATAGCGAACAAATACCCAACACCCGAGGTGTTGTCCGCTATTCAAAGGTTTTTGTAGAGTACTGAAACCATAAAAATGCATATAAACTGACTTAAGTTTATATTTAACTGATTTAATTTTATGTTTGTCAGATGTATTTTTTGATTTAAAAACAGTTTCGATATAAAATGTATAATTTCATGTTCACCCGAATGGGAAATAAAATATTTTAAATATATGTTTTGCATTAGTTTTAAGAAACTAACTTGTGATATCCCACTTTTTAAATTATACTAGATTAAAAGGGATATTTTGTGTACTCTGATCTATTGACTTTGAGTACAAACCTTTTAATTCTGATCGTTACTTTATAAATTTAGATCATAGAAATTGGAAAAATTTGTTAACCCGATTCTAATTAAAATTTTTAATTTTTAATTTGGTTTATACGTAACAATGCTGCAGATACTTTTATTATTATTATTATTTTGTATGTGTTTTCGCACTCTTATTATTATTATTTATTTTATATAAATCGAACACTACGCAGATTAAATCAAACAACAATGTCAATCAATCAACGTTTATTGGCGTAGTGATACGTAGGTCAGTCGTAGCTCAGTGGGTAGAGCCTCCGCCCGGCAAGTGGAAGGTCGTGGGTTCAGGTCCCACCGAAGGCAGAAATATTTATTTTCTTTCGAACGTTTCACCATCTAATCACGCCATACCATCGGCGTTGGTATCACTACGCCAATAAACGTTGATTGATTGATTGATATTGTTATTAGATTATTATTATTATGATACGATCACACAGTCCCTCTTAAATTTGACGACTGGGGATATTCCTTAACATCAGGCCTCTTTCTAAAGTCTGAGATACCGCTGGTATTTTTGAAGGATGAGAACAGTTCCAAGTGAAACGGTTTTTTGATGTTGGTGTAATTTTGCCAATTACAATTATATTCAGATGAATTTTAAGATCTATCTGATGAGATTGCATCCAATGACACTATTACTTTGAAAATGGCAACTGCTTTCCTTTTCCATAACTTTTCGAATTTAATTTGCTGACTTTTTGCTTTGTGATTTCATCAAATTACTTTTCCTTGATTTTTGAGCCACACACTATCAGAAATTAAACATACTGGAATTGAAATATAAGGCAATGAATTTAAATCCTTTAAGTCATTTTTGCGCTCTTTATAATCAAATGCGAGTGTTATATTTCAGACTATATATTTATTCAATACAATCAGTGATATAATATTAAATAAATTTCGAAGGTGAAATCGGTGCTTTGTTTTCGACGGACTATTTTGAAAAGTTTATATTGATGATTATTTATGATAGGAATGATTTATTATTAGTAATTTCTTATAAATATATACGTAGTTAGCATAAAACACCCCTTGTTTTTGTAAGATATTAGATCCTAACTGATAGAACAAAAATATTATTCATATTTTACGTCATACTGTTATTTGCACATACTGTGAAATCTCGTTAGTGCGACTTCGCATAAAACGGATTTATCGTCAGTGTGGATAAATTCTTTTTCCTCGTCTGGAGCATATGCACGTTCAATGTTAAAGAATTCGCTTAATGCGCATGGCCAGGGCCGACGAGAGGGGGCAGCAGGGGCTGCAGCCTGGGGGGCCAGATGAAGTCTTGGGGCCCGCGCTGGCAAGAACTTGTGCTGTGGGGGAAACCTGGCCCTGACAGACTAGTTTTGCTAGTTGGAAGGCCAGAAAAATTGTTCTCTAAATCCAGATTAATAAGATTTTGTACATTTTTAATGTACAGATTTTTAATTATTCTTCATTAGCCAGTCTCGGCTAATGAAAAAAATTATAGTGGCTTAAGTTAGTTCCTTTTTTCAGCAGTGATTTTGTAAAATAATTAAGTAATAAGTAAGTACAAAAAAATGCGTTCTTATTTCATACTTTTTGTTTATTTGAAGGTTCAACCCCCACCTCCTCCCTCAAAAAGAAAAATATCTATGCCACTGCCCAGGTAAGAGGTCATGGGTCCCACGTTTGCTATCGACGCACTTGCGCATGGCTCATCAGATAATATGGCAAAAATCTTTCGTACAAAGAAAAAAAAAGTCTTTTGCAGAAAAAAAATTCGAATCTTTAGATCTTTAAATCTTAGATCTTCGAATTTAAAATCTTCGAATTTTAGAATGAACTATTGACGACAGCGTGATTTTTTTTCCACAGGTATGGTCACCTATTTTTCAAAAGAACCTCCCAAATTCTTTCGTATTTTCTTTTAAATCTTGACCGGGGAGGTAGGGATGGCAGCATGGAGTTCGAAACATACTTACAGCTCTACACTGATATAATGAGTTGATGCTGCAGATCAAACTTTTCAATGCTTTGCAAACTGGAGAACGATGACTAAAAAAAAAAGATAATTCCCCTATAAACACAAACAAAGATTACAAGATTTTTTAATCGAAAATAACTAGTGTTAAATGGAATCTTTTTACACGACATCAAGTAATCAAATAAACGAGTTTCCACTGTATGTAAGCATTAATTTTTTGTTTCATTGTAAATTCTTCCGAAGTATTTGTTTACGAACACTGTTTTGTTTTAGTAATTTCTTCAGTTACGTTATATATTACATTACTACATAAGTTATTACTAAATGGTCTGAAGTTTTAGCTACTGAAAGTTGCCCTCCGCTTAATATTACTTCCGCTTGTGCGAATACAAATAACGGTGATCTGGAATAACGGCATTTTACTGTAATTGCACGGTTAAAATATAGTAGTATAAGTATAGTAGTAAGTATTAACATGGTTAAAATATAACAAGATCCGAGAGAAAAACGGTGTTGAAAAATTTTTTAAGCACAAGTTATGATAATTTTTTTATTAAAATAGATTTCCTAATTGTTATACAATTTTAACAAAAATATGTTTAAAAAACTTACATTTTTTAACGACTTGAAAATCTCGTAAAAGTCATAGAACGTTAAGTAAATTCTTCAACTTTCACTAAGACATTTAAAAATTGTTTGTCTTCAAACACTTTTTCAAATCTGAGTAATCTTTAATAAATGGAATTTACGATTCTACTTTTAATTGTTGCAAGAATACATTTTGTCAACATTTATTTGCATTTAAAACTGTATTGTTTAAAACCTTCCTAAAATTCATCGTCTTATTTTTCGCAATTGCTATGTTTGATCTTTGTTTTTTATCTACGTTTAATAATTTTAACGTTCAGTTATCTTTTTGAAAAAGTATTTTTTACGATTAGTAAATTTTCTGTAGTATCTAATGAATTAATCAGGGGGGAAAGAGGGATCTTATCCCCCTTGGCAAAAAAGTTTTGCCTTTCCGTAGAAAATCGAAAATTTGAATTAAATTCAATATGCTGAATTTTGGACAGAGGTCTCTAGTCTCCTTTATAGCTTTATAGCCCCGTAGGACTTCAGAATAGTTAAGCCACTTGTCGCGAATGGAAAATATTATCTACTTGTTCACTTATTTAATATTAAAAAAAGTAGCATCTTAATAACATTTTCAAAGATCCAAATCATCCAATAAATTCTAGTTACAACAAATATTGTTGTAACGAAATATCCTTATAACGACGTCGACCAATCCTTTTTCAAACGCCACTAAGACAATGTATTAAAATTTCCGATTTAATTGAGAAAATTTTTGGAAATGTCGTAAAAACAACATAATTTTGTTGACACACTACTTTTTGACTGCACACTATCTTATCATTAGGTACCAAGTTTCATTCTTATCGTTGATATATATATGTCACTAAAAGGCGTCATTGATAGGCATGTCTTTGATACATGACATTAATACGCATGTCGTTGATACATGACATTAATACGCATGTCGTTGATACATATTATTGATAAGCATATCATTGATACATAAAGTCGTATGTCATTTTCTTGTCATGAAGACACCTTCGTGAAAGCACCCATTTCACGTAAAGTTATTTCTAAACAAGCTTTGAATATAAAACTAAGCATTTCTATTTTAAATGTAAGTATTTGAAAGACACTTTAAAAAATGTGTCAATTATAATTTTACAAACTACTCATTAAAATTTTTCACATTTTTACATACATGGTATTATCATTTCCTACCTCAGATGTACCGAAATCGCTAAGATTAAATTAAACTCAGTTTTATTTTATAAATCCCAAAATTCGCTGTTTATTATCCTCCTTTCGATTTCCTCATCATCATTTCACGCTGGACAAGATAAATATTTTTACGAAACCTCGATTAATAACAAAGCTATTTTCACCTATTCTATCCTCTTTTTCAGAGCCTTATGGAGGGCTAAATTGTCAGACTGTGTAAGTAGAACTTTAGACTTGTTGTTTAATCCCCATCGAAAATGATTCGCGGAGGCTGAGCTTAGGGCGGAGCAAAATTGAAGCCGCGGGCATCCATCTCTCGTGCGTCTCCCAAGATTTCCTCTTTTCATTTTCTTCTCATCCTCTTTTCCCCCTATTTTGAGCATCGCTGCAATCATGACAAAATGTAAATCCCCTCTCAGAATGATTCACGAAATCCTCTTAATCTCTACTGATTTTAACTAATCGGTACAAAAAGCCAAACGCATGTTATCTGAAAGTTTTTCTTCCTTGTGCTCGGACCGGTTTAACAATCCCCTATCATTTTCATTGGAAACAATGGTAAGTTTAATGTTATTTACTTAATTTGGTCCTTGCTCATGACAGACGTCTGGTGATCTCGGTCCATCATATCTAGTACAACGTTTCTTTATCAACTTTAGAAAATTGTTTGCAATGCAGTTTAAATTTTTTCATTTGGAAAATAAAATAATTTAAGAACCAAATTAAAAAAGTATCTGATTCTAATTGCTAAATATTAAAAATTAATGTGAACACTGGTTAAAAAATAATTAATACTTTACTCTCGAATTCCTTGATTCTACTGCATGTAACACATAATTCTATAAAATATTTTTTGAAAAGATCAAAAGAGAGAAATACAGAATTTTCATTATGGTATATATGAACGCCATAAAGAAGTATTCGGAATTTTGAATTCCCTTTTGGCCATAAATATAAGAACATATTTTCGTAGATTAAAAAAATGAAAGTTTTTTAGAAATAGGATTGATAAAAATGCTGTTATTTTAAAATTTTTTAGTAAAAATAAATTTATGTCTGCATCTTGATATGAAAGTGGAAATTGTGATAAATAGTTTTTGAAAACGAATTTATTTTACGAATCAATTCATGTAAAACTTTCACTGCAAGCAAACAACATTTTGTTTAAATAGCTTTCTATCGGTTTCGCATAAGAAGATTAAATCTTCTTTTATAAATAATGAACTAACTTATTTCTAAACCTTATCTTTTGAAAAACGAAATCGGCAAGTCTCATAATTTAGATTCACATGTAATGTATTTCATTTTTAAATGTGAAGATAATGATAGCTATGCGCAAAACAAATAGGATAAAGTAAACGACTCTCTCATTGAAATATCCGGTATATCTTATGTAGTGATCATCTACATTACAGAAATAAAAAAATAGAGATCTATTTAAAAACCTGACATTTCGATACATTTAACGGTTTGTGTAGAAAAGTGGAACAATCGGTATAAGCATTATCATTACGAAATTGTGCAAAAAATAACGTAAATTTAAAGTTTTCTTAATTTCAACAAAAGTTTATTTTGAAATATTCCTATCAAAAAAGTAAAAAAATCTATGCTTTTAATTTTCCTTTACATGTTTATGAATACAGCGGAACTTTTGTATAATGGTCTCCAAGGTACAAGACAAATTTCATGGTTGCAATCCAAAGTTGTTTAAAACAATATTAAAAAAAAAACACATAACATATGCAATTTTACACTGTTTGTTCTAAATTTATTTCTTAGGATATTTACACTTTTATATATATAAATACTTTTATACATATTTATACTTTTTATGCATATCAATACTCTTTTATACATATTTATACTTTTTCACGTGTATGAATTATATATTAAAAGTTTTTACACTGGAAAAATGATTGGAGTATTCTTCGGAGAGGCAAACACCCACTTGATTCTGATGGGTTGGCAAGTAATAATTTGAAGATTGCTAAATCTTCTATGAAGAAAAATGTTATTATATATATATCATCACATTCAACAATTATCTATCCACTGCTGGATGAAGGACTCTCCAAATGCTTTTCACATAAGTCTCTCCTGAGCAATTCTCCTCCACGTCACCCCAACCTGGTTTGAATTATTGTTGTTATGGATACCCATACGAAATTACATAACAAATGTAATCACTAAAATTCTTCACTGATCACAAAAAATACAGAAGCATGAAACCTTGTGTGACATAACACTTAGATCTTGTGTGAAAATTGGACTTGTACCTTGTGTGTAATTACATCTTTTATAAGAGCCTATAAGGGTGACCTCAAACACGAAATGATAGGAGCATATCTGCCGCAATTACTTTACTAGCCTGAAATGGGGCTTAAGGCAGAATTGCAATGCATCGAAATGGTCATCGACAATTTTCGCTAACGTTGGAACCTTCAAATTAATGCTATATGCAAGGCGCAGATGAATCAACATTACGCCGTTTCGCAAAATAGAATTTCCATAACTATTTAAAATGAACGAATTTTTACATTATTCTTTACTAAACAATTCCATTCTCAAAACAATAATAAATGATTTAATTAAGAAATATAAAAATGTTATATATAATTATAGCTCATGCATATAATTATAGTTATTAAAAGTACGTAATTATCTATATGATTATAGTTATTAAAAGTACAATTATCACTAAATTAATGCAAAAGTTAATTGTAACCCACAACAATTGTGAATTTTTAAAATTTTTTTTTGATTATTTATTGATTATTAAAAATATAAAGTTGTACAATTTCTTTGTGGAATTAATTTTTTAGATTCAAATAAAATTGTTGTCTCTTCTCCTAACTTCCCGATACAGTGACGGAAGAACCTTATATACTTTTGTTGCAGGCGGATAAGTGTATATATATAATAAACACATTTATAGAATAAATTTATATAAAAAAGCTTTTTAAATGGTAAACACACAAGACTGTGCAATACGAAATATAACACCATTGTGAAACTGCACATGATGCTGTATGATTCCAAGAAAGATTTGGATATTAAAAACACTTTAAGTTGAAACATGGAGAACAATGAAAAACATTGAAAAATACACAAAATAATTTTACTTACATGCTGGACGATATATGATAATATAAAGTGGATTCTTGCACGTTTTAAAAACCAACAGATTAATTTGTTAAAGCAAAGCAAATAGGATACAAAAATGAAAATCCATGCCAGCCAAACAAAGAACTGAGTAAGGACCAATGGAATGAAGTGTTTGAAACTGCCTACAGGCTCTTTTTCCAAAAAGTTTCCATTTAAGTATATCTTGCAATGTCGTGCAAACCCAGTTTCGTAATATACCCGCTGTATATGCTCTTACAAGCTCATTCTTCCTTTCTCCTATTTCAAGGTCGATATTTAGGTCTTTGGAAGCAGGCCTTCAAAGCAGAAGAAACATTGTTGACTTCAACAAGGTCGTACTTTTCCATCTTTTATCCTACATGTTGAGAGGGGTATTATTCGAGTATAATCGACATTACAATAATTTGGACTATAATATCTGAATCTGTTACTGTAGGGCGCGCTAAGCAACACGCTGTAGTGGAAAAACTTGTTCCCGTAAATTAAGGCGGGGGTTGGGGAGCCAAAGAAGCTTGAGTAGCCTGTGCTGAGCGAAGGTTTTCTTTTACCTGTTGTCGTGTGTCAGTGTATATTTATATCTCTTCAATCCAATTTCTATTCCGTTTATTATATCTGTATCGTATAATTTACAGCATTGCATGTCGGGGGATCAGAAGGTATTTGCTATCAAGCATACTTCCTTCATAAACATGCTATATTTGGAAACATCCCATGGGCGATTCCTTTTGAAAAAGAGCCTGCAGGGTGTTCCTAACACTTCATTCCATTGATCCTTACTCAGTAATTTGTTTGACTGGTTTGGCTTTTCATTTTTGTATCCTATTTGCTTTGCTTTAATAATTTAATCTGTTGGTTTTCAAAAACGTGCAAGAACCCGTTTGGGATTATCATATGTCGTCCAGCATGTAAGTAAAATTATTTTGTGCATTTTCAATGTTTTTCATTGCTCTCTACATTTCAACTTAAAGTGTGTTTAATATATATATATATATACTTTATATATGTAGCAGGAGGATATACATATATGCTTTGTAAATGTAGCAGGAGGATATACATATATTTCTTATGCAATATTTGTACTAAGTGGTTGCCATTTTAAACAGACATCAGCCGTAATTTCAAAACAAAATTATTTGCTCACAAACATATTTTTAAATTAGTTTTTAATAACTTCGCTTGTATCCCCATAATAACAGACAATATAACCATTTTATATGCGAATATACAACAATAAAAATATAATACTTAATAATAATTGAGTTCACAAAATTAATCTCTAGTGATAATAATTTTTTCTACATTCTTGACGTTAAATACATATAATGAGAAGTGGGAAAATTAAGATTCGAATACCATAATGCATATCCGCTACATTGTTCTTAATATTAAAAATAATGTTCTGCTCTAATGTAGAATTAATATCAAGAAAACCTTAAACCAGAATTTTCTTTGCTTTGTATTACACATACCTATTTTTCACTTTCCATATTTCATGAAAAGTTTAATTAAAAAATATTAGACGAATTTTCATAGTAATTTTTATATGCTTTTTTAAAAAGCTTATTTGCATATTTTATTTTGTCAGACGAGTTGCAAGAGTCACAATTTTTCCGGAGTCTATACTTCAGCCATGTTAAATGGCTAAAGCCCCTGTACGACTGTTTCTGTCTATGATCGTTTGAGGATTCAGGAGCGAAATGAAAGGAAAACTTTAAAGTTTCTTCTTGGGGTTGCTCATTAAAACTTAACTTTAAAGTGAAATATCGTTTACGTTATATGATATATATGCTTGTTTTACCGAGAGTTTATATATATATATGTTCATAGAAAAAAAAGAGTGTTTATTTTTAAAAAATAAACACGTAGAACCGTTGATGTAGACTGTAGATTTTCGCGTAAACTCGCTACATGCCAATAATGTAAATTATAATAGATTATCGTACATAAATTTTCAGCATATATAATATGTTACGGGTATGCGATGTCATCGTATTCAATTATTAGGCATCCATTGCTGGGCGAACTCTCCAGGTTTCTTCTATGACCAAACTGTTTTCAGTAATTTAACTTCTACAAAATTCCGATCTGATTTCATCTTTGGTGCAAAATAAATTAAACAAATTACAACAAGTATTATAAACAAATACATTAGAATTCCGAGAAACAGCCATTGAGAAATATATAATTGAGCAAATTGAAAGAAAAGGTTTGGAAGCTATCGCAGCTTCATCTTCAGTGCAAAATGGCTGAAATTATGGATATGCTGGAATACCATTTAAGTACTACATACTCTGCAGGTAGACTGTGGAATTCATTTAATGCATTATGATGTATATTGTTGCCAGATTGCCAACTTTCAAAGAATGCGGCTCGAAAGTTGGCAATCCAGCAGCAACAGCTATCATAACGCGTTAAATGAATTCCACGATCTACATGAAGAGTATGTAACATTTTAGTATTCCAGCATTTCCATAATTTCAACCATTTCGCACTGAAGATGAAGCTGCGATAGCCTCGAAACGTCTGCTTTCAACTTGTTTAATTATGTACTTTTTAATGGCTGTTTCTTGGAATTCTAATGTATCTGACATCATCTTGTATGAAAACTTTGTCGATTCAATGATGAATTCCCATTGTCCATCATCCGAGAACTTTTTATGTAATTTTTAGGGATTGATGCCATTGAAATTTTTTATTTTAACCGTAATATTATCCCATTTATCCTCTTTATCTTCCTTTCAACCAACTTTTTTCTTCTCTTTCTTTCTCACTTATGCTTCGTTTGACTACTTTATGATGCTTCCTACCTCTGAATTATTTTTTCGTTAGACTCCATGCTTCTGATCCACAGATGCTAATTGCAAGCACACGTCGATTGATAAAAACGTCGTCTTCTTTAATAAACATAGTAGTTTTAATCAGAAATAAAAGGTATTTATAAAAAGAATTCATTTCGAAAAAGAGATGTAATAACATTCGCGATTGCCAAATTTTCAACTCTTCATCTGAAAGTTCCCTAATTTAAAGATATTACAATAGATAACATCAAAATACTAAAACCCATCACTCTCTCATTTACCCAGCATTTCAACTATTCTATCATCGGCATCAAGAAGCAGATGTTTGGATTAAAGAATTAGAATGGGTGTCATTGGACGAAAGGAGATGAACATAAAAATAATCAGCCCAAAATGCATTTTAGGAACAACTACTGAAATACACTTAAAAAAAAGAAAAGAAAAAAGAGAAGAAAGATATAGATTATTCTAAACTTGGCTAACATAAAAAAAAAAAAAAATTTCGTTATGTGTCACGTGATTTTGCACCTCGTCGTCGCATTGCGAGAATCTTAGCCCCCATCTATGGTCGTATAGCATCGGATATACTATCAGCATCAAAACCACTTCCGTTTAGTCCTCCTACGCTTTTCCGGAAAACTTGGGACAACTCGTTAATGCCGGGTCCTTCGAATCCGAATCCAGAAATCATCTGGATTTTGAAAGACGCGTCAGAGAACGAATCCCTATGTCCCGGCTCTGCTGAAGTGATAGACGCTGGTGTTGGCGGTCTTGTTAATGGGCTCAGGAAATGAAAGTTCTCCCTCCGCCCCTCACGCGCCGGATAAAATGTTAAAAAAAAATGTAGGTTATAGTGCTGGGAACGGGAGAGGTAAAAAACGGAAACGTCTCCCGGACTATCTGCTGCCACTGTTTTTCCGGAAGGCAGGCGTTCCGCCGCCCTCTTCCCACGCCAAACTATCCTTACCCTGGTTGCACTGCAACGACGTTTTAATGGACGGATTCGGCTGCGCACTCGTAATGGAATCGGAGCAGAAAACGTAGCGGCCCTTTGTAACGGCACAGGAGCAAAGGGGAAAACCAGCAAAATGGAAGTAAATGATAACAAACGCATTGAGAGATATACCTCCTGCCTTCATTGACGCCTTATGCGTCAGTGAAAAATAACGTGTATCTGAAACGACTGTACCATGTTAAGGAATATTTAGAGATTAGAGGGGCCTAAAACGACATTTCATATTTTGAAATATGCATGACTTCTAGAATATCGAAAAAAATTGAACAAGTTGATAACAAAGTTCAACTTACTTGACGTTTTTACCCTTTGCTCCCTAGATGAATCAACCTAACTAATAAATATTAATAATATCACTTCATGTAAAACAATCCGTCTGAATAAAGTTTAATTTTATTTTTTCATAAATAAACGTAGCTTTCTTTTTACGTTTCGTCTTTTGTTGAAAATTAACATTTGCGCGTTTTCAGGTCAATTTTGAAGAATTTGTTTTCCTACGTTTTTAAAAGTGACACTAACACATCCGCTTTCGTTTCATGTTCGGTAATGTTCTTGTATTTTTAAGAAAAACGATATCGAACTTTTTTTACTTTTGTCAACAGATGTCAGAATTCTTGTCTAAGTACTTACCAGAATTCTAAATAATTAGGTTAAATAATAACAGTTCTGAATAATCAACATTTCGCAAAACAAGCTATGGATTATATAATAATAATATCTCTATTTTCCGCATATACATACAATATTGTGTTGCATATACAGTGGCAAATGAAATGATGCAGAATGGTGTAGTACATGGATTACTTTTAGCCTTCGCCCTGTAAGTGGAAGGTCATGGGTTCAGGTCCCACCGAACGCAGAAATATTTATTTTCTTTCGAACGTTTCACCATCTAATCACGCCATAACATCGGCGCTGGTATCACTACGCCAATAAACGTTGATTAATATTGTTGTTTAATTTAATCTGCGTAGTGTTCGATTTATATAAATAGGTTTCATATTATTAAATATTCTCAATGCCATAGATAGTTCATTCCATAGTTTTGATCCCTTATAATTAATATTGTCACGATTTGCCTTTGCTCATGTTTTAGGCAAAAAGTATTCCCTAAATTCTCGAAATATTAAAATTCTAGCATTAAGAGATATTTTACTTTTGAATATTGAAGTTTCATCTTACTACAGTAAAGTTATATCTTAATGTACTAAAGTTTCATCTTAATGTACTAAAGTTTCATCTTAATGTACTAAAGTTTCATCTTAATACAGTAAAGACATTAAAGTTTCATCTTAATACAGTAAAGACATTAAAGTTTCATCTGAACACATACATCCATATGGAGTTTCTATTGTTCACGATATTGTGGAGTTCTCTAATTCATGACATTGGAGTTTTGCGAAATTGAAATTCTCGTGTTTCTCATGATATTGAAGTTTTCTGAAATTTAACTTACACGGTTCATGACATTAAAGTTTTTTAGTTCATGACACTAATGTGTTATCATTCATCTCATTAAAGTTTTATTGCTCATGGCATTGAAATTCTATTTTTTATGCCAGTGGAGTTTATTGTAACAAGCATTGAAGTTTCATGATTCATGATACTAAAGTTCTGTGATTCATGACATTGAAGTTCTATGATTCATGACATTGAAGTTCTATGATTCATGACATTGAAGTCCTATGGTTCATGAAGTACCTCCTTGATTTTCTAAAAAAATTTACTTTATATTTCGAAACAATGTAATTTTTTGAGTATTTTCAAAGCAAGGTATGCAAAATTTATTTTCTAAAAGGATTTAGAATATTTCCACCAAATTTTGGATACTGGTAAGTGATATTCAAATACGAGAGCTATTTTTTTAAGTAAGGTCCGTTTTGCAATAAAAACGAAGTAAGTATATTATTTTTTATAAAAGCATTCATATTCTGAATTTGCATATAATTCTACATAATTTCCTTGACGATTAAAACATTTATCGTAACGCTCGACCAGTTTCTAGATACCGCTGTCATAGAACTCTGCCGCCTGTGATGATAATTAGTTACGTACGATCATTTTCCCTTCTTCATCAGTTTCTAAACGCTTGCCGCCCTGGAAGGTCTTCAGATAAGCGAAGAGGTGGTAGTCGCTAGGCGCAAGGTCTGAACTGTATGGCGGATGATCGAATCAATCACCTTCCTTGTTGTAGAAGGTCAAAAATGGTAGAGCACTTGACAATCTTTTCTGTGTTCCTCATTCAGCAGTTTAGGAACCCATCGACAGCACAATTTCTTGTACTCTCAGTTTTCAGGCACAATTTTAAACAAAACTAACCTTGAAATTCGTGGGAATTCCGATGACATCTTAGAAATTGTGAATCTCCTGTTTGTGTGAATTTGGGTATCAACTGCCTGCACTAAATCGTCAGTGATTACAGATGGCCGACCAGAGCGTAATTTGTCATGGATATTTTCCGAACTTCCTTGAGCAATCTTACCCATTTGCCTACCTTTGAGTCTCTCACTACGTTGTTACCTGAAATTTTGCATATTTAGCGATGGATGTCCACAGATTTCATGTTTCTTGTTTTTAAGAATCGGATGATTGACCGTATTTCACAGTTGGTGAGGCGCTCAGTTTTCTTAAATATTTTAATGAAGCGTACAGACTGACGGCGTGAATAGAAAAGCTGTCAGATTCTGCTCAAAGAATGCCGGGAGCCTGCGCGAGCACCCACTCTCATCTGTACGCGGAATTTCAAACGGTATTCACAAACGGACCTTACTTAAAAAAATAACCCTCTTACATTTTCAAAAAATAATTTCTAAAAATGTATCTCTGTAAGTTTTAACCTAAGCGAAAAGAAGGTTATAATTAACATTCGAATATTTTTAATAAATACAAAATTTAGATCAATCAGACCCCCTAATCGTTAATTCTAAGAAGAATACAACAAAAAAATTATTAATAATAGTTAATTTTTGTTTCAATGAAACTGAATGAGATTATTAAAATCATTTATTTTGACAAAAATTGCCATTTTTACTAAAAACATTAACATATTATTTAAATAAATCGAACACAACGCAGATTAAATTAAACAATAATATAAATCAACATTTATTGGCATAGCGACACCAGCGCCGATATTATGGCGTGATTAGATGGTGAAAGGTTCGAAAGAAAATAAATATATTATATATATCACTACGCTAATAAACGTTGATTTACATTGTTGTTTAATTGACATATTAACTTAAAACATAAATTTATCTTTTATATAACTTAAAACACAAATTTATCTTTTATATAACTTAAAACATAAATTTATCTTTATATGTTATTTATACATAAATTTATCTTTTTATATATTTTATTTATACATAAATTTATCTTTTATATATTTATTTATACATAAATTTATCTTTTATATATTTATTTATACATAAAATTTATCTTTCTATATTTATTTATACATAAATTTATCTTTTATATTATTTTATTTATTATTTTTCGGCAATAAAAATAAACTGGAAAAGCATAATTTTAAAAATAAATTATAGTATAAAACAAAACATCGAATAAAAATTATTATAAATCGACGCAATTTTATTTTATCTATTTCAAATACTGCTTTTTAATTCCAGCCGGAATGTCTCGTTTGGCGCAGAATGATCTTGTTGTCCTTGCGCCATAAAAAAAATACATCCAACCAATCCAACCATTATTTATTGCTTACAGAGTTTTTTTCCGCACATTTTCAGTTTGTCATTTGATTCCCTAAATGAAAAAGGCTTGGATTCCCCTGAAAACTCTAGGTCCTGGCGCAGCATGCTCTTGCTTATCCTTGTGCCATAAGACGTAACGAACGCAACCTTAAAACTTTGAAAAACTTGACCTAGGGTACTGATATTCTACCTTTTAGAATTTGGCTTCTCGGAACATGACCTAGAGAAAATAAAATATTTTTCGCCCTTTCTCTCGAGTCATTTGTTTGTTAAAATAATAGCAGACAGGGAACTACAATGGCGGAAATAATGTAACAGGGAAGAGAACCTTATCCGTATATTTGGAAGGGAAGATGTCGGCAAAGGGTTGACGAAGGTTTCCCAAATAACAGTGTAACCCATATTTATGTGCATGGTAAAAGACGATACATCAAGCTTGCTAAACGATACAACGACTCAATGTGGTTGGGCTGTGGTGGAACCGGACGCATACCGGAACCACACCAAAGATACAAGGATGGATGAATGGCGACATCAGGAGCATAGAGACACAAGCGGCGGAAGCCATCTCCTGTTCCTTGCACTTGATGGATGGTATGGAACCATTAGCTCTACTATGCGTATGATCGATACCTTTGCCATGCAAAAAAGGGGGATCTTCTTGGCTTGGGGACAGCTAGTGAAGGCAAATAGTGTATCTAAGTTTATTTGTTCCCCCTTCTTCTCGGAGGTTTTGCACTAAGTCAAAAAAATTTCTTCTTTGGTTATTGGCAACACTCATATCAGCTTGGTACAAACCCAATAAACATATTTTATGAGAAGATCCGCTGAATCCCTTGATTTCACACTTTTTTTAATTGTTTTCGTCATCTTTTGATGTCTTCTATATAAGTGGTTCCCAACTTGGGGGTCGCCATAATTATTTTTATCGCAATTAATTTTATAAGGTATTTCATATCAAATGTCTCAACGCTTTTATATTTCAACATGGCTAACTGCAATATTCTACTAACGGTTGTTAATTTTATATCTATAATATATATATATAAAATATTTAGTAATATATTTTTATATTTAATGTGTTTTCCTTACTCTGTTAAAAATGCTTTTATCATGCAGACTAGTTGTTTACTATAAAAGGGAATCACAGATTGTACTTGGCTACTATAAAAGAGGGTCGCAACTTGGAAAATGTTGGAAACACTGTTCTGTACATAAAAATATTTAACACATTGCACACAAGTTCATGTTTCAAGTTAAAAAATTTCGGATATGCAAAAAGTTTAAATTTTAGCAAATGGATTTAACAGCATTCTTTATGGTATGCCTTTAGTCTCTCGGGCGACCAAGGCCTTTTGCAAAAGATCTCTATTTACTTCGTTTTTTTTTTGTTTTTTTTTGTTTTTTTGCAAGTCTTTTGCTTTCTCAACATGTCTTGCCCTTCTCTCTAAATTCATTTCTTAAATAATTTCACCCGCATTTCACGGTTTGCTTCTTTTTCGCTTCCCTTGAAAGATCCACACACAAAATTTAGTACTAGTCTTTTAACATTGTTCTGTTTATTCCTGGATTTATGTCCGTGAACACACAATTACATGATATAAACCCATATATGACAGCTTAGGTGAATATAAATATTAATTTAGACATTATGAATCAAATGCATAAAAGACAGACGCATTTACGCAAGAATTTGTACATTTTTTCACAAAACCGGTTTAAAACGTAATCAAATTAGTTAAGACGAGACATCACAAAAACCACCTATTAAACAAATAAATTATAGTTAACTCGTTTCAACTAAGTAAATGTTGTTATTATGGATTTTCTTTAGTATCAGTAGAATTTAGTACTAATTTAGTAGTAATTAAGTAGAATTTAGTAGTAATTAAGTAGAATTTAGTAGTAATTAAGTAGAATTTAGTAGTAATTAAGTAGAATTTAGTAGTAATTAAGTAGAATTTAGTAGTAATTAAGTAGAATCTAGTAATAATTTAGCATTTTCTTTAGTCGTCATCATAGCCGAATTGAGGGGATGGCTAAAGGATACAGCCCTGGAGAGTTCAGAGTTCTAGGTCCCCAATTCAAGTTTTATAAAAATAGAAAGTTGTATAAAACTAAATTGCGATGAACAATGCTGCAACAAAGACGGTCTTGTATTCATGTCACTAGAGCATAATATTGCTGAAGAATTATCGTTCGACGATGTCGTGCAAGCTTTTTTTACTAACCACAAAGAAACAAAAAATTTAAAGACCGAAAGAACTTCCGAACAACCTATGAACAACATTTTTCAGCATTCATATAATCTCCTTTACGAAAATTTTGCGTATGCCTATGCTTAATGTGTAAAGTAAATTTGTGGATAATAAACACTAAAAATTGACAATTCAATGCTTCTCGCCATGCCTACACAGAAATAAGATTAAGACTATTTATAAAAGTCAACACTGGATGCAGGGTATCGCCAAACCCCTTTTTTTTAAAAAAAAGAAAGCGCAAATATGGGGCCCCAAAATTTTTAGTAGCCCAGGGGCCCCCGAAAACTTTAGTCCGGCACTGGTCATTATGGTCCCTCTTCCTAAATGTACAGTAATAGGTTGAAAAGTATTTGAACACTCATTTATTAAAAGAAAATCTGGGATTACAGCGTCGTCTTCGACGGCCACACTTCCCAGTTCCCGTGGTAGATCAATCAACAGCAACACCACTGTAAAAAAAAAATCGGACAGTGAGAACATTAGGGCATTTCAAATGTACGAACTTCTAAAATATTGTTAGTTTCATACGTCTTCTGAAGTATTGTTCATGCAATTTTTCTTCGTTCCAGGAGAGAAGAGATCTTGTCGGGGGTCATGGAGGTAGCCTGGGTCCTATTACGAGTATCAACAGCGTGGGGTCGACGGCTACCTTCAGCAGCACACCCCGCTTGACGCACACACCAACTTCGGCCGACTTCCAGCCACCATACTTCCCTCCGCCTTACAATCTGCCACAGCAACAACTGGACTTCCATCATGCTGCGGCCGCTGCCCACGTGACGGCCGCAGATCCATACGGACATTTGAATAGTTTAGCGCAGCATCCAGCTCAGCAATATCATCAGTTACATCCGCCCCAACGCCCACCGCCCCACAACGTATTAGGTGGTGGGGGCGGTAGGCGTGAAGACGACGCCCTACATCCATTACAGTCTAACATGCACCATGGTCTTTCTGGAGCTTACGCGGATTCGGCACGACGAGTTGCTGCAGACCAGGCTGCTGTTTCTTACGCGGCTGTCCGCAGGCCGGATGTCCTGGTACATGGTGGACATCCACACGCTCTGTCCGAGCAAGACCTTCTCAATCTCCATAATGCTGCCACCCTGCCCTCTTTAGATGATGGACAGGTGAGTTGACGCCTTTGTAATCACTTTTATGAAATTGATGAATAACAATCCACTTCCCTAATGCAACATTTTGCTTTCAAAGGCAACCAAGGATTCAATCGGCAGAATACATTTACCTTTTAATATTTTTGAAAGCACAGGTGGGAGAAGCAGGTACCAGAAATTTCTGTTTCTAAACCAATCATGCGTTATCAATTGGTTTGGTTTATTGGGAGCTGCGGTGGCGCAGTAGTTGTATGTTTGCCATAATCCCGATTCGGCCTCCAACGGTATCTTAAAAAAAAACTTGTAAACTATTTACTCATCGAAGTCTGAGGTTTAGTTCCTTAGGTCTTGAGAGGTTCGGATACCTCTGGAAAATATAGGCCCACTTAGAGCCGGCGCTAGGTATTTTGCCGCTTGGGGAGAACACGTGTTTTGCCACCTCAGAAAGACATCATTTTTTATAATAACTTCATTTTGTCTCCCCTAAACAGCTGCCGCTCAAGGCTACTGCCCGTTTCGCCCCCTTGAAGCCGGTTCTGGATCCATTACCCAATGGTGCCATAGTGGCAAAGTCTGTTGTGCAATCAACCTGAGTTTATTGTGGAATGGTATGGTAGAAGCAGGGCAGACAAGAGGGGGCAATTGAGGCTGCAGCCTGGTCTTAGGGCCCGCATTAGAAAGGACCCATATGGTGGGGGGCCACAGACCCTGCCAAACTAGTTTTGCTAATCGGAAGGCCAGAAAAATTGTTCTCAAAATCCAGATTAATAAGATTTTGTACACTTTTAATGTACAGTTTTTTAATTATTCTTCATTAGCCTGACTCGATTATTAAAAAAATAATAATAGCAGCTTACGTTAGTTTCTTTTTTCAGCAGTGATCTTGTAAAATAAGTAATAAGTAAGTACCAAAAAACAGGTAAATAAAAAAAATAGTTCTAATTTCATACTTTTTTTTTCATTTCGAGATTCAGCCCTCCTCCTTCCCCAAAAAGAAAAAATATCTCTGTCGCTACCCAGGGAATGGGGGCCCGTCAAAGTGAGCCTGGTGGGAGCGCGCTAGGTCTCGGCGCCACTGGGTAGAAGGCGCGCTGTTTGCATCAACACCGTAGTCCAAAGTTTGGTTTCCTTCGCAGCCGGAGGTTCGGATATCTAAATAAACTGTAGCTTCCAGAACAGCGGAACCTTCGTTGACTTAGCATCGCAAAAATACAAAAAAGAAATGGTCTATTGAATCATTGAAGATTGAATATTAAAGTAAAATTGCTTCAAATTATAGTTTTCCTGATTTCACTGTATCATCTAACATGTATAACAAGAAGCTTAGTTTTATATAACAAATAAGTATAATATATAATAATATATAGTATAAGTAACATATCAGTGCATCATATAAATATTGACTCTTGTTTATCAAGGTGTATGTCTCGCACATAAAGGTGCTTTATAGAGACGTGGCTTTAACGGGTTCGTCTATCGTTGCGTTGATCAGGGTTCGATACAAACGGCACCGTAGAATATGTGCCATTTTTCTACCCAATATAGTTCAGGGTTCGGTTCCCTGGACAACATGGGTTCTGATTCATCTAAAATTTAAGATCCCGGCTCAGCATGTTTTCAGTGCCCCTTATACCGTAAAATCAAAATAAATCTAAATAGATATGCGGCGATCAAGAATTCTCATTTCAGAACTGTGTATATATACTATATGATTTAAAAACACGAATATGACTCTAAATAAAAGATTCTTTTAAAAGAGTGACAACCCTGTTTGTTTTACGGGATAAGGGCAGTAAAGGTCATGCTATGCCGAGACCTACAGTTTTACGAGTGTACTCTTAATGCCTAGGGAACCAAACCTTCGACTACGGTGAGCAGTTCATCAATAAGGGTACACTTTGATACCACTGAAGGTTGAACTTGAGTTAACAGCACCCCAGGTGAACGCATTTCCACTGTACCTGTAAAAATATATATGTATGTATTTTTTTTATTATATATATATATAAAAAAAATACATATATAGATATATCGTACTTTGTCTGAAAACAATAATATAATAATACAAATAAAGTTATCAGTCACATTAATATATAATTTCTGCACTTTTTTAAAATTTTAATAATTTTTTCAACTTTTTCCCCCTTTGAATACCGCGATAAATGTTAGTAAGAGTGTGTTATTTCACAAATAAAAGTGAACGCAGGTATTGACAAAATATTTATAAATCCCACATAAAAAATGCAAAATACAAAATTAAATATAAAAGATTTAATGAAACAAATAACGGTTTTTCTAATTTAGAATATCATGTTATTCAAAACAGAAAAATCTAAAATATAGAGAGTGGGAGAGAGAAAATTTGTAGGTGTGGGAAAGAGAAAGCATTGTTGCACTTATGTTGAAGCAAAATTTACATGATTTGAAAGATAGGTGATAAAGGAACTCTCGAACTTTTTAAACAAAATTTAATAAAATTTTCATATTTGGAGTTCCATGAGACGGGAGTAATTCAACGTCTTCAAGTTCAATGTCACAAGACGATAGCCATCTTCGACGGGGCTACTGCTTAAGTGTAGACAGAAATATAAATAAAATATAAAATTTTCTGCATTTCATTACCAAAAGAGGACTGTGAGGGAAAATTATTAAAATATTTTATAAAACCAATTATATCCGAGGACTGTATGACCCATTAAAAAACATTATATCCTATTAGCGAGGTCAAAATATAATAGAATATTCCATAATTCGTGAAATATTCGACGAAACAATACGCAATATAAATAAGACACAAAAAACAACGTTTTAGAAGCGTATTTATGTCAAGATTGAGTTCGAGCTACGCGTTTCGGGCGATAAAAGTTCGCCCTTCTTCGGGAGTGAACACGTGGAATATCGTCAACAAACGAGGTTGATTCGCGGATGTAACTAGAGTTGAGTTATTAAGTGAAATGTTGACTTCCAAAAATAGGAAGTCAAGTAATACGTGGTTTTTGTAGTGCGGCCACTCTTCCCAGAATTACCAAATTGTGGAAAAGTTGGCTGTCTGTTAGTAGAGGTGGCAATTATGGCGGGACTATGGACTAATATCAGAAGGAGTTAGGTGGAGTACATTTCGCCAAGCTGAGCTGAAGGAAGGAGTTGAGCTGTGGTCATTCACAATGGAATCACGAAACATGTTAATGAAGAAAGCTTCGGCGAAGTCCAGTTCAAGTGGTGAATGAGGTTGGTGGATGATACGAGCGTCAAAAAAGTTAAAGCGATGGTTGTGTTCGTGGCTGTGAACAGCAATGGATGATTTGTGCACCTCACCTTTCTCAACGTATCGGCGATGTTCTTTCAACCGATGCATGAGGGCACGTTTTGTCAGTCCTATGTAGGAAAGTCCGAACTGGCAAAAAATTTGATACACGCCCCAGCGTTGGAGTGTGGAAATGTTATCTTTGAGTCTAGAGGGCAAAATCTTGTTAATAGGCGAGAAGGTAACTTTGAATTTGGCTTGCCGAAGGACTTTGGCAATGGCGGAGCTAAGTTTGGGCACATAAGGGAGTGTTACGGTGCTTTACCTTATCCCATCGGACTCTCTTCCTACATCGGACAGACAAAACGTGCCCTTATCCATCGGTTGAAAGAACATCGCCGATACGTTGAGAAAGGTGAGGTGCACAAATCATCCAGTGCTGTTCACAGCCACGAACACAACCATCGCTTTAACTTTTTTGACGCTCGTATCATTCGCCAACCTCATTCACCACTTGAACTGGACTTCGCCGAAGCTTTCTTCATTAACATGTTTCGTGATTCCATTGTGAATGACCACAGCTCAACTCCTTCCTTCAGCTCAGCTGGGCGAAATGTACTCCACCTAACTCCTTCTGATATTAATCCATAGTCCCACCATAATTGCCACCTCTACCAACAGACAGCCAACTTTTCCACAATTTGGTAATTTCTGGGAAGAGTGGCCGCATTACAAAAACCATGTAGTACTTGACTTCCTACTTTTGGAAGTGAACATTTCACTTCATAACTCAACTCCAGTTACATACGCGAATCAACCTCGTTTGTTGACGATATTCCACGTGATCACTCCCGAAGAAGGGCGAACTTCTATCGCCCGAAACGCGTAGCTTGAACTTAATCTTGACATAAATACGCTTCTAAAACGTTATTTTTTGTGTTTTATTCTTATTTATTCCATAATTGTTAAAAAGGACAGTCTAATAATAATTAAATCATTATTATTATATTATAATAATGATAGTAATAATAGTGCCTTGCAATAAATTTCATTAACTATAATTTTTCACCTATGCCTTAATTATTTTAAGAAATGCTCTAAAACAAAGCTCGTAAATATAGTTTTCACACAAATACACAGAAATACTGTAGTATTTTATTTTTTTCCTTCAATGCAGTTAATAATTTTTCCTCGAATTTTACAAGAAAAGCATTTTGTTTCCACTTCTAGTCAAAGGTTATTGTTTTAACCCTGACATCGATGGAATATTACAATCCATTAAAATTTTCATTCAATTTATTAATTTAATTAAAAACCGGAAAAGCACATGAAGCATTAACCCTTTAATTGCGGAGCTTGTAAAACTATTGTATCTTAAAAAATGTATTTTATTGTAAATTTGTTATCCTTCTACATGTTTAAAGATTAAAATGTGTGGTGCTTAATTTCTTTTTTCGTAAAACGCCTGTTTTCATGAACTTAGTAAATATTCTGTGGAATACAAATATTTGTATCATTTGAACGAATTTTTCGGTACATATCCTCCAGTTATAAGATCAATAAATTTAACCATTTCAGTAAGATAGCCAAAACTTATTATTGTCATTAGAAATGAAAGAATTAATTTGCAACTCTCAGCAACTTTTTGTTCAAAAAAGAAGAAAGTAGTGGGCTATGATTGTCGTTTGCTCAACGAAATAAAATTTCAAAAGCTTAATATCGTATATAAGACTTCATCGTTACCCAAACTGAGAAAAATGGGATACATGGCTAAATATTTAAAATCAATATCCATGTAAATTGCGGGATAATCAGTAAGATTATAATAATTTTATGATAAAAGATTGAAATGACATCTCACTTAAAATGTTTGCACAGGATGTGGAAGCAAATGTACCCTATCATACTCCATGTTCTTGTTAAAGTATTGTTATAAATTGTTTGAATCATATCGAAAAGTATTAACCCAACCATTACGGTCCAAAAATGATACTTACTTCTTCACATTTTCACTTCAAAATTATTCAAAATCTCCACAAAACTATTTTTTTAAAAATTCTAGATATAAATAAAATAAAACAAAAAAATCGCCGCTTTGTTTCTATTCCATGAACTACCCGTCAGGGTCAAAGGGCATTGGATCTGAAGTACCTTTGATACAATCATAGTGTCATCGAGCCCGATTAGGTCTAGGCTTGACTACTATTGTCAATTGGATCACTATTATCATATATGAGGAACATGAGCGAATGAGTTGCTCTGTCGTCTTCTATCCCATCCATCCATCTTCTCCTTGAATATTCCCACCTGGTTTGTTTCTTGGTTCATAAGGCATGTTTTCTTTAGGAATTGTTTCATTGTCCAATCTTTCCACTTGGCTCTGTGTCTGTGAATTTGCTTAGACCGATAGACCATGTAGTTCTTTTCTCATTCAAATTTATTTTTCTATTTTATCTAACAAGGTGCAGCCTTTTACCTATTGCAAAAAATTCTCTTCTGAGCCTTGCAGAGACGATTCTCCGCCTTTTGTGACATTCCAGATTTCAACTCCTTACAACAAAGTGGGTACAGATGTTATTTTCTAGAACTTAATTATAGTATTCTTTTTTCTTCTGTAAGTTTCATTTGATTGTTCCAGAGATATGTTGACATTCATGTGCTTTTTTAATTGCATCCAGTAGTGTGCTATACCTGGTTTGTGCGAACCGGTTATTGAAATATTTCTGAAAATAACAACTGGTTGTTATTTATTTGTTTTATTTACCATTTTTTTATGTTGAATATAATAATCAGGTTCCCAGCGAGCCAGTTGTAAAATTATTAACAATTCAGTGAACCGGTTGTTAAACATTTGGAAACTGACTGATAGCTATAGCTTCATCATTCCTTATCATGTCCAATTAATATGAGTTATCGCATCCCAAGAAATTGAAATGCAATACGTGTGTAAGTTTGCAAATTTCACGCTTTTAGTGCAGATGTTCGCGGAGAAATTGTGTGTGTGGTAAAACATGGGTGATCAAAAACCTAACCTTGTATGATATTATTTGATTTTCAAATGCAGTTTTTGTCTTGTTGAACATTCACATTAAGTATTACTGTTGTCTTTTTCTGTGATATTCGAAATTATATGCTTGGCGCACCTTATTTGGAATAGGAAATAGACATACAGTTCATCTTGACTCTTTTAGACAATGATGGAGCACACGATGCGCTCTTAAAGGTTGATTGCTTCATTCATTGATTGCGTGTTCAGCAGATAAGAGCAATAAAAATTACGCTGCCCCAAATCTTTTGAATAAAATTTTGTTTAATGTTAATTACACATTTTGATGACATGACATATGTCGATGTATGTCGAAGGGTGTATAGATAAATTGCGTTCTTTTAGTTACATTTTCTAATTTATTAAATATAGCACGCTTCTATAACTCTTTAAAATAATTAATAAGTTTAATTATAATAAAAACCAACCCTAAAATATCCGCCCTCTAGAAAAGTACAAAACGTCCTCCAGTATAATATATGAATATAACTAAAAAATTATAAAAAAAATGCAATCATTTATATAACATTAACTTTTCATATTCCATGTCTACTTCACTGAAGTCTACTTACATAAAAAATAAATTAAAACCCTACTGGATTTTATCACATTATCAGTTTATATCAGTGCCAGTTCATAATCGTATCAGTTTATATCAATGCCAGTTCATAATCTTATCAGTTTATAGACTTGCTATTTATACGATTGTCAGTTTATAGGCCTGTCTATTTATATGATTGTCATTTTATGATATTATTTGTTTACAACATCGCTTATGTATTGTATGATATTGTTCATTTATAAACTTGTCTATTTACAATACTTTTATTTTATCATATTTTCTATTTATAATACTCATATTTTATAACATTGCTAGTTTATAGCCCATTTCCAGTTCATAATACTTCCCATTCATAACACTTAGAGTTTAGAATATTATTAATGCAATTAATAACCACCAGAAATCAAATTTTATTCCACGGGTAATTTAATTATCTTTTTTAATATCAGTGTGATTTCAGAAACTGGCGATATTATTCAAAGTATTTGTGAAAGCGCTAGAACAAATTTCTTCCATATTGAATAATTTCGATTTTTAAAAACAAAATTCGCTTGAAGACATTTTTAATGACACTTGCATGGTATTTTGCTCACACTTGAGCTCAAACTAAAACTTTAGAGCTTGAAAGCACTGGTTCGAGCTCATGCGTAGGTGTCGAAAAATTATCTTTTTTAAAAATTTCGGGCTTGAAAACAACTTTTATGCTCACTTGAGCTCGAACTAAAGCTTTAGAGTTTGAAAGCTCTAGTTCGAGCTCTAGCATGGGTGTCGAAAAATTATCTTCTGTAAAATTTCGGGCTTAAAGACAACTTTTAATGATGCTTAGCATATAGTAATTTTTCGACACCCACACTTGAACACAAACTAGAGCTTGAACACTCTAGTCTGAGCTCAAGCCTGGGTGTCGAAAAATCATCTTCTGTAAAAATTTCGGGCTTGAAATAAATTTTTAATGATACTTAGCATAAAGTAATTTTTCGACACCTACACTTGAGCTTAAACCAGAGCTTTAAATCGTGAAAGCTCTAGTTCGAGTTCAAGGGTGGGTGTCGAAAAATTATCTTCTGCAAAAATTCCCAACGAAAAATTGCAAAAACCTTGCTCCGGTGGCTTTGTGTGTTGACCATTATTTGGCAATTGTGTTATCCCTGAGAACTATAGTAATATCTTACAACAATATTTGCCATAAGTTAATTTCATGATCACATATTTAAGATGAATCAAAAAAATTATAATATGTTATAATAATCTATTAATTAGTATGATAAAATATATTATAATAGTTTTAATAATAAACGGTACATAATAAAAATTATTTATTGTGAATGATAAAAGACTTTGAAACACAATAAATAATTGATATTCGCGTTAATTGAATATGATATAAAATATATAGAGTGTCCATAAAAGAAGTATACAACTTCACATTTTATTTGTACCGAAACTACAACAGCTAGAAAAATAATTCTAACATTTATTTTAAGTTAACTATAATTGTCTGTTTTATTAAAATAGTTTTAAAAGACGTAAAATTAAAGGCGGGGATCACTAAATATAAAATTGTAATAATTTCTCGATTTCTCCCCTCCGCCCTCACCGATTTTATATTTTTTGATGCTTTTCTTTTGCTTACCAAAAATAGATATATGCTTTCAATATGCCCGTCCAAGTCTTCAAAAAATAATTTCCTAATATGATATAGGAGGCATCCATACGGTTTAAATACTTCGGTTTATCTTAGAGCAACCAAAACAGTGTTCCGTGGAGCATTTCCAAGTAACCGCGAAGAAGCTCCAAGTGCTCCGTGAAACCATTCAAAATAAAAATAAAATAATTGCAAAAAAAATCTCTTAAAATTATGAATTTTTGCAGCCACGAAACTACGTATAAGTAATTGTTGGGATGATATATTTTAGTTTCTGCAGCGTCCTGGGAATCGATGTACATCGCAATTATTGAAGACCGATATACCTAACGTATATTTTGTCCACAATAATTGTTTCAATATTTTCATGCATTTCGATCTGCACCTTAGTTATCTTTGGTCGTTCCCCCCCCCCATTCTCGGAATAATGTGAAAATAAAATTAAAAAAAAGCTCAAAACAAAACAGACGTCAAAACTACCGATACTCAGTTTAGCATCTGTGTAGGTGCTAGATGAAAATATCGTCGCTCGTATGCCTAAGACACGTATGTGTAAAATTAATGTTTCAAGAAAACGATATTTAAAGGTTCAAATTTTTTTTCAACGAAAACGAATTCAGTTTAGATAAAAAAAATTAAGCAAATTAGAAATAGAAAATAATTCCAGCTTTTGTTATCAGATAAAATACCAACTAGTATCTTGAAAAGTATAGTTGAATAAAGATATCTAAATATGCGTATATGTCCCTTTGCCCCAAGGAAGATGACAGTGCTCCGTAAAGAATTTCGCTCCTGAAAAAAGTGCTCCGACAAAAATTTCTCTTCTTAGGAGTGCTCCACGCTTCAAACATTTCGAAATCGCTGTCCTAGGTGGAGGGAGAGAGGGTGGCGGATTTTTCAAAAACATTTATATCTTTATAAAAGGAATCGACTTAAATAAACGAAAATAGTATTACTGTGCGATAAGAGGGATTCGATCTCCCTCCCTATCTACGGACGCGGAATACGGCAATGTTTTTAATGAACTGGAGTTCCTTATTCCAGTCTTCTTCAGTAGAGCAAATTTTGATAGCACGGAACACAAACCAGTAAAAACTGCTCATTTTCTGAGACATTGGGTGTGCTGATGAACAGTGTGGTGGTAACGAAATGGAAGGAGGTTTATGGTAAACACTTAAACGATATTACCACCACACTACACCACCACACACCACACACTACACACCACACTATACCACCACACTGTTCATCAGCACACCCAATGTCTCAGAAAATGAGCAGTTTTTACTGGATTGTATTCAGTGTATCAAAATTTGCTCTACTGAAGAAGACCGGAATAAGGAACTCGAGTTCATCAAAAACATTGCCATATTCCGAGGCTGCAAACCGTCTATTGTTGATCGGGCCGTAAAAAATTCTCCTCCAAAAAACCGGACACACATCTTTCTCCCAACAGCATTCCTATTTTATAGACCATCTGCTTACCGTTCGTTCCCAATATCAGCACTAAAATTGCTACTATTCTTAACAACTTTAATTTTAAAGTCGCTTTCACGCCCATCAATAAACGTTGTATTTCAAAACTAAAAGACTCGGTTTCGGATCACAACTCATGGGGGGTATTTATGAAATCCCATGCTCGTGCTCAAAATCGTGCATCGGCCAAACTCGTCGTGCACTCCGTTTCAGGATTAAAGAACACTGGGCATACGTACAAAAACAAGAATTGACTAAATCACCCATAGCCGTTCATTGCTGGTCTTTGGACCACAAATTTAACTTCGATGAAGCGAAGTTAATCTACAAACCTCCATCTCCAGCTGATCTTAATTTTTTTTTTAAACTTTTTTAATCCATCAAAACATCGAGCACCTGGTGAACGATTTATCTATTACGGCCAATATCCATCCGGCGTGGTCACGTTTTCTCCTCTTAAAATTTCACCAATAATTTTTTGTCATATACTTTAATTAAAAAAAAAAATTTAACACAATCCAACTTTCCCCTTATAGTCCACATTCATCTGGCTCGACCGATAGAAGGCGCCAATCCACCAACATCACCCACAACCTTACCCTTTATACAATAAACAATCGTACACTCGCCCTTACGAGCGATGTACGCTTAGATTTTTTACTTCTTTGATGAAAGCTCAAGGCTTTCGAAAAACGTTTAAAGCCGAATAAATTTTCGTTCCAAAAACTGTGCCTATTGTGTAATATATTAATCATCGAGTGTTTAGCACAGTGAGTCGATCTACTATTACACACATTTTGGTTGAATTTGACCCGCAGCTAAAAAAGGTTGCCGACCCATGGGCTATATATATCAGATTTAGAACAATGTTGGAGTGGTTAAAAACGTCAAAAGTTTTTAACCACTTCAACGTTGTTCTAAATCTGATTTATAAATAACAAGAGCCTTAGGGTTGTTAAAGGAAGTTTATCTGTTGGGAAGAAACACATCATTGCATTAAAAGGAGAGGATGGCACCGTAACAAGAAATAGGGAAGAAATACTTAGAAGAGTTGAAGAATTCTACAAAAATCTATACGAAAGTAACAGTGAATTAAGTAACTTACAGTTATGATGAAAAATCAGAAGTCTACAAATGAAAAAGCGACTATTGGGCCGAATACCGTCCTCACAAACCCTATCAGCATCAAAACAATACGAAAAGTACTGCACAAGCAAAATTTTTATGGA
>QLNU02003225.1:119742937-119778024 GCA_006491805.2 Dysdera silvatica | reverse complement strand
CTTGAATCACACAACTATACCTTGTTTGCCCCAGAATGACCATATTTTGCCGCCTAATTTTAAACGTGATTAGAAGCATAACAAAGATTTTAGCGCTTTTGTAAAATTCTTAATTTTGCACCCTCGGCGGTTATTTAAAATTCGTCTTTTCGCAAGTATTCGTAAATTTGGCGAATTTTGAGTCTCTTTCCAGGCGGCGCCATTCGCAGCTCCCTTTTGCCAATGTTTAGTTACGGTTCTGAACGAAACTGTTCGAAATTAGTTCAACTAGCCACCAAAAAATTCAGCCCCGCCTTTGCAAATTCCTCTTCGGCAAAGTTTTCGTCGAAAATTTGCCGCCGTTGGTTATAGACTACATAGCTTGTTGGTAAATCCGTCATTGTATACACATCATCGTCCTGTAGCCAAGCCGGGGCCATCAGGGGTGCGACGCCCCATGCTGGGTCTCACTTGCCCTCATAGATCTATTCATATACATAGAATAATCTCCGGGTACCCTATGCCCCATATGCTCTCTGCGATGCCCTAGTTGCCCCTTCATCCTGACTACAGGCCTGATACACACACACACACAAAAAGCATAATATTAGAAAATAATTTCCATTTATGTATAATGTTAATATTTTCAAAGTTTATATTTTGTGTAATACAATATTTGTGGAAATTTTTTGGCCCTGATTGTGGTAGTGTAATGATGATTCGAGTTTGATTGAAACGGTGCCAAATAATGACACAAAACACACGTACTGACCAAATGTTCACTGTAGTCCGGTGGTCAGTTTCGGCCTGGAGAAGTTCGAACTTCTCGGAAAAATGTGAGTGTATTGTCCTACGATGGTATATAGTGGTAATGGATTTCGAGCATTGAGCCGTTACCACGATTTGATTCTCAATGTTAGTGAAGAAAGCGCCCCTTTTCTCTGCCAATCTCAGTCCGCGGGCTTGGTTCCCTTGGCTACTGGTGGATCCAAGGTGGAGGCGATTGCCCCATCACCACGAATAAACAAGTGGTGAAAACTTTTGTTATAAATAATAAAGAATAATAAGTAAGAGTAATAAAATAAAGCAAAAATAATGAGTAATACCTGTATAATAAGGGCACATAAATGTGACCATGATTATAAACATTTTGCTTATATTGCTAACTACACAAACTAATGTAAGTCGTACCGTCTCTTACAGCTAGTGGAAAACAGAATTCTGACTTACATTGTTAGTTATCTTTGAATATAAATAACATAGTACATAGCGAAGGAGTAATTACGAAAACTCCTTTTCAAAAACTTACGGATCATACAAACGTTATTCCCAGTCATCTATATCTTTCAATTATTGTTAATTTACATTTTTTTGATGAAGAATTTCAGAATCTTCTTCTACGTCCACTTTTTACTGCTTTTCACTGCGTGTTACTTTAGTTTATTTTCTTATTTATTTTCCCATGTTTTATGTTCTTCATTATTACATAATTTTTTATACTCATTGCCATTTGGCGTTTCGGTTTTAACGTAAATATTTCCAATTCCTGCTTAATCTCTTACCTTTTCATATTCTTTTAAACTTCTTTTAACTATTACAAGCATCTGTTTATTTAAAAAAGCTCATTTACACATGTGAAGTATACATAATGAATCTATTATCACAAGATTTGCATAAATGTGGAGAGCCTCGAAACAAGCTTCTGTTTTCTGCTCCCTTCCATTTTTAACCTAATCAAATCAATAATCTCTGAATCTCAAAAATTTCAATTGTAAAAACGAAATGATATTGAAACGGTTATACCAACAATAACTGCATATGGGTGGAATGAATTTATTTTAATTCTATTCTATAAATCTATTATTCTTACAAAAAACCTACAAATTTACTTTCTTTTTGCATATTTTGCAATTTTAGACTTTAATATTCTCAGTTCTGAATGTTTGTTTTAGCTGCACATATTTTTTCGACACCTTTGGATTATTTTAAGCATGAACCTCTACAATCCCACTCAAGTAGTTTTCAATTTCTGGATCTTATTTCTTTATTATCATGGTCCATAAATGGTATATTAGCCCATAAAATACATATATATATATATTCTCCTTTATGCACAGTCATAGTTCACCTACTAAGAAAAATCACGATTCTTTTTAAATCTAATACACCTATATTGAACAAGTTCATTAATACTCCATTGTGGCACTGCTGTTAATGAATATTTATTGGTTAAGGATAATTGAATCGGTCATTTTGAAAAGGGGTTATTTTACATTGTTTTTGTATGGAGTCGACCTCTTTTCAAAATCACAGATTCAATTATTCATAGACAACAAATATTCATGTTTTCTTTAAGATCCTTAATTCGTACTTTTCTTTATGTGAAAAGTATTAAGCGTAAACGCAGTTTTTTAAGATTTAGTTTAATTTTAATTTACGTACGTTTAGATGAAATTGCTTGTATTATATGTTCAGTAGCCTTAAAAGATTCGCTGTAAAGATAAACATGTCAAAAGTGAAATGTAAGTGATTCAAAGAACATTTAATTAAACATTATTCTAATTCAAATAATGAACAAGTTTTAGGCCCATGAAACGTATTTCTGGAAACGTTTTATTTTTTTATTTGCATCTTTGTTAACCCTGTGTATGAGATGCTTTTCACTTTTCTATCTTTTTTTTTGCAGGTATCTCATTTTTATCTATATTTCACTAAAATAAAGCACTTGTTCTCGAAATTTGTTAAATTTAAACTACTACTTCTTACTGTGCCATATTTGCTTGGAGCATAGGCGTAGCTAGGAAGTTCATAAGGGGGGTTATAGACTCAATTGGGGTTACAGAGCTACAACTCACATATTCCTATATTATTACACAATACTATAAAGTCAAATACTACATTGTAATAGTGTTTTGAAAACTTAGGGAGAATCTTCAAAGACTGGAAAGATTACAAAAGCGATTTCTTAAATTAATACATTGAATTCACGATTAGAGTGGAGAACTCAAGATAAAACTTACAAAATAATGACTATATATCAATCAAATTCATAGATACTGTGTGTTTGTTAAAATGATTGAAAGAATAAAGTAAAACAAGCAGGCTTAAATAATTGAAATACAAAATAATGGAAACTTCAAGAAACTTGGAATAATACAAGAGCTACAATTGCCAAAAATAATAAGAGAGTCAAGACGTGATTGCATAATATACAAAGGGCCAAATATGTGGAACAAAATTCCAGAAAAGATAAAATGGGTGAATAATAAAAATATGTTTAAACAAATTAAAAAATGGCTATTAGAGAACGATGGGAAGAAATAATATCATAGTAGGTGTGAATGAATGAAAACTATAATGATGGAGAATAAATGGCATATACTTTATAAACTAATTGCACTTTAATTAAAAAGTAAGAGAGAGAGAAAGGAAAAGAACGCAGGAAGGGCATTATTTTGCACAAAGGCAAAAACATCCAAGATGAGTGTGTTTGGAGTCGAGAAATTTCTTATACACCTTGATTGTATTTACTTTGGAATCCTTTCAATTCCTCCAGATTCAGTTACGTTATTGGCAAATAAATTAAATGATAATTTTAAACAGAAAATGTAACGTATAGAATTATTACTTGCATGTTATGTATAATGTTAAATAACTGAAGTTAATTATGTCTACTCTGGATTAATATATACATGATGTTAATCACATTTAAATAGATGTAATTATGCAATGAATAATTGTGATATGTAAATGTAACATATGGTCCGAAACAAATAAATATAGTAGTCTCCACATAACGAACTTCCATTTAATGAAATTTTCGGCGGAACCTTGACTTTGAATGGCATTAACATGTAAATTTGTCTCCATATTACGAAAAACAATTTCTATATAACGAAGTTCTTTTTATAAAGAATTTGATTTTTTTTTTAATTTACCTTTTACAATTTTTCAGCGGGATGGTTAGGTAGAAGGGATAGTTGAGCATTTTAAGCAAAAAGATGGAGGTGAGGTAGCCTTCTGTATTGTGGACCTACAGGCCGTTGAATTTTCTTGTTCTAAACTGGGAACTCAGTAATGACTTGGAACTAAACTGGCAACTCAGTAATAACTCGGAACTAAACTGGGAACTCGGGGCGTAGTAAAAAGTGTTATTACTGTCAGGTCTAGCTAAGCCACGAAATTTGCTTCTCGCACATACGTGTTGCATTGTTTGAAATGGGGTTGAACTCAATGGGGAGCATGCAGGGAACATCAAGTCTTTCAAAATTATTTCTATAACAAACAGTTATTTTGACACTGGCGTAAGGGAGCAGTTGGCTCCCGAAACGTCGTGTTTTTAAACCTTACGCCAGTGTCGAAATAACTGTTTGTTATGGAATCTCCTGGTGAAACTCTGTATTGTTTCGTTAGAATTATTTCTGTTTCAAATATGTAGTATGAGGATTATACAGGTGCAAGGTAAGCCTGGTCTTTGCTTTTTGTTATTAATTTGTACGTACTTGTATATTAAAAATATTTAAACTCGTTGAAAACAAAGTGTCTACTAAAATCAGTCTTTACTATCCAAATTCAAACATCATTTTATCGAAACTTTTACAATTTATGTTAATTTCTATTTAACGAATTTTCCTTATAACGAAGTTTTTCAGAGGAACGATGGCACTTCGTTAAATAGAGACTCGACTGTATATATTATTAAATATACAAAATGTCATTGCAATGGGGGGATATAATCCCTATCAACACCCCCTGCATACGCCAGTGGCTTAGAGCGAGACCGCTCATGTTGGTGATCAATCTCTTGCTGTACGAAAAAGTGCTATGTTTGCCTGTCCAAACATGTTTCTTAAATTTTGTAAGCCATGATGTTTTTCTGTAAGGTCACCTGTTGCCTTCAATCTTTTCTTGAAGAATGGCGTGAAAAATGTCATATTTTTAAGAGCGCATTACATGTACAAAATATTAAATCTTTCATTTTTGATTTCCTCAATGATTTCTCTTGACTTTCCTACGGGACAGACCGCTCCATCATTTACTACTTCATTGGTCCAAATTATGCACTTTAGTGTCTGTTAGGCCCACATACCAAATGCCTCCAGTCTCTTCGTGTGGGTTTGTTGTAAGGAACCTGCTTTCCACTCCATATAGCAAACTTGAAAATATGCGACACACGAGAAGTCTAACTTTCAACTTTAGATACAAATTGCTGTTACATAAGACTTTTTTCATTCCAAAGAATGAGGCTCTGGCTTTCTCGATTCTTACCCCTGATTTCACTATTAAGTACCAACTTTCATGTGGACAACAGCCAAGGTAGGTTACATTTAACTTTTTCCTTGTTTGAATTTTAAATTTAAACTTTATGATTGATGATAATTTGATATATGATATTCACAATGGCCCCTGTTGTCTTCAATGATTTTTTGTGCTAACTCCCCCACACGGAAAATCATTTTATTATATCATATATATTCCTCAGACACATGTTATGTAATTTTTTCAGATCGTGTTTGTAATTTCATACAAAGCTTTCCGTACGTTAAGAAATATATATTAAATTTATAATCACATTTTGTTTCTCTCTGTCGAAACTTGTTTTACAAGTACTGTTATGTTGAAATTTCGGCATATATTTCCGTTTATGGCTGGTGTTAGTTTTTTGCCATTTAAAGCAGTGTTTCTCAAACTTTGGTCACTCACGTATCGCTTCAAGCATTCCTTTATTTTTGTGGACTGCAGGGGTGGAATTTCTCCTCCTCCCATTAAAAATATATTGCTTGAAATTAAGGTTGCCAACTATGGTTAATAATATTAAGCCCTACTCAGCCACCGCCATGCTAACCTCCCCACTTTCCTCTGCCAAGGAAAGGCATAGCCGAAATAACTCTCGATTTGTGGGATTTATTGGCAGGTTCATGTATGTATATAAGAGCTCCGGTAGGAGAGATTTATTCATCCCTTGAAATATAAATTATAGATAATTTTAACTTCTTTTTCGGTAAATTTTAAGCTTTTTTAGTTGTACTTTTTACTTTAAAAAAGCATGAACTTTTGGCAGAAAATCTCTAAAATATCCGACCATGTTCTTAAAATATGGGTTGGTTGCCAAACTCACCTGAAACAAAATAATTTTTAGAGTAATGCTATTTGATAAAAAGAGTGTCAGCTACGATCGTATTTTGTCAAATTTACAATGAAAATGACATCATTAATTTAATAAAATAATAATAAGCAATGTAGACAGCACGGGTGTATTCAGAGGATTCAAATCTTTCACGAAACGCCGTAAAGTAAGGTTTATAACAAGTAATATTTATGAGAAATTCTTTAAATCTCGCTAGAAAATAACTTTTACCTATACCTGCAATTTTTAGTTCACTTTATTTTCTGAAATTGGTTTCATGGACTTGCGGACCACTTGATAAGCTGCCGAGGACCATCAGTGGTCCGGGGACTACACTTTGAGAAACACTATTTAAAGCGTCAACGGCAAAGATAGAAAAATATCATTGGTCAATGTTTATATATACATCACTAGCTATTAAAATATTATTAACGATCTCCATTAAAATACATAAGGAACAATATCCTTCGCTGCTTAGAATCATTAGACAATATTAAACGAAAGTGTTATTATTAGCTACTGAAATTTTTAAAAAATCAGTTTCATTATGATAATTGAAAATAAATATTTTTCTTACTGTACAGATTCAACTTTTAAAACATTATTTCAGCCGAACTTAACCGTAAAAACAATCATGCATATTAATATGTAATGCCATAACTATCTTTAGTTTATGGTAGTTTTAATTTACGCCAAATGGGAAGACTACACTGTATTATTACTAATATGCTATAAAAAATTTTGTATTTAATTTTAATTCAACGTGCATTTACGTAATTAAAAAAAAAGGACGGATTTAGTATTAATTTAATGATTTTGAAGGACCGCCATTCCAAGTTTTACAAAATTGTAATCCAATTCTATTTATAACTACTTAAAAAATCCTCTTTCTTGCCACGGACTTTTTTTTTTACCATTGTTAAAAAATGTCACATTGACAAGCTGGCAGACAAAGCTTCCAAACTAGAACTATCACAAAAATAGGTTCAGATTTCTCTACTTCGTTTTTTTTCACAACTTTCCTGATGCTTGAAATAAATAAAAAGTTATTTAGGAAATTAAAAAAGTCAATGGGGATAAAAAAAATTAGCAGACCTAAAAGTTTATGTTTGATTTTAAAAATTAAACGTAGGAAAAGGATAAAATATGGAAATTTATCGTTATCTTTGAGAAAATAAAAATTTGTATTGAGTGAGTAACTTGATTGATTTAATTCCTTGTTAATTGTTCTCATGAATTATTTACTTCAATTATAAGCTGCATGACATTATTTATATATTCTTTTACGCCAGCGATACTGCAAGTGGGTAGTAGCGTCCCCTTGGGAAGCCTGGGTTCATTGAGCAGGCATTCACATTCGGCGGTTTGATGTGGACTTTTGAAGTATTTAAATTTCACTTTATTTAACAAGCTAATTATTAATTAATGAACTGTTTCATCCTGAGAATGCATTAAATAGTCCAAATTTAAGAAAATAGCACTGCAAATAGTGCATACCCTGCAAGTATCTTGATGTATAAAATAATAAGGAATAAAGTATTACTATTAAATAAATCTTGTATTATGATCAGTGCCATATCAACGATTCTGGACGTAGGCAATAGTCCGACACCAAGTCTAGTTTATTCGCTTCAAGGTGGTAGTGTGAAGTATTACATCGGTTGAATGAGAATTCACGAGTTATTATGGTAAGTACAGTGTGAATTTCATACTAGTGAAGAATCAAAATAAAATCGTTTGCAGATACTGTTAAAGGACGCTTACCTACTGACAAGAAACAAGCCATTGCATTAAAGGGTGAGAAATGTACTCCAGCAAGAGCATCGAGAAGGAATACTTAAATGGGGAAGAGATCTACGGAAAACTAAATGAAGGGAAGATACTGTGTGCGATATAGTTTAAAGAACAGTACACAAAATTATGAAAATAAAAGACGTAGCGTATACAATTAAGAATACAAAAAAAAAAAAAAGCTTCCAGATGATTGCCATTATATTAGATATTCTGAAAGAAGCGGGAAAAGAAGCACAAACGATGTTCACAACATTCTTAACCAAATGTTTTAACGAGGTTAGCATTTCAAGCCCATGGGACGCTGCTATAGTAATTTTATTGCTTGAAGAAGGTGACAAAGAAGACCTTCTAAATTATCAACTCTTTAACTTCCTTTTTACTATATATAAAATCGTCCCAAAACTGCTAACACGTCGTCCTCAGAAAGAATCATAAATATCAAATCAATCAAAAGAGTACAAGCCGAAATTCAAAGTGAATCCATTGTTGTGGATCATATTCAAATATCAAAGAAACTATAAAATAACAAACGAATACGATAAATACATTCACGAAGACTTTCACGGCGTCTATTAATATACATTATAGAGTTTTTCTGGATATTCCGCCGCGTCTGTTTATTAAAAACACTTAAGGTTTCACTCCGTGTTATGCTGAGCATCCTCAGAAGAAACAGCCGACCAAGTTTCCCTCTGTAAAAATACAAGACTTCGCTTGGTTGCTCGGCAGAAAATGAGTGATTAAAGAAAAACAAAAATCATGACACGTATTTGTAGTACTATTTCTCTGGCTATCCCCTGATTGGCTGATTCTGAAAGAGGTTTTAATTTAAATTCGAGCCTCATTCAGCCAATCTAAACTCGCCACCCTCTGGGTCAATGAGAGACAACCTTCATCCAACAACCAATGAATCAGCCAATCAGGGTACAGCCAGGGAAATAGTACTACAAATACGTCTCATATTTTTTACTCACTCATTTTCTGCCGAGCAACCAAGCGAAAGTCTTGCATTTTGCAGAGGGAAACTTGGTCGGCAATTACTTCTGAGAATGCTTAGCATAGCACGGAGTGAAACGTTAAGTGTTTTTAATAAACAGACGTTGCGGAATAACCCGCAAAGCTCTATGATGTATATTAAACGAATACGAGTTTTCATTTGGTGTGTCATTTGTTGAACATGAGAAATTCTGAAGGGAAGTATTTTCCTTAGGTTTTTCAATGACATTTCGTTTTTAGGTACTTCTACATTTTTATTTTGCACTGCAAGACAAAATAAATGGATAAACATACTTTTCATTGGCAGCATTGACTGCTTGGTGCTCTAAGTTGTATTTTATGAGATTATTGCCCTTTTCCAAGGGCGAGCAAAATTATCAAAGAAGAACGTCTGTTCATATTCGACAGTTCCTATTCAAATGAGTTAAGGGGTTGGAATATTAAGGCGGTTTCGAGCTAGTTTATCAAAAAGAACAAAAATTGAATTATATTACTCACTGATACATAGTTACATGATTTATTGCAACAGCATACTACTGGGGCAATTTAGAAACATTGAATATGCAACTACTGAAAAATATAAAAAAAAAAGCCAATCAAGTGAATAAATAAAAACAGTCAGTTACATAGGAAGAGATTTGTAACAAAACATAAAATCTTACCAATAAATAAAATCCATACCTATTGTGTACTGAATAAGATGTTCGAGAGCATAAAGGAAAATAAAAGTGCCGGAATAATGGCAACACAACAGATAAAAATGGAAAATAGAATGACCATTATTTACCCAAAATAAGAAGAAAAAAATTAGGAAGAAACAATATTAATTATAAAAGAGTTAAATTGCGGTATGGTTTACCAGCTCAAATATAGAAAATAAACAACATAAAACTATTTAAAAAAATTAAGGGAAAAAACTACTAGAAGTTGATGTAAATAACCGACAGAAGTAAATAAAACTATTATTATATTTATTATTATTATTCATCTCGTTTGTCTTAAGAAAGTTATTATTTATCCAGTTTTTATTCAACTTTTGACTTATGAAGACACATCAAATCAACGCGAAATCGTTGGAAATAATACAATTTATACTTCCACAGAATTATTTGGCCCTACAATGGTAATTCGCTCACTTACTGTGTCCTTAACCCGGGTTTGGCTCCAATGGTATCGTGGAATGCGTGCTTATTTTTTGCTTATCCTAGTACAGGGGCTGGTTCCCTAGGCAATGAGGTTCAGGTGCTTCAGAAAATTTTAGGTCTTGATGCAGCGTTACCTTACCTATCTTCATACCGTAAGCATAAACAGAATGACATTAGAAACAAACGTAGGAAATTAAAGAATTCTTTTACAGGTTATTCTATATACGATTTCATTAGTGCATATACAAACTTATAATAAAAATGTATCATTTTTTAATCTAGGGTTGTCCAAACTTTTCGGGTAGCGGGCCACTTAAAAATTTTTCACATATCTTGCGGGCTAGCAGCTTCAGCGAATTTCGTTAAAAAAAATTACAAAAAGCTTCAGAGTTTCTTCCGGTTATTTATTTGTTCACTTACGATATGGGAAGGATTTTTTGGAGGAAGGAATTTTTCCAGATTTCTGGAAAAAATAAAAATTTTTGTTTTGTATTTTTTTCCTTCCAAATAATTGTCGGCGGGCCGAATTATTGTGGCCCATGAGCCATATGTTGGACAACCCTGTTGTAACCTGTTTAAATTCCCCATTTCAACGGTGTTTTAGCCAGTTTTTAAAAGATTAAAAAAAAATGGATCAATCAATGTCGAATTTCAACCAACCCCACAGACGATATTTGTTTGGAAAATTTCCTTATTAAATAAAAACAATATGAACCAGATGATTTCACGTTCGTTATTCGCAGGATGTAATTTTAAATTTGAATGAATACGGGGATAAATTTGAATAAATACGGGATCGAATTGCATAATCGAAGTGAAGAGCTGGACTTTTTTTGTGTTATGTGTTTTACACTTTACACTTGGTCGACAAAATGATACATAGTAGAACTCCATATAACGAAATGGATGGTTCTGTGGAAAAAATTCGTTATATAGAAAATTCGCTATGTGAAAACGATGTATTCATGAACCAGGGCAGTGCAATATGATACCACAATTAAAATCCCATTTTTCAGTTAACGACTGTTTCTCATAAATAACATTCAACCATTTAAAAATAGATGTTTTTAGTGTGAAATATACATGCATATAAAAAAAAAAATAGTTGAACAATTCTTTCCTTAAAATGAAAACGTATTTAATGCTTCTTTCATACACATTCATGCTTTTGTGCAAAAAAATTCTAATATCCTGCTGCACAACAAATGGCGGTGTTGATTCATCATAAAAGTGTTAGCACCCCTGTGGGAAATTTGCAAGGTCTGGATTTCTGGTAATCAAACGAGCAAAAAAGGGCAACAAGTACTACTATTCAAACAATACAGTGTATTCAAGGACAATTAGGGCCTGCTTCTAGCCTAGCAGTTTCGCACTGTATGGGGCAACCAGATACAGGTGTGTGTGCTTAGGAAAACTCTTTATTAGGGAGTTTAAAATCCCTTAGACATGCCTTATTCTGTTCGTTTGCCACTTACCTTAAAATCGTATTGTATTCCCACGGTATGAGGGAACCCGATGTCACTGACGTGACCACTCGATTTTCTGTTTTAGTCGTTAAAAAATTCGTTATATAGAAACACTTTCGTGTATAATGACCATGGGGATTTACCAAAACTTCACTATATAGAAAATTTCGCTATACGGAAGTTCGTTATATGGAGGTTCTACTGTATTTCTAATCTTGGTTAGTAATTTTATTATTTCTCGCTCAATCGTTCTTTTATTTAGCAATATATTAGTTTTTTTGTGAGAGTGAACGTATTGACACAAATGGAGGGCAGACATTTTATTAAGGGGTCTGTGATGCGGCACTGCCAACGTCAGTGACAATGCAGTAATGTACAGGGAAGAACTTTGGGTTTGATCATAAAGCACTGATCAAAATATAAGAGAAATTCACGGAAATATCTGGCAGTATTCAGTATTTTAACTTACATTAGGTGTTACCATTTTTGAAATTTCTAAATTTATTGTAATTTTATTAATTTCAATATTTTACATAAAAAGGTTAAACACTGGTAAAATAGCAATGAAAAAGATCACTCAAGCTTTCGGACGCATCAGCAGCAGTCCTTCATCAGGAGTAATGACGATGTTATGTTTCTGTCTCTTTTTTATACTTGAAATTTCTGGAAAACCCTTCATCAGAGTAGTCCCGCAGAATGGGAAAACCCAATGAGAACCAATGGGAGGCCTCCAATAGAATCATGGAAGAACCCCAATAGGGACCAATGAGAAACCCACACTGCGGGTTACCTAATTTGGGGATGTCTCATACATTTCAGAGTAAGAGTTGTTTATAAGTTTCTGGAAGTGGTTGTGATGTATTAACGTGTTTGCTTTCAGTATGTAACCTTTTACACATAATAATCATGTTTAACCTTTATCTAATTTCCTCCCGTACCTTGTATTTATTTCATTAATATTTGGCTATTAGATCTTAAAATAAATGTATGAATTTTATAAAATGTAATAATTTATTTTAGAAAAATGAATTTGCGTTAAGAAAATGGAAATGCTAATGTTTAATAATACTTATTTTACACTTCACTTGTAAAAGAATATTGAAAAAATAGTAATGTAACGCAAAATATTTACTGCGAGAAATGACGTCATATTCCGACCCACGAGTGACGACGGGTTCATATTTTATTGTGATCGACGAAATGCAATAGATTTAAAAATATCCATGTCTTGTTCAGGATTGAGATGCAGACCTCAATAATGCGAAATTATGAAGGTAAATCCAAACCCGCATACATCTTCGGCAACCAAATTCTAGCCCAAGGGACAATAGATCCACCATGAAGATAATGAAGTTTAACCTTCGGGGCCCCAAGTCTAAGAAGCCCTGTGTGGTCTCAAAAACTTATAGAAAATGAGCAAAAGCTCACTTTTTCAATGAAGGGGCCCCACTGTAAACGTTTGAGATTCAGGGTTTTTTCAAGTGTCCAAGCTTCAGGAATCCAAACAGATCTACCACGGAAGATGAAGTTTATACGAATCTATATTTCATCGCAAATTTGCAAGCGGTTATGGACTGCTCAATGAACGACAAGTGACAGGAAACTAATGGCTCCAATTGTTTTCTTAATAAGCGGAAAACTAAAAAGCTTTGGTGTTTAGTGAAGGTTTCAGAAAAGATTTCTCACCCCGCCATTATCTGTGATTCACTTTTAAGCTTAAATTCTATTTTTGCAATAATTAACTTGTAAGTAGCCTGTACCGAATTTGCAACAATAAACTTTGGGGCGCGGTTGCGTAGGCCGAAGCATTAATGTGGAAGATTTAATGTCCTCATCAGCTTACCATCAAAATGCAATTCCTCAGCGTAAACGAATCTCTAATTGACGAGCCAGGTGGTTGAGGCAAAAATAGCCATTTAAATGTTCTGTTTTAAATAACCATTGCACTTCTTGTGCCTTTAAAGTTTCTTGTTGAAAATCTTCTCTCTAATCGTCACCCCCATTACTGGAGCCATTTAGCCATTGTTGCGTGTAGAAAACTAATCTAAGTAATAGAATACTACGATTGAGGATGCAAATGGTTCAATCTCAGCCATGGACAGATGACTCACTTTGATTTCTGCAGATCTGGGATGACTTTGTACGAATGAGACAGACACCTCGTAGAAATTTCTCTTCGAAGTAATCGAAAAGTGTTGTGGAAATATAATGAAAACAACTTTATGCTAATACCGGGCATTCCTCTGAAGCATTAGTTCATGCCTGAGGGTAAGTCTGAAAGCCGCACCCCTGCGTCTGATCTGCTCTTCGTTCTTCCTCTCTCTCATGATACTAACCGCCACAAAGTCATGAGATTTTAGCACGCGAGCTGTCCGAAAAAAATTATTATTGTTGTAACAGATATATTGTGATTGGCTTCGACAACGATGTGTGCTGTTTGAACGATTAGATGCTTTTGCTACTTATTTCACTAAGATTTTACACGGGCTTTTATTAAACGAACAGCACCATGTTTGTGTTTTTAAGAACATACTCATGGGGACAGGACCTTGAACAGACGAGACCCCACCGTCAATATTATATTATCCATTAGAAATCAAAGTTCGCTTTTTTTTATATATAATTTTGCGTAAAATATAGTTTAGTTTGCTTAGAAAATATATTGCTTAGACAATAATACTTCTTCAAAGAATTGGAAGAGAAATGAGTAAAACAAATTCTTTAAAATTTAACTGAATCTGAAGGATGAAATTTGACTTCAATAGCTATCCTCCATATTCTTCATCGCCATTATCAACATCAATAATCTGAATATCATACTAGGTGCAATGGAAGCCCTTTAATTCTAGATATTCGTAAATATTACTTCTACACACGTACAGTGTCCTCTAGGTAGTGGCTGTAGGGGAAAGGAAGCTTACCGTATGTAAAATGAAAACTTTTACGCCTTTTTCAAAAGCGAATTTATTTTATTGAAATGGCAATAGAAAGTTTAAAAATAATAATAGGTCCTTCGGTGGTGCACTGGTAACGCGTTCGCTTATGGTCGGGTTATCTCGGGTTCGATTCTCAACTGTGCCAAGTTTGGCGCAGTATAGCCCAGATGCTCTTGCGCCATAAAACATCCAAACAAATAAACAAACAACTGCGCCAAAACAAACAAACAAAAACAACAACAACAAAACCATCTTATCGACTGACTGTTTACTGGGGAGCATATTTTGAAAATCTACATGCTTCTTGCAACCAGGAATGATTCAACCAATCGGTAACAATTTCGGGGGCGTAGTTAACTTTGACGTCAGATTTTAGTCTCCCCCAATAGTAAATAAACATGGAGGAAGATGTTGCTTAACTCGAATTTTGACATTTTCTGAATTTTAATTTAAAAGATTTAGGAGATTTAAAAATAGAAGACATATTTTCAGGTGAACACGAAAACATCGTGGATTTCCCGAAACTTTGCAACTCTTGAGAAGTCGATATTTTTGGAAAATCTGCAAAGGTGTGAAACCTACATGACGTTAAAATCTGACGTCACAGTTAACCCCGCTCGTGAGATTGTTTCCGATTCAACCCTTGAATCAACCCTTGTTGCAAGAAGCATGTAGATTTTCAGAATATTCCACCGGGGGAGGGTCGGTTCCCCAGCCCTTAAGAGGTTCGAAAACTGTAGGTCCTAGCATTGCTGTCCTTGCGCCGTAAAACTCATACAAATAGTTGAAATAATTTAGGGAGAAAGGGAGCCAACATTTATTTTGACGCCCTATCTCCATAAAATTACGAAATTTTTACCATAGTCGTAATATATATGAGCGTCTACCGTTATTAGCTAAGGATTTACATGATTATATTTTATTCTGGGCGCAAGATCATAAGGGCATGTGATTACTTAGAGTCAGACGTAAGGGTTAGATTGCAAAGCAATGAGAATCAAACAAGCTTTTTTACAGAAAAATTATTGAATGTTTATGTTTTGATTCTAGCACCCACGATTATTTAAAAAAATTACTCAACCTTGATATTACTGCACTAACAAGAAAAGTACACGAAGTGAGAACCGAAATGTGCTTTATTTTAGTTTTATAATAAAGTGCAAACGTTTCAATAAGAAGATAAAAAAATTTAACCTAAATCCCCCTATGGGGGGTGGGGGGAGTTATAGCCCCATCAAATTTGGCTTGATGTGTTTTTTATTAACAGTAGGAATGGCGAGATATTTTTGAATTGATGTGGCCAAAAAAGGAAGAATTAATGAACGATCCTTCATTCGAGATAAAAATATTATTGATTTCATAAGAATTTATGCATGTATTTGCAAAAATATTTAGAACTTTATTATTAGTGGATAGATGTCTCGTTTTAGTTATATAAAAAGCGTTCATTTCGCTTTAAAAAATAATATACGTACTTGGCTTTATTAAAAATAAAAAATGTGTGTAAAAATTAACAAAAAAAGCGAAAAACAAATTGGGTTTGAACAATGACGCAACTAATAACCGACGGATTTTCATAATTTAATATGTAACATGAATTTTTAGAAAAAGTGAAACACACTTGTTTCACACTGCAAAATGTGTTTGGTTTGAGAACGGGGGATGTGAATTGTATGTATGTGAATTGTATGTGTGCGAAGCATATTTTATCATGTCATTGAACGTTGGAACTGAAAATTGGTTGCGTATTAATGAATGTAATTTTATCTGAAACGGAAATTAATATATAGCAAATGAAATTATTGCTTTTGTTGAAACCATGCGATAATTTCGAAGTTATTGAAGATTTTAGTCACAATCCGTATTGTGATACACCTGTTAATAATAATGAAGACGGCAGATGGTTAGATTTCTCGTATGACGAAACAACACCTGAAAATTTTGTATGTGGTTCGTCGTCCTATTCACTAGAATACACGAAAGAAGTTGCGTCTTACTCCTGGACGGCTTTAGGACGTCGACGCTCAATTCAAATTTAATTATTCAAATAAGATCAATTCAAATTCGCATTGGAAATCACAATTTAACATTGCCGTGAATTGCCAATGCATTGAATGAAAATATACCTTGCTAATATGGGGAACAGAATTCAATAGCTAAATACTATTAAAACACAAATGCATGAGAAATTTTTAAAACCTAGATCTAATGAAATTCCAGTGCATGAAGCTGATTTGCAAATTTGAGCTCTTGATGTTGCGAAAAAAATTTTTTTCAAATTTTATAGCATCTAATAAGTTTTTGGCGTCTTTTAAAAAGAGATTTGGTACAGTTGGAAATTATTATTTATTAAGTTAAGAAATTTGGAAATTATTAATTAATTATTAAGTTGGAAAAATTACCAAACTCGTTATGAAAGTAGAATTACAAAATGACGAACAAATAGAAAATGTAGCCATTGCATTTCCACTTCAAGCCTGTGAAAAAATGCAAGATTATTCGCACACTTGTATTTTTAATAGCAATCAAACAGGCCTTGCTAAAGAATTGCTACCATTATGCACCTTTTCGCCAAAAGGCGTACAACACATTTACAGTGTTGTTGAGAATAGTAATGCAATTTCGCATTCGTATACCGTACAATCCGTCATCGTAATTTAGAGTGGTACAATCTTAGCAAAATTTTTACTCGTACACCAAGAAAACACAGGTACTTTTGGCAGAAATTTTCGACAGAAATTATTCAGCCAACCACCAAACGTAGTACTTACATGCACAAAAAGTGGGAAATCTTCCACAGATATTTATGAATCATTTCTAAAAGAAATAATAAAACCCCAATTAATAGATCAAAATGGCGTAATTTTATTTGATCTCTGGACAGGACAGACAAACATGGAGGGTAAAAAACAAATTTGGGAGATAAATAATTGCTCGAATTATTATATATACCTGCAAGCACCACTGTGTTAAGTCAACCTTCTAATGTGTATTTTTTCAGGCGATAGAAATATTTCACAAAAACTGTCACACGATATATTGTACTTCAGCATTTTAATGACATTAATTTACACGAAAGAAATACCATAACAAAATTACATTCATTAATCATTAATACACAACCAATTATCAGCTCCAACGTTCAGTGACGTGATTAAATATGCTTGGTATAAGAGCACATAACCAGTTCTCAAACCAAACACATTTCGCAATGTCAAACAAGTGTATTTCACTTTTTCCAAAAATTCATGTTACACATTAAATTGTGAAAATCCCTCGTTTATTAGTTGCAGTCATTGTTCAAACCCAATTTGTTTTTGTTTGTTTGTTTTTGCATTTTCTTGTCCATTTTCATACACATTTTTAACTTTTAATAAAGCCAAGTGCGCATATTATTTTTTTAAAGCGAAATAAACGCTTTTTATATAACTAAAACGAGACGTCTATTCACTAATAATAAAGTTCTAAATATTTTTGCAAATACACGCACAAATTATTATGAAATCAAAATCGATAATATTTTTATCATGAATGAAGGATTGTTTATTAATTCTAGTTTGGTGACATCACTTCAAAAATATCTCACCATTCCTGCGGTTAATAAAAAGCTTATCAAGTAAAATTTGCTGAAAATAACCTTTTCTCGCCAAATTTGATGAGGCCTATAACCCCCCCCCAGGGGGGATTTAGGTTGATTTTTTTTAGTTTTTTATTGAAACGTTTATACTTTATTATAAAACTAAAATGAAGCACATTTTCGATTCTCACTTCGTGTGCCCTACTTGTTAGTGCGGTAATGTCAAGGTTGAGTAATTTTTTTAAATAATCGTGGGTGCTAGAATCACAACACAAACATTCAATAATCATTCTGTAAAAAAGTTTGTTTGACTCTCATTGCTTTGCAATCTAACCCTTACGTCTGACTCCAATTTTCTATAGTATCCTTTGGGTTTGGATAAAAATTGAATCAGTACACGTATCTCAAAATGTACTTTTGTGAATTATCGCTAACTCAATATTGAATTTTTTGAAGCACGTTACAGACGAACTCGTTTATAACGAGCATGTAGGAATCGGTGTTTTTGCTCGTTATATCCAGGTTTTCGTCAAAGCGGGGTTGTCATCAAAACAAGATGAAAAGAAATTAAACCTGACAGAACAGTGAGAAAATGTCATCATTTACGTATATTTATATATATCAGAATTTTATATATTTATTTGTCATTATTTGTAAAATTATTGTACTAAATTTAAACTATTATTTTAAATTTAAACTATTGCCTTACATCTAAATTATTGTTTTAAACCTAGGATGGAATCGTTGCACGAAGATGGAAATTCGTTTTGAAATCCACCTATTCAAATTAAGGGGGAAATTTTTCTAAAATAATGTTCGTTGTAACAGGTTTTCTCTCGAAATAAAAGGTATTCGCCATGTATGTTTTGAATGTAACCAAATGAAAATTTTATTTGGTTCCGTTTTAAGCAGGTTTGACTATATAACTCACATTCCATTAATTGTATGGATTAACCATCAACTGGTATGTGCTAAAAGAAATTACGAGAACAACGAAAGATAAAAAACACAAAAAAAGGCAATCAGAAAACAAAAAATTAGTGAGAATTAGAAAGGGTAAAAAATATAGAAATGCAAAAACGAAAAAATAAAGAAAAACAGACATTTAAGGAAGTCCCACATTTTAAAATCTTTCAAAAACTTCTGTTATTTTTACCAAACTGCTACACTCAATTCTATTTGTAGCTTTCATTTTATCCTTTTAATTTACCTTCAAAATCTTCTTGAATTGTACTTCACTCTGACTCTATCTTTTTTTCTTTTTAATTATCTTTCGCATTATAGGAATCTTCCAACCACATTAAATATTAGATAATCCTGTTTCGTTATCTCGTCTGCATAAAGGGCAGCCCATTCTTCACGTGGGCAATGCACCAATGTGTAGCATACTTCAGTGATAAAACACAAAAGCACATCGCATAATAATGGCCTTATTATATATAAACAATGATTCGCTTGTGTGGTTCTTGCAAAACTATTTTGTAATTAAAAGGTTTCCACATTTTGAGCTCGATTTAATAAGGGGTTTTAAAGAGTGGTTAGTCCATCTTTCTAATAGCAGCAAATAGCCACGAGACCTGTGGTAGTAGCCATAATAGTGCTTATACCTTCTTAAAGATACAAGGTCGCATCATCAAATTAAGCTTTTATGACGATCAAATTAACTAATGCAGTTGGTGCTTCATTCGAGGCATGGATGACCGCTGACAGGGGAGATGAAGCTCAAGCAGTTAGCAAACGGATGGTCAGATGAGCATGATTACTGCCACTCCTCAAATCCTAATGGCAGTTGTGCCATTGTAAACTTTTGGATGTGGCAAACAGAAAGAAAAGCTTCGATAGAACGTGATTGGAGTGCGATATATGGAGTTGGAAAGTCTTTGAGGTTTTGAACTTTTCGAGAGTTCAGTCCACACTTGCTCAATCTGAAAGTTCCCATCAAAATTCGTAATATGTACATACGACGCGATGAAACTTTTTCAAGCTGAATATTTGTGGTTTGTTAACAAATGACGTTCTTATCAAGGTGCATGTGTATCAGTAGCATTTAAAAGCAATAACTGCCTGTAAGTTCCCAATATTTCATAATATTTTAACTTTTTTTTAGTTGTCATAGAATGGGCTGACTACATATATATATGGAGTCATAGCAATTCAAAAGTTATGGGGTCAAGTAGTCCCGAAAATGTCATGTAATCCTCCGCGTCAAAGAGAAAAATGTGCCTTAAAGCCCAATGGCAGGTGACTCAACCCGTTAAGCCACAGCTTTTCCTACCCACTGGGTGGTTAAGATGAATCCACTATAATTCAACGCGCGACTCTGGGATAATAGTGCCCCGCTTCGGCGGCCACCCTTCCCATAAAATTTATGTACAATTTATCTGTCTGTCTGTCAATGCACCGACTTTTCAGCGCACGGCATTTCAGCCCGCGACAATTCAGAGCGAAAGGAAATATAAACGTCTGGTAATGCTTTATAATTTTTGTTTTTGCAAGTCATAATTCATCTCAAGGTACAATAGTGTTATATCATTAAACAGAGCGATCTTAACCCCGCGGCTCACCAGCTCATGGCAAAATACAGATTGTGTCACGCACAAATAATGCGCCTCGTTACTGCTCAGTCTTAAATCCATGTATTTTATTCTATTTTGTTCACATTTCATAATAAAGATGTTAAAACGCTAGAGAACTAAAGTACAATGCCCTCTTCCCTTAATCATGTTTTACTTTAGTTTTCTAGCTTATGTGAACATTTGGGATGGTTTCACTGATTTGCAATGCAACCGTGACTTAAAAGAAAAAAATAATATAGGACTCACTGAACTCTAATTCTCATTGAACGATAACCGAAATCAGGAAATAAAAGTTCGAAGAAGGAAGTTTCAATAAAGATTGACATAAGCGGAAATTAAGCAGCATTACTGCAGCACTCAGTGACAAATACCATCACCCCTACAGGACAGAATGGGAGAACCTAAGGCCGAGTCCACACTTGCAACAGAACACCGTATCGTAACACCGTCGCGTATCCAGCCTGGACCACCCTGTAACAGAACACCGTAATATTTAGACTCTCTGTACCAGAACACCGTAATATTTAGACTCTCTGTAACAGAACATCGTAATATTTAGACTCTCTGTAACAGAACATCGTAATATTTAGACTCTCTGTAACAGAACACCGTATATCCACTCTGTAACAGAACACCGTAATATAACAGAACACTGTATATCCACTCCGTAACAGAACACCGTAGCGTTTCCGCATCCCATCAGTTGTCAGTTTTTTATCCCGTCACTTCAAAGGAATGTCACGGGGCTATGTTGTTCCGCATGTCCGTGTATTGGACTGGTTTGCAAACAACAGCGTTTTGTCAGTGTAGATTGGATATCGGCGTGAACTGATGCGACACAGGGATGTTACGTACTGATGACTACTGATGACACGAGGCGATGTTCTCTCTGCGTCATCATCGCGTAACACGGGATGTTAAGCGACGCTGTTCTGTTGCATGTCTGTACGCACCCGACATAAAAATGGGAGAAGAAATAAAAATAAAAGAGTAGAATAATGTGAAAGTATAAAATAAGGTAATAGAATATTGGGTGGAAATGAGGGGAGGAGAAAGAATGACAGGCGGGCGGGTGAGATGGAAAATTTGTCTTTGTGGAAGGATGATTTGACGTTGCAGAAATTACTGTTGTGGAAGTAGGATTTGAAATGTCTTGGGCGGGATGGGGATGAGGCATTGGGTAGGCATAAGATGTCGTGGGGGAAGAGGCTGAAGTGTTGTACGTGGGCTTGGATGGGTCCTTTAAGGCGATTTGAGGAGAAATGGTTTACAATGAGAGGGTTTTGGTGGAAGTGGATTATGCCAATTTGCGGAGAGGCTGTGAATAGTATTTGTAATTTTGCGAGGCTTTCATCTCCAAAACGACAACTAGAATAAAATAGAAAGTTAAATTGAAGAATTTAGCAAGCCGCTAAATACACTCGTTTAATGTGAAAAAAAAAAGCTGATAATTATGATTGTAATAGTATTTCAAGCCCTGACGGAAATTACAAAGGTAACTTCTTACTTTAGCATTAACCGATCTTAAAAACTAGCTAATCTTAAGAGATAACGTAAATTAATTATTGACGTAAGTGATATCACTATGCTATATATCTATGCTATATATATCGTTATATCCACTAGATTCTAAAGCCGAGGTTAAACGATATAACATCATTGTACATAGAGACGAATTATGACTTAGGGAAAAAAAAATATATATATACATATTATCATCATAATCAACCATTTTCAATCTACTGCAAGATGGAGGTCTCTCTGTTATCACACATAAATGTGGTACGGTGAAAGAAATACAGAGGAAGCAGCCTTACTCTCACCACGTTGGCCAGACGGGTTGGCAAATTGGTCCTACAGTTTAACAAGATTCGGAACTTCATTCACTATATACGCCGAAATCATGCGTTAAGGTGGGACTCGTTGTGTCACCTCCCAACGGAGTGACCATTACCTGGGCTGTTTCGAAATGGCGCTTTGACGAGTGCCGGTATTCTTGGCAGAGGACGCCTGTGCAATCCGGCAGCCAAGCAGGGGCCAGCAGGGGCATGGCCCAGTTGCCCCAGAGAGCTATTTATATATACAGAACAATCCCAAGGTGCCCGGCGCCCCATATGACCTTTACCTTGTCCCAGTTGCTCCTTCACTTTGGCTACAGGCCTGCGGCTGTGTGACATATACATACGTAATGTGTATAAATTACGTTATATTTCATTTCGCGCTGAATTGTCGCGGCATCGAATTGTCTGTGCGCTGAGATATCGCGGGTTGAACTGCCGTGCCACCGGTTAAGATGTGAAGTTTCACTATCTTTTACATATATGCACACTACTACCATCTGAAGCTAAAATTTGCCAATTTTTATATATATAATCGCTGTAGCCTTGTGTTGGACAAAACGGTTCTCTGAACTATTCACTAAACCGGTCATTCGAATCAGTACGTCTATTATTGCTAAACAGAATTAGTAAGTCTCTTCGGTGCGCCATTTCGCCCATTCCACTGTAGAAGATTTGAAATCTTAATTGTGGTAATCTGCCACGTGGATAACTCCTCAGTACAGTGAGAAAGAAAAAGGGGTGGAGATTAAGTAAAACACAGTAACCACAGAGCGTAAACATAAACGTAACACAACGTAGAATGTACGAAAGGTTAAGAACAACGTTGTGCAGCGTAGTTTTAGATGTTGGGTACTCAGCGTGTTTACCTGAAGTCCTCACCCCCAATCGATTCCTGAAGAAGGACAGCAGCGTCTGTTTGAAGCGCGTCGATATACTTTACACAACAAGTAAAACTACGCTCACATCACGTGGTTACTGATCGTTAATGCAAATCTGTGAGGTAGTTTATAATGCTTCATCGAAAACGTCCTCTTCAAGAAGTTGGTTTTGAATTGGATATTAACAGGCGGAAATAGGAAGGTCTTAAATTCTGGTCTTTTATTAAAATGATCGTGGACCAAGTGTAGCCGTAATAGTTTTCTATGATTATTCCTTTTAAATACAGTAAAACCTCCCACAACGACTACCTTTATTCAAGGATCACATCCCTTAACAAATTTTTCTGAAAACTGATTTTGTCTCCTCTATTGACCCAATGCTAAATTTACCTTCATTCAGAGACCACCTCTCTAAGCGACTGCTTTTTCACGGAACCGACAGTGGTCGCCTTAGGGAGATTTTACACTATATGAGTGAATTCAAAATCTTTTCTATTTGTACAGTAACGTAAAAGTAACGCGCTTGCCTATCGTAAGGAAAACTTGGGGTTGAATCCCAAACGCTAACATCAAGCGCTTGCCCCCTTTTTTTACTAATCAGTATATCAGGGGTTGAGTCTTTAGACGGATGAGGTTCGAATCCTTCGGAAAATTACAGGTCCTGGTGCAGCATGATATCATCTGTCCTTGCGCCACATGATATCATATGTCCTTGCACGATAAAACACAAAGGAAATCCATGCGGTTAATTAGATAATAATGAAATTTGGCGCAAGGCCTTCATGTTCCAATGCGAACATGGTCATGACGGGATTAACATGGTCGTTTGTAGAATTTAGTGCACTTATATTTGAGATACAATTGCCTCGCTGCGTAAGAATATTTTTCAAAGCATTGTAATGTTTTCCATTTCGAAAGTGTATCTCCACATTTTGATATTTAATTTAAAAGTATCATTTATAATTATTAATTTAACAATTAATTTTGATATTTAATAATTAATTTCGATATTTAATAATTAATTTTGATATTTGATAATTAATTTTGATGTATAATAATTAATTTTGATATTTAATAATTAATCATTTATAACGCAAACCTTTCACTCTTTTATAAAGAATTAAATATAAAAAATGGCTAATATGTTAACAAAGGTAGTTTGCAAAACAGGTTTCAAAGGCCTGGTGGTGGCATACTGCTAACGTGTTTATTTAAGTGTGCCGTTAATCCGTATTTACCCAGTATGCCGTTAATCCGTGTGTACCTAGTGTGCCGTTAATCCATGTTTACCCAGTGTGTCGTTGATTCGTGTTTACTTAGTGTGCCGTTAATCGTGTTTACTTAGTGTGCCGTTAATCGTGTTTAACTTAAGCCCGCCGTTAATACGTGTTTAACTCTCAACGGCGCCCCGGCCTGAAGCAAGTTTGAAAATGCAGAAGTTCAATGGACCCACCGTGCATCAGTAAGTAGGATAGACGGCCTACGATGTAAAGCCCAGTGTAGTATAGTAATGCATCATTCACCGTGCTATTAACGGGTTTGTTTCACCGTATTGTGGTGAACGTGTCGACTTTCGTCCCACCGTAATTTGATGTTTGATTTCTTTGACGGCAGTGGGTTCGATCTGTTGAAAATTCCAGGTTTCAACCCAATATGATCTTCGTTGAACTTGTGTCAAAATCAGAAACAATTTTAAAGCAACGAAAAAAAGGAAATCATCTAATTTAACGGCGGAAAAATCGTAGTTGGTGCCCCTATTGAATATGGAGTCTGGCCGAATGCATTTTTTACACTCTTTTATTTAAACACGGTTCTTTTGTTAAAAGGTTTATGTTCCAAACCTCAAAAATCTTCAAACTCAAAAATCCTTCAAACCCAAATAAAGACGTATATGTGAAAGTTATCAAATTTCAGAAAGATCGGCGTAAACTGACCTGAAGTGCCACCGATTGTTTCATAATGTATGAAAACTTATACCGTTTCACCACCGCAATTCGCGATATGATTTTTGATCATTGTTATACCGATATAAAGATGAAAGAGGGATATTACCATTTATCCGTATATTAGAAATTATTTTTTCGGTTAATTCTTGAAGTTGTAGATTTTATGCGGAATTACCAAAAGCAAATGATGTGACACAGACATGGATTAACGATTATCGATTAACGATATAACCATGGGTTAACGATTATCGATGTAACCATGGATTAAGTTTTGACGACGATTTTTTAATATAAATAAACCGAATTCTGAAAAAAAGTTCCTTCTAGCCTTGAAAAATAATTTTGCTTCCTACGATAGAAAAAAAAAAAAAGATATTTTCAATTCAGAACTCGTGGAACTATTTTGTTGTTACAGATCTCGAAATTATTGAATCCACACAGAAACACTGTGGTGGGGCAGGGGTAACGCGTTCGCCTAGCGCACCGTTATCCCGGGTTTGACCCCCAAAGGTGAAAAAAAACAACAAACTTTACAGACCAATTGCTCACTGTGGTCAGGGGTTTGGTTCTCCAAACTGTAAGAGGCTGGATTCCTGGGAAACTGCTGGTCGCTACACCGCATGACCGTTGCTATCCACAAATCTTGCAAAGAAGAATGTACGGTCCCATCTTGACTGGCGCAGAATGACCGTTGTTGTCCTTGCGTCATAAAGGTACAACCAATCAACAAACCTTTCAAAGAACAATAACAAACCCACACAGATTTACCCGCTATCAAATAAGTACATCTTATCTAAGCCTTTCTAAGTTTAAGGGTGCATTCTAGTTACACAGTCTGATACTAGTCACTATACTTGCGGCAAAGCTAACCTGGTGCACTGTTAAGGCTACGACGACCTATTCACGCCCGTGCAACGAGTATTCATTCGCGAATTGGCGAAAAATGAGGTAACCCTCAACCTTATTAGACTATTTATCGCCTAATTTGGAATGCAGAAAAATGCGATTGCCAAAATTCCACGCGCCAAATTTTCCATCAAGCGAACGAAGGCCTCTGTGTGTGTGTGATCAGTTACTTGAAGGACGCCATCGTTCGCTATAATGAGTCTTTTTCCTAAATTCAATAAATACTGGATTTTAATTGCACATATATGCCTATGGTTTAAGTATTTCAGTATTATTTTACTGTTTTATGTATGAAATGCATTTCCTATTAATTTTGTTAACGTAATAGAGGCCAACTATATCGCACTGCCGCAATTATACCGCTCTGCGCTTTGTCAGTGTACCAGATTAGCTTTGCCGCCAGTATTAAATTCAAATTTACTTTCGGGCAGATGCAATTACAGATTACAGTATAAAAAAGCATACAAATAATCGATCTGCTCGGGCAGCTATGGGTAGAGATTATAAGGTCTGACAGAGTCCCAGCTGCCCGAGGCAAAATAACTATATAAATTAAAATATAAAAACAGGAAGAAATCAATGAAATTATACAAAAAATTTGTTTTCCAAAAGATATTTATGTAGGTACTTTTTAAAAAGTGGGAGTGAACTCAAAATTTTAATTCTGTCAGGAAGAGGGTTCCACACCCTAGGGCCCATACAACCCGTGCATACCAATCCAAGATTTGTTTTGGAGAATTCTGGTATTAGATTATTTAGATTTCTTGTGAAGTGATTATGTCCAGGTGGGATTAAGGACATAAGATTAAGATATAAAACGATTCATATGGCATTAAACATAAAAATATAGATCTTGTAAATTAGTAATTTTTCAATTAGTAATATTTGAGTATTATTGGAAGATGAATAAAAGGAGTGAGACACATGACTATTGTAAGACAAAAGTGAAATAAAATGCTTCTGAAGAGCAGTAATCCGTGAGAGATTGTATTTTGTGGTACAGCCCCAAATCAATAAAAAATAATGTTAGAGAAAATCAAAGAAAAGTAAAGATTAATAAGAATTGGAGTGGGTAAATAATATGCAATATTTCTTATTATTCCCAAATTTCTACTAATTTTCGTACATATGGTGTGAATATGGGTGTCCCGTTTTAAATTAGATTGAAATGTTATAACAAGAAAATTAATTTCTGTTGAGAATGAAATTGATTCATTATTAATATTAAGATGAAAATTATTTAGATTAATATTTCTTTTATTTGTGAATAAAAAGCTCTTAGTCTTTGTTCTGTTAAGGGTTAAGTAGTTAATGTTAAAGAAGTTAATAATGTGTTTAATATCTTCATTAACTATTGTGATTAGGTTGTTAATATCAGTATGTTTAGAGAAGATACTTGTGTCATCAGCGAAGCAAATTGGTTCGAAGGATGTTGGTAGATGAAAAATATCATTGACATAAAGGTTAAATAATAATGGTCCAAGAATAGATCCTTGGGGCACACCACATAATGAATCGCGGAGTGTAGAGCGGCAGCCATTCATGAGAACGTATTGTTGTATGTTAGTTAAGTAGTTTTTGAAAAGGGTATTGCAAGGGCCACGGATACCAGCTAGACTAAGCTTATATAGTAAACGTTCATGGTTAATTGTATCAAAGGCCTTCGACAGATCAAAAAACACACCAACTGCTGCTTGTTTAGAATCCAGAGAAGAGTAAATAAAATCTGTAACTGCAATTAAAGCCTGTTCCACTGATCTACCCTCCATAAATCCAAATTGATTTAGATGAATGATTTTGTTTAATGAGAAAAAAGTATATAATTTTTTATAGAGCATCTTTTAAAAAAATTTTGGCAAAACTGTCAATATTGATATTGGTCTGTAATTGGCAATCTCATATCTATTTTCTTTTTTAAATACAGGTGTAACTGCTGAAATTTTAAGATCTTGTAGAATAACACTTGTGGAAACAATTATATCATAAATGTGGGTGAGAGGCTGCAGTATAATATCTAAAACATATTTAATAGCAGCCAGGTGAATCTTATAATCTCCAGGGACCTAATTAGGGTTAGTTTCCTTTATTAGTTTAGCAATTTCAGCGGGTGTAACTGGTGAAAGAAATAGTGCATCTTTAATGCCATAGTTGTAGCATCCACTATTCAAATGGGAAATTGTATTATGGGCCTGTGCCAATCCAAACGGAAAATCGATAAAATAGTTATTGAAGGCTGTAAGTATTTGATTTTGGTTGGAAGTGGTTTGATTCCCAATAACAAGGCTACTAATTGGGTTTTTAGATGCTTTAGTTCTATCAAGGAGTTCATTTAATCCCAATCAAAATTTTTTTTGATCGGAGCCTTTAAAGAATTTTTTGAGATAGTTCTGTTTTGACAGTTTTAGTTTTTTTTTTGAGTTATTTTGAAATTTACGAAATGCAGTTAGGCGATCAGATGATTTGTATTGTACGAAGCTTGAGAAAAGTCTTTTTTTTTTATTTCTTTTAGAAGAAAATTATTGATCCATGGTTTTCTGATCCGCTTATTTCTTGCAATATTTTTAAAAATGAAACATTTGTTGTATATATTAGTAAAAGTTTGAATAAATAGCCTATAAGCTCGTTGAGCATCATTCGAATTAAGTAAAGTGGTCCAATTGATTTCTGTTAATTCTAACTTAAATAAGATTAGGTTACTTTCCGAAAGATCCCTTATCGAAAAACAGCTTCCAAATAGTTTTGCAATCTAATATAGTTTTACAATCTAATACTAAACTAGCCATTAGTTTAATAATCTAAAAATAAACTAATTATTAGTTTTACGTCGGCATAGAATGACTGTGGTTGACTTCGTGTTGCAGAAACAAACACAGTTACGCGAGTCTGACTGTATCCCACAGTTTTACTGCTACTAGAACATTTTACAAAAATTGTGAAAATTTGATTTTTTACTTTACTCGCCTTTTTTTATATACTCTCTGAACTGTGTTTGAGTTTTACGATTCACTGCGTAGAAACCATATATAAAAAACGCAAATTACAACAGTTCGAAAGATTTATAAAACACTAACTGTAAGAGCTGTTACGGTAGCGACGCGCTTCTTTCTTCAGAACGCTACTGTGTGCTGTTCTGAAGAAAGTAGCACGCTGCTAATGAAATAGCAATTAAGGTTTTATAACCCTTTTGAACTTATGAACTACCCTCATGAATTTCTAGAGGAACTGCATTAATGAATTAGAATTTTATACATGTTTACAATTTCGCTTTGAAATTTGTATTCTTGCATCCACATACCCGTTTGGTAACAAATGTGTTCTTTTATTATTACATTCGCCCTGCGGTGGCGCAGTGTGGTAACGCGTTCTCCTATTGCGCGGCTAATCCGGGTTCGACTCCCAGCAGTGCAAAAAGAACGCTTACTCAGAGATCTCATAAAGATCGCACTGCTCACTGTAGTCCGGGGTTTGGTTCCCTAGGCCTTAAGAGGTTCGGATTCCTCGGAAAACAGTAGGTCCCGGCGCAGCATGACCACTGTAGTCTTTGAGCCGTAAAACCAAAAAGAAAGAAAGTATTATTACATTCTTGATTTTTTCGTGTGCCAGTTTTGTGATATCGTATAGTTCGAAAAATCATTCCCGTATCTAGAGGGGAGGGGGATCTTCAAATCAAATCAAACTTTATTCAGACGGATTCAAAATTATTTTTTACATAAAGCGATGGCTATTTCTAATTAGTCAGCTAGGTTAATCCTAATAATAAATATACAATAAATAAACTAAATACAATAAGATAAAAGAGGTGGTTGTTTAGCAAAAGTATGGAAGGTATAAATAGAGAAAGACGTAGTGATATTATAATTCTCTATCCAATAGATGTCTGCGGATGAGTTTTTTATATTGAGCAAAGGAATAAATAGATTTAAGTGAGTTAGGAAGAAGATCCCACACCCTAGGGCCAAAGCAACAGATGAGCGAGAGTCCAAGTTTCGTTCGGGAATACTCTGGTACCAGATCGTTAAGATTTCTTGTAACGTGGGTATGATAAGGAAAGCGCAGTGAAATGAGACCAGAATGAGCGCTATTTCGTATAGTGTTAAATATGAAGATGGAAGTTTGTCTGTAACTAATTTTTGAATTAATAACGCATGATGATCGTAAGCTAGTTCAATAGTTCTAGAAGTATGAGATTGATAATTTAGGAGGCGGAGGAATCTTTTCTGCAGTCTGTTAAGTCTGATGACATTAGACTTGGAAGTGTTTACCCATATCAGAAGGCAATAGTAATGGAAAGAATAAATCATAGAACAGTAAAGTTCAAGTAGAAGCGAGACAGGTAAATAGTAGCTGACGTTCCGAATAACTCCAATGTTTCTACTAATTTTATTACAGATATTGTTAATATGAATATCCTATTTAAGGTTGGATTGAAGAGTTACACAAAGAAAGTTTATATTTTGTGAGAACGAGATGGTTGTATACTGAGATTAAAATAATTAGTGTCAATATTTTTTTGTTGGTAAAAAGAAGGCGTTTAGTCTTTGAGGTATTGAGAGTTAGTTACTTTCAAAGAAGTTAGTAAAATTCTTGATATTAGTATTTATCAAAGAGATTAGCATATTAATTTCAGTGCTTTTAAAGAAGATACTACTATCGTCAGCAAAACAGATAGGTTTGTGAGGAGTTGATAGAAGATTTAATGTAGAAGTTAATAATAGAGATCCCAAGAACCTGCCCTGTGGAACACCGCAGAGTGTACGACGTAATGGAGAGTAGTAGCCACACATGTTTTCTGTTTGTCAAGTAGTTTCTGAGAAGGGTGGTGTTGGAAAGGCCACGGACACCGGCCAATTCAAATTTGAAAAGAAGTCTGTTTTGATTGATAATATCGAAACTTCTTGATAAATCGAAGAATACGCCAACGGCAGATTGTTTAGAATCGATACCTGAATAAATAAAATTAGTGGCTAAAGGGAGGGCCTGTTCACTGGATTTGCCTTTAATGAATCCAAATTGATTTTGATGAATTACTTTATGGGACGAAAAGCAAGTATGAAGTCTTTTAAAGAGTACTTTTTCGAAGATTTTTGCAAAACTTGTTAGTACTGAAATTGGCCTATGGTTGGGAATGTCAGTTCTAGAACCCTTTTTATATATGGGAATAACGTCAGCAATTTTAAAATCACGCGGTAGGATTCCTGTACAGAAAATAAGATTATAAATATGAAGGACAGGAAGTTCGATGATATCTAAAATGTATTTTACAAAAATGGGGCGAAACTGGTCTTGACCTGGGCGTTTTGTAGGATTAGTTTCTTTGAGTATCACCGACAATTCATGAATTGTGATTGCTGGTAGAAATGATGAGTCTTTCACATTGTAATTAAAGCAATCTTTCTTTATAAGTGACACATCACTTTGATTCTTAATTAGATTGAAGAGAACGTCAATAAAATAATCATTAAATGTTGTGAGTATTTATCTCTGATTTGTGATGGTTTGGGTACCATCGTGAAGATTTGAAATTGGATTGTTGATGGTTTTAGTTTTACCTAAAAGTTCGTTGAGCTTTGACCAGATCTTTTTATTTTTATTTTTTTTTATTCGAGTTGATGAAAAATTTATTGGGGTAGGAACGTTTGGCCAATTTAAATTTAATTTATTTTGATATGTACGAAATGCGGAAAGATGATCTAAAGACTTGCTTTTAAAGAATTTTGAAAACAGTTTATATTTAAATATGATCTCTCGCAAAATTTGATTGGTGATCCAGGGTTTTCTAGTTCGTTTAGATCTCGTTATTCTTTATGTGGAAGAATGTGTCGTAGAAATAATTGAAAATTCGGAAAAAACGACTATAGGGGTTTCGGTGTAAGAACTGGTGACCAGTTAACAAGTGAAAGTTCATCTTAGGGACCGCCCCCAAAACTAAATTTTTAATGACTTGGCAACGGCTTTGCCTGCAGTGATTGCATCGATACATGCTATACAATTTTTTTGAACGCCCCCGAAATTAAATCCTGGCTACGGCCTTGCCAAAAATACCCGTGGGAAGTTAATACCGAATTATAATAGTAGCTTTAATTAAAGGGAACGAAAGGTCATTCTACAAAATGGCTTGCTTTGTTACCATTGGCGCCGCTGGGCTCCATGTTTACTTGGGGCTATATTTCAACTCTCAAATCCGACGCTTCGTACATGGATCGTTTTCCCCTAGAAGAGGCTTAGCCCCCTACCCCACCTACCTAGTTACGCCTATGTTTACTATCCCCCTTTAGGATCCAATTCGGCTATAGCAGCCGGGATTTTCTGCAACGGTTCTCAATTTCATTCTAAATATTTCTTGTGAAAGAATAAAGTCTCAGTCAAAATTCTCTGCTTTTACATTGAGTAATACATTAGTTTCCATGTTTTCGTCAAAATAAAGGCGTGTAAAATTCAGCTTTGATTCTTATTTATGGAGATACCATGCTTTTAGAAATTCAAGTTATAATTGATTTAAAAATGTTTGGCCATTTTTGTGGTAGCAGTAACGTTCCCTCTCTCGTTTTTCTCATAGCATAGCCAACAAATTCAGTGCTACTATACTCGCGGAAAAGCTAACACCGTACACTGACAAGGCGCAGAGCAGTATGGTTCTGCCAGTGTGATATAGTTCGCCCTTTCTTACGTTAACAGAGTTAATAGAAGATACATTTTGTACATAAAACATTAAAATAATGCTCAAATACATAAAACATATTTGTGCAATTAAAATCTGGTATTTATTAAATTTAGGAAAAAGACTCATTATAGCAAGCGCTGACGTCATTAAAGTAACTGACCACTCAGAGGACTTTGTTCGCTTGGCGGGAAATTTGGCGCCTGGAATTTTGGCAACCGCGTTTTTCTGCATTCCAAATTAGGCGATAAATAGCCTAATAACGTTGTGGGTTACCCCATCTTTCATCCACTTGCGAATGAATACTTGTTGCACGGGCGTGAATAGGTCATCGTAGCCTTAACAGTGTTCCAGGTTAGCTTTGCCTCTAGTATAAGCCAAATATTTTGTATAATTTCCAATGCCGGATTTACGTATAACCCAAATTGGTTCGAGCCTTGACTCCCGCGATTTTTTGGGTCTTTTCAGGGACTTCGATGGGGCTTGATATTATTTAAGTTTGAAAGTTATTTTAATATTGTTTATTCACAAGTATTCGAGTTTCATGATTGACGAACCTGAATATTATAGACAATGAAGTTCAAAGAAAAACTCATCATTTTTGGACTGGATATCGCGGAGTGCCCCAATCTTTAAATGCCCATTCACTCCTTCCGGCCTGGGGCCCATAACATCTCAGTCCGGCACTGATGACATCTCTAGTATTTAACACAAGTGTCATTTTCTGAATTACTCAGTGAGCAAGCAAAGTTTTGCGAACCCCTGTCTTTTTCTAAAATTACTTTGCGAAACATATATTTTGAGATTTTAATAATACATTTACTACTTTTCCGGTTTCTATTCCACATCCTCAGTATTTAATTTTTTTGTTGCTGATATATTCTTTGTGTACTTGTATTTTTAAATATAGAATCATAAAAGTATGGCATTTAAAGATGTAACGTAAACAAAAAAAAAAAAAGTATTAGAAGGTATAATTTTGGAATACCTGAGCGCACTTGTGCTGCCTTTTGGAGTAATGTCAATTTTCAAACCACACAAATTATTTACGAACGAACAAAGGCCGCGGTTGTGTACTCGCACCCATCTCCGAAACCGGATCGAAACTTGCAGAAAGAACTTTAACCTTCAAATTGGGTAGAAAGGCAAAGAAGTATTTTAATTTTTTCGAACATTCCAAGTTCCCGTTTACATAAGGTTGTTACAACTCCAAGGAGACGTTATTCTTGGCTGAAGTGATTTGAGCGGTTGAAATAATAAAGGCAGTAGTATCCACAGGACAAACCACATGTTCCATAATCCCCTTTGTTTAAGCTTGGGTCAAACAAATTGTTGGTCCTTTGTCTTTGAAGACTTTTAGTTCACGCAAGTCCTTCAAATCATAAGCGAAACAAAACAGGATGGCATTGTATAAAAAAAATATTTTTACCTAAAAAAGTCAGTACGTTTACCGAGGTTTTAAGTACCGTGTGAATAAAAGGTCACTCAACCAGAGGGTAATACGTATGGACAGAATCTACTCATTTGTATTTATTTTAATAATTTTTTTTTATAGAAGTATGTTATTTAATGTATCTTCGAATGGTAATTACGTTTTATTTATGTTCAAAAGTTGTTCTGCGGTGGTGTAGTGGTCACGCGTTCGCCCAACGCCCGGTTATCCCGGGTTTGACACCCAGCTGTGCCAAAAAAACAAAAGCACTTATCCTACTTAACTGCTCACTTTAGTCCAGGGGCTGGTTCCCTATGCCTTAAGAGGTTCGAATTCCTCTGAAAACTGTAGGTCTCGGCGCAGCATAACCTTGCGCCGTTAAACTAAAAATATATTAAAAAATATTATGGTATAAAGGCGACTTGAGACTATTCTTTGTGTTTCTACGGCGTAAGCAGGGTAAAGGTCATGCTGCGCCGGGTTCTACATTTTCTCGAGAAATCCGAACCCCGCAGGGCAGAAAAACGGCACGCACCCTACCATACTATGTCAGACGAGTTTGGATTATACTGCACCACTGGCGATTGCGTTACCACTGTATGACCGTAGGGCAGTGGTCCTACAGTTTATCGAGGAATCTGAACACCGTAGGGCAGAAAAATGGCACGCACTCTGCGATGCCATTAACAGACGAACCCTAATTATACGACACCATTGGCGAATGCGTTACCACTATATTACCGTAGGGCAGTGGACCTACAGGTTACCGAGGAATACGAACCCCGCAGGGCAGAAAAACTGCACCACTGACGATTGCGTTACCACTGTAT
>QLNU02003225.1:119725930-119742837 GCA_006491805.2 Dysdera silvatica | reverse complement strand
AGGAATCCGAATCCCGCAGACTAGAAAAACGACACGCACTCTGTGATGCCGCTGACAGACGAGCCCAGTTTATACGGCGTCATTGGCGAATGCGTTACCATTATATTACCGTGGGGCAGTGGACGTACATTTTCTCGAGAATGAAGTTCTTAAGGCCCGAGTAAACGAACACCCGGACTACAGTGAGGGTTAGTTCATACATTTTTTTGCACCGTTGGGAGTCGAACTTAGGATTAACGGCATGCTCGGTGAAACCACCACGACACCCAGTGGCGTAACGTGGGTGCGCAAAATTTTGATATTGAACTAGTGGGAGTGCTAACCGGTTTTAGCTGACACAATACTTAACTTGTCCCGGGCTCTGGCAACAGGCTACGCCGCTGGCGCCACCACAGGCCCACGAAAGGACCTGATACGAGCTCCATATTAAATAATCATTTAACGTATATGGCAATCACACTCTTTTCGTGTATGATTGCCATATGCAGTAATAATTTGAGGTGGTTAGAAGCAAAAGGCTGGAGGTGGCAAAAAGTGGTTAAAAATTGTTTTCCAGAAAATGTTTCGAGTGTATGGAAATATTAAATCTATACGGGGTGGGGGAGTTAGTAAGTCCTTATACACGCAGATAACTGTCGAACGGAGAGAGCTATATGTATAAACGTGATGTATAGGTATAGTAAAGTGACTATGGGCTATAAGATGACACTGTCCAGCGCCCTGAGCGAAGAAATTCAGAACTTAGAGCTGCTATCTCGTAAACTATTTAAAATACGGTAAAAAAGTCAATTACAAAGTTGTTAAGCACCAGCTAGTTAGTACGAAACGATTTTTTTCCACCACGTTAAAGAGGAAAAAATCGTGATTTAGGAAGTTTAAGTGCTACAGGATGCCCCTGCGTGACAGCTTTCCCTTCGTATAGCTATGTATAGAGGGAAAGCTTCAGGTAGGGGCGATATTTTCATTGCGCACACAACTTTAAGGGTGGTTTAGTAAAGTCATTATACACGTTGATAACTGTCAAACTGCGAGAGATAGATGTATGAATATGATATGTATGTACGATCTGTATACGTAGTGAAGTGACTATGCGCTACAAGGTGAGACTGCGTGCAGCGTACAAATACAAATTTTATTTTCATGCCATTTTTACATCTATATTTTCCATTCTAACATCATCAGTTGAAATTACATACCTAGCGGAAAAATTCAGAACGTAGAGCTGCTATCTCGAAAACTATTCAAGAAACGGAAAAAAAGTTAATTATAAAGTTGTCCAGCATCATTGATGAAGTGAAACAAATGTAGGTTCTGCATTTGTCATTAATAACAGTGCCATTGCAGAAAAAATCCCCCCATCATACTCCATTTTCACAGCAGAACTTTATGCCATTTCCATGGCACTTGCGTATATTTCAACTCATAGCTTAATTCCTTGTATAATTTGTACCGATTCTCAGAGCTCTTTAAGAGCCCTGGAATCTTTTAAATATTCACCTCATCCTATTTTATCCAAAATCCATTCACAACTGCAGCACCTGCACAATCATTCCAATATTAAATTCTGCTGGATCCCTGCTCACATTGGTATCAAAGGGAATGAGGCTGCTGATGCAGCTGCAAGGGCAACGAACTCACCACTTGCTTCTAGCCAACTTCTTCCTTTCTCTGACCTGAAACCAATTATCAAGACCTGTGTGAATCAAAGGTGGCAAGAAGAATGGGATCATCAAACCAATAACAAATTGCATAATATTAAACATACAATTGGTAACTGGCCCTCCTCATACCGTAAAAATCGGAAAGAGGAGGTTCTCCTTGCTAGACTTCGCATTGGGCATTCCCATCTCACCCATAGACATCTGTTGGAAGGAAAACCAGCACCAATTTGCCAAGTGTGCAATGAACCCATGAGTGTTTTACACATTTTAACTCAATGCCCCTATTATAGACTTGCCCGCACTCTTACTTTTAACTCTTCATCACTGTCTGACATTTTAAATGACCATGCTGACCATACGCACGTTTTAAAATTTTTAAAAAGTACTGGCTTTTACTACAGTCTTTGATTTTACCATGTTTGGCGCAGTATAGCCCAGATGCTCTTGCGCCATAAAAAAGCCAAACAAACAAACAATCACTGATGCAGTACGAAATGGTACATGAATTGCGGGAATAGAACACGTCAAACGCTAATATGTGGGTATTTGGTTCGGCAAATGTGAACAGCGTATTACTGTATGTCATTATGTGCACTCAATGTGGCCACGGTCAATACTCATTTGTATCCTATAGAGCATTTATTCTCGCACATTCAGTAGCATTGCAGACGTGACGCTTGTACAGGCATTGGTAATGCGACTGCCGACATTGTCCACAGTCGTCGGTTAGGTGTGATAGACCTGTCTTTTGAGATGCCTCAAAGGAAGAAGTCCAATGGGGTAAGGTCCGGTGACCGTGCAGGTCAGCTCACACTACCACCCTAGCCAATGACCTGTTGGCGGAAGGTTTGGGATAATAATAATTGTACTTCTGTTGGATGGTGAGGAGGAGCGCCGTCATGTTGGAACCACATGGTTCTCCGCTCACTCAATGGAACATCATGCAAAATATCCGATAGTACGCTCTGTAGCAGCTGCAAATATCGACGTCCCGTTAATGTGCCCTCGTGGAATACAGGTCTAATGAGTCTGTTGTTCAAAATACCGCACCACACATTAACAGACCACCACCACACCTGATGTCGGACTGGTCGTCTCCATAAAGGATTTTCGAGAGCCCAATAATGTCCGTTGTGTCTATTTAACACCCCGTTGCGGGTGAATTTTGACTCTTCCGTCCAAAGGACGTACACTAAAAAATTCGGCTGCATATCTAAGGTGTTCGTAACGAAGTTTCACCAATTAAAACGTCGCTCAGCATCTCCTGGAACTAGTGACTGCAGCAGCACTCCACGGTAGGGGTGAGCTCCCACTTGCTGCAAGATTTGCCGCACACGGCAGCCTGTTGGGCCACACATCATACCAACTTCTCTTGAATTGCACCGTGGGTGGGTCAGAACATAAGCTAAAACGTCCTCTGGTTGCACACTCTGACTTACACATGCGTGGCGACCTGAACGGGGACGAGGTGTAACGCTACCCATCTCTTTCAGCCGTCGAACCACATTAGTGATGGTTATTGCAGTCGGATGGGGTCCCAAAATAAAACGTACGACATATTGTTGTGCACTTTCTCTTGCATTACGACCACATTCCCCATATAACAGCACCATCTCGCAATACTCGTTGTTGGAATAATTCGCCATATAATATATAAGTACAGACGTTTAACGCACCGTTTCACTTCTCACACTGTCTTACACTCCTTGCCTGGCCACTATTTTATGCTTACCGATAACGTATGACGTAGCGTACACATTTGCATATCATGCGCTTTGTGACGAGATTGTGTGTGCAATGGAAGTATCGCCCCTACCCAAAGCTTCCCCTCTATGCGCATCTGTACGAAGGGAAAGCTGTCATGCAGTGGGCATCCTGTACCCTTTAAATTTCCTAAATCATGATTTTTGTGGTAAAAAAAAATCGTTTCGTACTAACTAGCTGGTGCTTAACAACTTTGTAATTGACTTTTTGCCCTTATCTTGAACAGTTTTCGAGATAGCAGCTCTGAGTTCTGAATTTTTCCGCTAGGGGCGCTGCACGCAGTCTCATCTTGTAGTACATAGTCACTTTACTATACCTACACATCACGTTCATACATATAGCTCTCTCCGTTAGACAGTTATCTGCGTGTATAAGGACTTTACTAACCACCTTGTATATCTCGGATAAAACCAAGTTTTAAAATGGTACATGCATTGCTAGTTTCACTTTAAAGTAACTTCGTAATTTTCCAAACTATATCAAATTTTAAAATTTTTTTTTCACAAAAAACCTTTCTCTTAGAGCCTCCTTTCCCAACTCCCTCATTTGTAATTATTTTAAGTACCGTACCTCGGGGCTACTTAAGCCGCTGGGGTTAACCTAAGCCATTATGCTGGGTAAATTTCGGACACTGATTCTGGCAACACTGTTTTGAGTTTGATTGTTAACTTTCATGCCATCAATTCCATATTTTGACGAAGCTTTGGGCCACATATTTTAATAGTGTGTGTGTTTTAAAATTAAGTTTATAAACCTTTATTTGTATTTAGGATAATTTCGTCATAAATTTATACAGTCCATAACTTTAATCGCCAAAATCACATTTTTAAGTTAAATTCACTAAAAATATTTTTAAACATAACCTCAAACAATACTCTTAACGTTGTTATACTTCCTAGATTATATTTCCGTTTTGTTCTTTTCCTATATTTTTAAATTCATTGTTGTTCCCCGTACGGGGTAACCAAGGCCCACCAACGGCAGTGGTTTTGCTGTTCTCTCTAGGTGAGGACGGCGTCTTTTTTGCTCCTAAATCAAACAGCTCTTGTTTGAAGCTGTTTACGTATGTGTCGAAAATTATTTATGTAAAAAAATAACTTTTCAATCACAAAAAATACAAAACTCGCCCCGGAGGCTTTTTGTGTTGACAATTATTTGGCAATTGTGTAATCCCTGAGAATAGTAAATACATTTTTGCCCATGGCTATAATACGAGAAGACGAGTTGTTTCTGTCTCTTCATTCAGTAATTAAAGCTCCCAACGGAGGGATCTGGTTCAAATCCAGGTATGGGACGTCGTGTCTTTTTCTCCAAAGACAAAAAGCTTAGTTTTGAGCTTATTTATACATGGGTGGCGAAACTTATTGCATAACCTTTATTGGTAAATTTTGGGCACCGATTTTGGCAAACATTTTAAATTAAGCAGTCTTTGACTTTTTTTAGTGTAAATTAAACATCCGAAACACTAAAATGTAAAAAATTTTACTTTTATTTTTACTAATAAATATCTTGAGCCGTATATGTACATTTATTTTAGCCCTTTATATGGATTTTGATACCCCATCATCAACTAACCTAAGTCAAACATTGAATTCTTCTGCTGGCTTTAGTTACCCCATATTGAGAGGTAACTTAAGCCACCATGTTTTGTTTTGTATTTTCTTTAACATACATGTTGTAGAAGACTTTCATACATCTGAACATAGAGTGTAACTGTAGACCCAAGTTTTATAATAACTAGTTAATCTCTAAAGTAAATGATGTTGAATTGGCAGATGTTTTAAATTGAAAAGTGGCTTAAGTAACCCCGAGATATGGTATATTTTCTCCTAATCTTTCTCTTCTTTTGAATTACACTATCAGTAAGATTTGAGGTTTATAAATGTAGCCGAATGATGTCGAAAACATCGGACCTTAAAGTCGCGTTTTCTTGGATGCGCATATTTTGCTGCGCAACAACATAAGACGTTACTTCACACTTCACTTCGTGTGCATAGATTTTAATGGGAAGGGTGCCCGCCGTAGGTGGCGCTCTAATCCGAAACAGATAATAACGTCAAACGAGTTGACAGCCAGTAGGCTAAGGGGTGTTGGGGCACTGTGGGGGGGATTGTCGATCCGTACAGGCGTACAGATACGCACAGCTCACACTGGAGTGGTCATTTAACGTCTACCGTGAACCATCCACGGTCAATCCACCCCGAGAAGTTGCTGAAATAGATAGATGGCACAGAAGGACACCCCGGGCCGGCCGAAACTCCTACACGAGCCCACCGGGCACCGTTGAGTGGGTGCAGCGCCGCTAGCGGCAAAGTCCAGGCGCGAATCGGCCCCCACAACCAGGACGCACGAAGCTCCATCCATTCGATCCGGTCAATCAAACCAATGTCCCATTCGCAGTCGGTGAAAGCTGGCCCTAAGCAGTCGATGCCGTAAGCAGACGGAGATGGCGGCGACAGTCCGATCAGGACGAAAGTCATCCGCACGACCCCAGAAACCAAGTCCGATCCAAGTCGATTTTGTTCGTTCTTAGTTAACTTACTCAAGTCTTTAATCCAGTCCTTCCTTCCTTCCTTCCTTCCTTCCTCCCTCGTGTCCAAGGCGTCATAGCCATAATATTTCCCTTCGGAGTTAATTTTGGAAATTTGTATTTTTCTTCTGTCGTCACACGCATTCACAATACGAGCGTACCGACTCGTTTACTAAACGTACTAATGAACGATTTTTTTCTTCATAAACGTGTAGAATCTTACTCAATGATTCAATTCATCAATGAACGTTTCAGTATACTTCTAATCCGCAATATGTTACTTTCTTTTTCGTATTATATTGACAATATCTCTTTTGAATTGCATTTGCTCCGGATTTCTCGGTTAGATATCTTGTCAACTTATTGTTTTTTCATCGTTCTTCTTCATTCTTCGTGAACTTTTTTATTTTCCTTTATTTATTTTCATCATTTTTCGCAAGGGTCACATTTCAGAGCTTCGTCTTTGTTCTTGGCGCATTTTTCATTATCCAGGTTGCGTATCCATATAAAAGCATAAGCCATATATACCATTTTAGAATCTAGGATTCAGGTCGAGATTAAATTTTATTTTGCATAAAAATTTATTTTTAACACCATATTTTGTGGTATCTAGATATATTTAGCACTTAATTTCTTCTATTTAGTTATCATTGTAGCAAAAATATTTTCTTAAATGGCAGAATACATTTGCTTATTTTATGATCCCGTTATAAAAGTGGGCCGATTTTTCCTGTTAATATACATCACTTTCTTCAAATTTATGGTAAGTTAAATCCACAATTTTACATTTTGCATCGTTTCCACTGATAAGCGTTAGCAGGTCTTTGTTATTGTTTTAAATTTGGAGACTATTGACTTTCTTTAGATTGTGCATATGTTTATTTTAAGATTAATTAATTTTCTTGGTTGTATACCTAATAATTATGGATTATTTAGCGTTATATGTTTAAAAATAGTTTTAATACTGTAATATATAATTTACATATTATTTTGATAGCTATTTTCGTATACGTAATATACGCAAATAAATTCTTACTCGTTTGAAAACTTTCTTATCTATAAGTCTACTTATCTAACTGATCTTACTTGCATAGGCGTAAGCAGAAAGTTCATAAGGGGGGGTTATGGGCTCAATAGGGAAGGGTTACTGAGCTGCAACTCATACTTTCCTATGTGAAATATACAAAATTTCATTGAAATGGGGGTTACAACCCCACCAACACCCCCTGCTTACGCCAGTACTTACTTGTCTAACTTATCTATAAGTCTAATGTAAGTTTTATTAGGCTATAATGTATACACACACAGAAAATTTCAATTATATTTCGCCTGAAGTATAATTACCATTATTATTATTTACATCTATTAAATTATATTATTATCGCTATTATTATTAGATTGCTTCCTAAGGACAAAATATTCTGTAAATGTTATCAAAAATAAATTAACGTAAGTATGAGTAGTGGAAAATTATCTCTGTATATTTATAATGTGATTAAATATAAGATAACTGGATTTTTTTTTACAGAATCTTCGTAAGGAAAACTTGGCATGGATGCTTATGAATCGGAAAGGACGCGCTTATTGAGCGCATATCCAGCAGTGAGAATGATTGATTCCTTTACCTGCAATGGAGATTGCATGATTTTTGAAAATGAATTTTCTCAAAGAGACCAGAAGAGGAAGCGATGGGGACATTAAAGGTATTTTATTTCCACAAAGAGTATTTTAAAAGCATATAAATTTGAATGAGAAATTACTTTTTTTGGTGCATTCTTTATTAAAAGCTTTAGTACCGAGCTCCATATAGTGTTCCTTGTTTTGAAAAAATGATTCTTGCTGCCTTTGTTCAGTAAAAATACAACCATCCACTTATTCACTTAGTGTAATTGCAGAGAGCGCGCAGAATGAGTGAAATTTCTCTTTTCTTTCGCCCTGTGTGTGTCTCAGCACTAGGGTTAAAGTACTCATCAAGGTGAACGATATTTGTCATAGAACCTAAGGTCTCAAACCACCCACAGCACCAGTTCTAAAACCGTCCAGCATGCACAAATATTTACAAATAGTGCGTGAAGAGCGCCAGATACTACTCAGGTCAGCTGATCAAGTGCATAGTTGATTAGGATAAAGCATATTGCGCTTCTCATGCACTGGTTGTAAATATTTGTGCATGCTGGACGGTTTTAGAACTGGCGCTGTGGGTGGTTTGCGACTTTAGATTCTATGACAATTATCGTTCACCTTGATGAGTACTATGACCCCTTGAAGTTTGTAACCCTGGTGCTGAGACACCCTGTATAAAACAAAGTATAGGGTGCGAATGAATGGCAGATATGTTTTTCATCATCTTTGTAATGGCAAATTCAGCCTTACAATATAAAGCATGGACCTAGTGACATAGATATTTGTAAGTGTATCGTGGCGTGGCAAAGGGCAAGGGCAGATACAGGGGGGTCACAGGGGTCATGACTCACCCCGAAAATATATTTTTTCACTGTAAAAAATTCCAACTTTCATGAAAAATGAAGGGTGTTATTCCAAGACCATGGCAAATTCTGTCCTTGAACCCCTCAAAATGAAAGTCTGTATCCGCCCCTGGCAAAGGGGTCCCCTGAATCCCTTCCTATAGTATATCGAGGCACTTCTTTGACTGGCTGAATCACATGTTTTTTTTGAAGGTATTTGAACTCTCATAGTTTTTGAATTGCTCGTAGTCCTATTAAGTCGTTTGATCCATCTTTGACGATCTTACAAACAATTGTGCGATTAAAAATTATGAAAAAGGAGACCCAAAAATTTTCGTATGACTGTTCAGTTTTATTTAATATGCTGATTATTATGAAAATAAGACGAAGCTAAATTTTGTAAGAGGTACTAATATCGAAAAATGCTATACTTGTTCAATTTTATTCAGTGATTTGGTAGAAAATCGAAGTTCAAAATGTTTGAAAAAGGAAGATTTATTGTTATTTAATGAATAATTTTGTTTAAACTTAAGATGTTATTATTTTTATCATAGTATTTAATATTTTTGGATAGGAATTGGCAATAACTCATATTTTTTTGAAAAAAAAGAGACAGGAAAATCTTTTATATGCAGTTAGAATTATCAGTTATAGGAGTATTAGTTTTTCAAAAATAACACATGTTGCAAAAAAATTTCATATTCCAAGATCTGACAATTTTACATATGCAAAATTTTTTGATAAAGAATGTTCTTCGTTAAAACGTTGTTGTACCTATAAAGGGTAACTCGTATTCGGTGCAACGTTTTTTAGACGAAGAACGTTTCTCGCATTGGAGCTGTAGCCCTTGTACACACATACCAAGAAATAAAAATTTCTGTTAAGGTATTATTACCCTCCGCAGGGATAACACAATTGCCAAATATGGTCAACACAAGAAAGCCTCCGGGGCGAGAATTTTGTGAGTTTTCGTGGGGGAATTTATTATACTATAATTTTTGCCACCCACGTATTAATTACAGCTCAAACTAGAGCTTATGTAATTTTGGAGAAAAAGAGACGCTTTCCCCATCCTGGATTCGAACCAGAGACTCTGGTTCAATGACTCAAAACAAGCTATTTAACTATAATCGTATAAAAAGTGTGGACACAATTTTCTTTAACAATTTGCACTCCAGGCTATTTAGCCAAAGGAATTCAAAGCCATATACTGAATGTCGCTCCAGCGGAGCCAGTGGAGTGCAAAGGTTTAACAAACAATATTCTTCCTTCAAAACTGTTGTACCAACAATGGGTAACTCGTGCGAGGTGCAACAGTTCTTTGACAAAGAATGTATAGTGTGCGTTGTTCTTTAAAACGTTGTTTGTTACTTTAGGTAACCATCCTTTTCAACCGATGACCTTTTGTGGTGCCGGAGGTGGAAGAGCATCTCCGGGTCATGATCTGGGCTACCACACGCTGCTAACACGGACACCAACGCCACCACCAAACCTTGCAACGGCATTACCCAGCGTTGTAAGTCCATTGCCGCAACGTCCGTCGGCACCGTTACAACAGACGACACCGTCTTATACGCCTTCATCAGCTTCTTCGATGACAACGAATTATGGTTCTTTGCTCGTGAGTAACCAATCTAGACAGCAGAAGCGACCAGAATCAGTACCACCTTTGCTGGATGATGGTGGAGCAGGAATTCTTTGTTCTTGGAACAACGACAGCATTCCGTCTTCCAGATCTTCACCGTTCCCATTTTTTAGGGAAACGTCTTCAGAATCTTCAAGGTAGGGAAGTCACTTTTCTCTTTTAGAATTTTTTAGAATTATTTCTCAAAAATATTCATCTTTTGAGGAATGGTAAGTCAGGAAATTATTTAAGAAAACTTACCAAATAATATCGCTCTTATAAAATATATATCTCTGCCATAAATTGTTTTTAAATTTATATAGTATATATTATTTATAAAATTTTAAATGTCCAAATAAATTATTGTTTTCTTTATGAAATTAAATAGATTTATTCGAAACAAGACCCAACTCGTGTGTAAATATATATATATACTCAAGTTTGTAAATATTGCATCACCATGAAGGAATCATGTAATTGAGCTCAAACTTACAGCAAATGCAAATTAGGATGTGCTATGAAATAATTACAATGTCAAAGTCACTGCGCATGCGTGGGCTGAGTAGCGCCCTCTGAATTGTTATTTTAGCTATATAAATAAAAAGCTGTGACGAGACGTCGAAAACTGTTCATGGGAGTCTGTCAGCAGTAAACGTTTAATGAGAACACACTGTGCCTCTACAACGACAGAGGGACTCCATATGAATAAGTTACCGAATTTAAACAGGGAGAAAGCCTTCGTGAAAGTTCTTTTTTCTTATCGTGCAATAGCAGCTCGTATGGAGCGCAGTGCCACGACAGTGATGCAAGTGTGTGGGCCGAAGAAAATAGGACGAGTCGAAATCCGGCTGTGGACAACGAAATGTTTTCAGCACGGGATGATAGATATCTCATCAACAGGATAGTGACGGACCGTACAGCTTCATCTCGACAGTTGACAGAATGCTGGAGCACTGCTACAGGTGTGCCATTGTCTGCTGCAATAATTTGTCGGTGTTTGCTGGATCGTGTACTGCATGCAAGAATTCCCTTGTACAGGATTTCTTTTACACAAAACCATTGACATCTGCTGCTACAATGGGGTCATCAACATAGACAGTGGCATGCCGATTGGCATCGTCATCTTTTCCGATAAATCCCGCTTCAACTTAGAGTACAGTGATTGCCGTCCGCGTTTAATACTGTAGAAATGAACGCCACTTTCAGGAGTCACTATCCAACGTCATACTAAACGAACGCCAAGCACGATGGTCTGGTGTGCCGTTAGGTATCATAGAGGATCTCAGCTGCTAAGAAGTTTTTGGACATTTTAAGAACAACCGGTACATCAAGGAAGTTCTGAAGCTCAGAATCGTACCCTTCCTTCTACGTATTCCAGAAGCTGCTGTATTTGAACAGAAAAATGCCCGTTCACATGCTGCTAGGAATGTCCAAGATTTCCTTTCAGAATAACATACACAAATTCTTCTATGGCCAACCTCTTCTCTGGATATGCCGCTGATTGACTATGTCTGGGATTTCGACAGTCGGCGTCTAGCTCGTGATGCTCGTATCGAATGCAGCTGAACTGTGGATTGGGATAGAAGCATCAATGTAGAATGCTCTTCCTCAGACACAAATACAAACTCTGTTTAACTCAATGCCACGCTGTGTACAAGCATCTTTTGTAGAGAGTGGTGATTTCACCAAATACTGATTTTTTTTTTACATGTAATCTCATTTTTTTGGTTTGTAAATTTAATTATTTATTTATATCAATGCAGGTAATTTGTGGAAAAAATTTCATTCGACTTCGGTGATTCCTTAATGGTGTTACAATTTTTACAAACAGGAGTATATATATACTCATTACATTGATCTGAAACATATTAAACTTAGATATATTTATTATACTAATATCGCATGAATTAAGTGATACTGGCTACCATTAAAACAAGCGACGTTTCAAACCATCATTACTTACAGCAACGCCTTTATATATCTATTAGATCGTATGACTGACAAGTCAGAAAGGTCCAGGTAAATTTGAATTTCTGAGAGTATCATTTCAAGGTTAATGATAAGTATTTAATGTCATGTCTTTTTCACTGACAACAGATGAAAGTTGAATTCATTATATGTAGGAAATGAATAGAACAAATATAAATGAGGAGACTCTTATCTTCCGAATGGAAATATCTTACCGACCAGTAACATTATCTTTTCCCTCATAAATAATTTGACAGTATCTTTAAAATTATGAAGATATTTAATGTCAATGGACAGTTAAGGGGCATGTGTTTTTTTTATTAATGTCAGACCGATAAACGAGTTGATTATGCTACAATTTTATGCTGTTCAAGTATTTACGTGGCTAATGTAAATTAACTGAATTGATTTACAAATTGGTTGATCGTATTCATATTATACTGTAAACTAAAAGCATTTTAACTATAAGAAATTTGGGCGTCACTATCTCAGACCTATATATAAATTTCTCAGTTCTTGCTCACCTGTAGGAATGACTTTTAATCCGTAAGGCAATAAGTACATATTATGAAAGCAAAACTGTCTGGTTAGGTAGTGATAGGGATTATATTATTTGTTGCTTAAGTGGCAAATTTAATAATATAATGTTGAATGACATTTTATAAACCAAACCTTTTTTAAGATTTCATAGATATTTTCGTTTCCAGTTTCATCAGTGCAACATCGACTGTTTAACAGGATTCCACGTATCTGGAGAAACTGGAAAACCTGGAATTGTCCGTGAATTTGAAACAGTCTCTAACGGTCAGGGAAAAACGAAATTTTTTGGCTAAACCTGGGAAAGTCAGAAAAAAAGAAAGCCAGTTTAAATTCTGTTTTGAATAGCTAAATCTTCCACGAACCATGAACTTCCGTGCAGCCGTTCCTCTCCCAATCGCAGTTCAGTTGAAAGTCTCGGTTGTGCTTGGTCAGGGAATTTTTCCGGAAAGGTCAGGAAAATCCTAGAAAAAGGTCAGGGAATTTTTTCTTTCCAGTGGGAGTGAGAACCATGGTGTAAGGTTTTCTACTGACTTGGAAGCGATTGACTTAATTCAGATTGGATACAAAGGCTGAACATGGTTTCATGTCTACAACTGGGATACTAACTGTAATTCTTTATGTAATTTAAATCTTTTAAGAAAACTGTGAGTGGTAATTACTCCACTGAAGAACAATAATGAACTCTTTTGATCTGAGGTCTACGGAACAGCAGTGGTACCTCTGGCGAGGTAACTTCTGTGATTCGCCTTATCCAGTTTTCCATGTACTGCTTCCACGTTTATTTTGTTAGTTTCCGTCGTTCGATTTCTCGTTTTTCGCCCGTTCCTCTTTTCACATCACAGATGTTATGGCATCTGCGTTTGATTAGTTTGGTGCAGCATAAAATTTGGTGTCCTTGTGCCATAAGATCGAATCGTTTGATTGGATTAGACGAAGGAACTTAGTCGGCTCCCAACCAGGGGCCCCTTAAAGGACGGGCGACCCAAGCGGCCGCCCAGGGCTACGTTTGGATGATGGCGCCAAACCGAAGTCAAATTTAATTGATCCAACGGTAGAAAATCTCTCTAAAAAGAGGAAAAGTTTAGAGAAATTTTTAGAGACATCTTTAGAGAAATTCTTTCAGAGACTTTTGGTCACTTCTATATGTCATATGGCTCACTGTGCGTCTGTGAAAATCTCCTGTTTTCGCCGAGAAGTTGGGGTGGGGGGCGGCGCTAAAAAGCAATCCTCGCCAGGTCGCCCGGGTTCAAAATCAACTTCGAGCCGCCCCTGCTCCCAACTATTCAGCGCTCTTGTGTTTTTATGGAGTTATTTTCTCCTGGAATAATGGAGTTGATTTGGGAATTTGTTTTTCATTTTACTTTCTTATCACTGCTTTTGTCTTGCCTATAAAACTGGTGGGGCGTAAAAGCCATTTGTTTATTAGACGCATTTTAAATGAACTTTGGATAGAAGGTCAAAAAGGGCTGCTCTAAATAACTGATAAATAACTGATCACCCCATATATCTGGCCAATATAATGACTAAATTGAACAACATATCCAAGAGGATTTTGGCTTCTTCGACTTACTGATTTGGTTCACAAAGCGATCTAAGTATTGCCCTATAAATAGTAGTAGAGAATCTCTCGCAGAGGGGAGGCGGATCGACGCCTGGGATTAAGAGCACTTGACTGAGTATCAAGAAGTTATGGGCTCGGTTCCCACGGGGCGCCTAGAAATCATTCTTTCCTTTGCGAGTAATTTATCACTTAATATTACCACATCATCGGCTGTGATGAAAATTGGTGACTTTAATAACTATCTTCAAGATGTTTAGCAGTTGCAAATGGAAAAAATTCGAGAAATTGTCAATCAGCAGTTGGTTGATGAAATGCAATGATGAATTCAGGATTAAAAATGATTGAAGTTGATATTTCTATATTAAAAGAATATTTTCAGGGAATATAGAATTTTTATCAGGGCTAGTTCAAAATGAGTTTTCTTCCTTCGATGGAAGCTTATTTCAACGTACCTATATATGTCCTAGGCTAAGGTTTGGAGGAAAAAAAAAAATCTTCGATCCAAAAGCGTACGCAGAAAGTTCATAATGGGGGTTTATAGACTTACAATGGGGGAGTTACAGATCTACAACGTATATATGTATGCATGTATGTATGTGTGTGTGTGTGTGTGTGCGCGCGTGTGCATACATGCATCCATGCATATGAAAAATTTCATTGCAATGGAGTGTTAGAATTTCCATTAACACCTCCTTGTGTGCCCCAGTGCTTCGATCCTCGTTTCTATCTTCTCCATTCGAATGAGGCTACCAGAAATTCGCAAGAGTGGCCGTTGCCTTAGATTGCCCCGAAATTTGATAGACGGTTAAACTATGGGAGATAATGTGAACGATTAATTTGCATCGAATAATTCATCTTTTCCCCTTAAGTCAATCTTTCCATTCTCGTAACATGAGTAATGCATTCAATAGGTATAAATTTGACGTCTCCTCTCTGGCTTGGTATTGTAGTATTTATAACCAGAAATTTATTGTGTATTCCGTAGAAGGCCATAATTTTTCGAAATTTGAGGTTACACGTAAAATGATAACCGTATTTTAGTTTTCATATACTCGAGCGTGTTTCAGCAGCTACCATTACCATGTCCAGGTATATATGCGATCACACAGCGTGTGTGCAGGTAGTCGTTGTGCTGCTACCAGCTCGGCTCGTAACTGAGCAATCTACGTCTCTTCGTGAGGCGGGTTCTGTATTCCACGTGCTAGGTAGAATAACTATGATGAAGAGTAAGGTAGATCAAGAACGAAGAAACAATCTAACACTATTTATTGAAGGTGATTAGTATATACCTTGACATCACAGACAAGGCAACTATAGGCACACCCCCTAAGTTCCAACGTATTGATGAGGCACGGAAATCACACACACGTGTGTCCTTCCTACTCCTCTGCCTCGTTCGATCTGCCCTCTCTTACCCACTGTACCCAACCAACTCTTTCTCCACTATGATATAATTGGTCAGTCTTAAGACCGTGGTCACACCTGATTGGCCGATGTGACCATTCTCCCCGTTCCATACATGTTTCCCATAAATATTCTGTAATGTCCATCTTGACATTACAGAAGGAAGTTACAACAATTTTATACCCCCACATCCGGACTGTTTCCTCTCGACCCATTTCACAAAGAAGACCTACAAGTCTCACTTTCCCATGCTAACGCCATGTGATCATTACAGGAATTCGTATCGTATATAACGACATGACTTGACAGTCATAGATGGGAACAACGTTGGTTAGTAACCAAAATTGAAGGTTAGTTATCAAAATTTAAGCGTTATTCTAATCTCTATTAGTTACAAATATCCGAGAAATTTTTATTACTGCTAAACCTGAATATTGAAGATAATAAACCTTAAAAAACACGTGATTTATTAATTGAATAACACGAAGGTCATATTCTTTAGAGGCCTATTTTATTTTTTCAGCATAAGACCCATAAAAACCGGCACTGTTCGGAAGTCATTAGTATAATATAATAAATACTATTTATTACATTTGTTTTCTACATTATATACTTTAGTCATATTTTCTAGAATTTTTTCAATTTAAAAAACTAAGAAAGTACTATGTATTTAGTGTTACTATAAATATAATTTAATATAAACGGAAATTAAATTCATTGTAATTAAATTTCGAAACCAAAAGGTTTAACACTTTTTACCATCAAAATAATTTATAAAACTCCAGAGTGTATTATATTATAGGCCACTATGATTTTAAAAAGATATCGTTTATAACGACCGAATTTGCACGGTCCTTTGAAGGTCGTTATAACCGATTTTCACTGTACTTCCATCTAATGGACATTTCGTTTAACTAAAAACCCCAAAAAATAAACAATATTGCAATTTTAGAACTAGTTCATAAAAAAATCGCTTGCCTATTAACTGCTTACCGCAGCCCGGATGTATAGCCCAGATGCTCTTGCGCCATAAAAAAGCCAAACAAACAAACTTAAAAGGTTCGGAAAACTAGGTCCCGGCATAATGTAACATTTGCTGTCCCTGCGTAAACCCACCAAACAAACTTTTCAAAAGTGTGCGAATACTACAAACTCTTTAGAAATGTGAATGATTGCATGTAGGCCTATTATAAGCTTCTTAGAGCTGTTTCTCAAAGAAATTTTTGAAAGTAAGACGTTAAACGAAACAATACAGAGTTTCACCAGGAGATTCCATAACAAACAGTTATTTCGACACTGGCGTAAGGTTTAAAAACACGACGTTTCGGGAGCCAACTGCTCCCTTTGTCAAGTGAAGGCAGAATACCTTCACTTGCCAAAGGGAGAAGTT
>QLNU02003225.1:119711381-119725830 GCA_006491805.2 Dysdera silvatica | reverse complement strand
ATATCGTAAATTATAGTATACAATAATTTTTGCCACCCACGTTTATGTAGCTCAAACTAGAGCTTTTTGTTTTAGGAGAAAAAGAGACATCTTGGATTCGAACCAGGGTCCTCGTTCCTCTAAGGATCAAGACACCCAGGCTTAACGGAGGGACTCACATTCGAATCCAGGATGGGGACGGCGTCTCTTTTTCTCCTAAAACAAAACAACTCTAGTTTTCGCGATATATGTGGAGTGGAAAAATTATTGTATAATAAATTTCCACCCCGCGAAAAACTCACAACAAACTCGCCCCTGTAGCTTTATATGTTGACCATTATTTGACAATTGTGTTATCCCTGAGAAGGGTAATAATATCTTATATTTATAAATTATAGTGGGTGCACAAATAGAACTGGAATATGCATAAATGACAAAATACAGTCGAGTATATAGAAATAATATCATTGTTCTTAATAGTCTCCTTCATGTTAAAAAGTCCAATCTCGTATATAGTAGTGCCACTTGGCACGAGGACTACTTTTGTGTGGCACGCACTGTGATTTTTAAATAAAACCCATTCTAAAGAATCCCTACTTGTCTAAGAGTTTTGTATTCTCCAAATTGATTAATTAATAATTTGTAACCCTTAACATACTAATTATTAATTTTTATTATTTTAATTAACTAATATATTAATTTCCGATAATCGTTAGTTAGTAAAGTAAACTTTTTAATTTGGGTGAGTGTATGCCGGCACGCGGCAAAAGATTGCAGTATTACTTTGGCACTAACCTTTAAAAGGTTGCCGACCCCTGATCTAATACAACCACATCATTGGTTCTGATAAAAAATAGATCTAATTACATAAACTAGTATACTGTAATTTGTAATTAGTATATATATATCATCATCATCATCATCATATTCAACCATTATCTATCCACTGCTGGATGAAGGTCTCTCCAAATGCTTTCCACACAAGTCTATCCTGGGCCATTCGTTTCCACGTCACCCCAACCTCTTTTCTTATTTCATCCACCCATCTAGTTTGAGGACGTTTTCTAGGTCTTCGGTGGTCTCTTGGAATCCAGTTCAGAATTTCTGTTGTCCATCGTTGATCAGTTCTTCTTGCAATATGCCCAGCCCATCGCCATTTCAGCCCTTTTACTTTAACAATGATGTCCTCTACTCTAGTTTGCTCTCTCACCCAAGTGTTCCTTTTTCGATCTCTCCTAGTTATTCCAAGCATGCACCTCTCCATGCTCCTTTGCGTTGTCTGTAACTTTCGTATTGCTCCAACTGTTAGACTCCATGTCTCTGATCCATAAGAGAGGACTGGCAATACACACTGGTTGAAGACCTTTCTTTTTAGACATAAAGGCAAGAACGTCAGCAGTACAAGATGAGCATGTAGGGGAAAATGGATAGGAAAGTAAGTAGATTGCTTTCGTCATGAATCCTACATGGGTGCCCATATGGGGACGGGGGACTCGAGCCCCCGAGCCGTTAAAAACCTTGATTCGCTCAATTCTGCTATGCATTTATTTTCAAAAAATTTACAGTCACATTTTAAAATAAGGTACTTTTTAGCTCATTACTAATTGTCAAGCAGTATCAATTACTTTTGTAGCATTTTAGTATCTTATACATTCACTAAAATGTTTGACAGCCTTGAGAAGAAGGTAATAATTTTTCTCAGAACCCCCCACATCTATGGGCACCACTGACCCATTAAGCTTTTGGGTTGAAGGTTAAAAAAGTGTATTTTTTTTATAATTTTAAATAATGCAATATTTTTAAACTAAGAGGAAACAAAGTTAGTGGTTTAAAAAAAAAAGGAAGGAAGGAAAGAGAGAGAGAGAGAGAATCAAATTAATAAACTTTGTTAGTCGAATTCCCGTGGGAAATGGCAGGGCAGGTCAGGTCGCGATACGCCGAATTTATATCTTATAACCCAAACAATTTATGATTCATCTACTGAATGTGTAAACGTTCTGTAATTTTGCTCGATACATAATTAGGAACAATACCTATTTCAAAGTAAATTTAAAACTAAAATTGAAAATGAGTACCAATAAACTATTGCTAAAAAGTCTCGGTATTGACTGTTTTTCTTTTCAGCTCAGACACTATTTTTTAAATGATACTTGATCATTAACAAAACCAAAAATTACTCCATCTGATGTAGAATGAGGGTTTCTCCAACTGTCATCATACGCATTCATTCTGAAGAGTTTGCATCAACGTTATCCTAACCCGTCTTCTTATTTCATCTATCTTGTCACAGGATAATTCCTTGCTCTTTTGGAGTCCAGTTGAGAATGTCGGTGTTTCATCGCTCAGCACTTCGTTTCGCCATGTGCTCCCACATTTTGTTAGCTTACGTTATCCGGTTTGTACCCAGCAGGTATTAGGTGCCCTGCTGTTTGCTTTATCGATTCATAGCCCGGGGCATGATTCCCAAGGAGAAAGAGGTTAAGATTCCTCGGAAAATCTCAGGTCTTGAGTCACCATGACCTTAGCTGTCCCTGCGCCATCAAACATATATAGTACAGTGGAATCTGGTAAAGTAACCACCTTGGTAAAGCGACCATCTGAATAAAGAGTCCACTTTATATAAGAGAGAAGTGGTAGGGTCTATACAAAACTCTCTCGTATATAGTGACCTCTTGTTTTGGTGATTATCGCGGTCCAGTCCAAAGGTGGTCACTTTAAGCTGATTCTAGTGTACCTTGAAATATACTGAGCTTATTACCGTTTGAGTTTTTATGTATTCTGCCTAAAATACTAATATATACTATACCGATTTCTCTATTTTATTTTATAATACATATCCAAGTGAAAAAAATTAAAACATTTGCCGTTTGTTGGACTTTGTTTCGGTTTAGATAGTCTTTTACTATTTACAGTGGAATTTCAACTCTTTAACTTTCTTCGTATAATAATATATCTAATTCATTGTTATTAGAAATATTTCTTTTACTTCAACAATTTTATTTTCAAGTTTTACTCGTGCTTTAACCTCGAAAGGAGTAAAATCAGAAAATACCTTCAGTTTCATTAGTAACCTTTGTTTACGTAAACATGTGAAACAATCATAATAATAAGATGACATTCAATCATCAACGGAAAACAGGTGGCATTCATACCTTTAAGATTTTTTTTTTGTGGTTTCCAGTGAAGCGACCTGCTTGAGCCCAAAGGTTACCAACCTCTGTTTTAAGATGATTGATCGAGCCGGTTGTAATTTTTAAATCTACTTATTCACATCATCAATCTGATTCTTTTAGAAAAATTAGGGTTAGAGTTGGGTGACTGTTGATCATTCGAGTTTTATACCAAAAGAGGCTTTGGTTCACCCGATACGTGGTGGAATTTGTAGTCTGATGTTTTGCTCGTCAGCAGAGGCAATAAATAAATAACTGAAAGTAATAGAATATGCAACGTATCTTTGTCTATTTCCTCGCGCAGTCTGCGGAATTGATGATGAAAATGTCCAGAAAATAGGCAAGTAACCTCAAGAGCCATTTGGTCAACGTTCAGTATGTTAGAAAACATTTTTTTTTTCCAATGCAAAGAATTTGACATGCAAATGACAAGCATACACCGTGTAGTGTCATTATCCCATACGGAATCTTGCTTGCTTCCCAGTAGGGCTCTGTCTCAGTGACCTCGTGAAGAGCTTCGTATCGCTGAGTATATTGTCTATTCACAGTCTCAACTCCTGATCGTTGTGGAAAACAAATTATTTTAAAATTAAAAATTACCTAATTTATACAAATTCGAATAGTGCACTGATTAAGTTCACTAATTAGGGTTACATCAAATTAGTAAATAGAAGTTTCGTCATCGACATGTGTCTAGGATTGGTGGATTAAAGGAATAGGTTCAATTGAGAGCTTAGTTTATATTTGATAGCAAAGAATTTCTATAGCTCAGTGGATAAATAGATTATTTTCGTAGATTTTATGTAGATAATACCCTTATATCAATGGATAATTTTTTTTTATAAATTGGGTATTGCTCCATGAATCGTGGTGTTTTCTTCTTCCATGAATGGTGAATGAGGCGTCATGCATATAGAACTAGAATACACACTGTTGTATTAATTAAACGTAGGCAATTTATTTATAAAAAAACATTTTACAAAAAATTAAAGTTATAAAGACTTCATAGGATAACAACAAATTAAATATTTTCAGATATCCTATGAAGGAGGATCCATGATTAAAATTGATGCAAACATTGAAAGTCGAAAAGGAAAATTTATTCAGAATATCAAATTTTCCCATATAAACATGCAAAATTATTAGAAAATGATTGTTGATGTAAGCAAATTTTTTATCCAAAATATCTCGTTTTTAAAATGTTTTGTACCATATTTGATCGTAGATTCTTTTTTATAGGTTATCTGAAAAAAAATTGATTTGTTGTGATTTTGCGAAGGATTTGTAGATCGTAAATTTTCTGTAAAATGACTTTTATAAATAAAGCACATTGGGAGTTTTACAGCAAAAACGTTTACAGCAAAAACTAGTGGTATTTAAAAATTATATACGAGTATTTACTTTCACAATGATTAATACAAATATGCTTTATATACATAAGAGCACTTTTCAACTTTGGTCCCTGTTCAGGGACTGCTTTAAGTCTTTCTATACTTACCATTATAGGGGTAGGCAGAAAGTTAACAAGGGAAGGGTTATAGGCTCATTGAGGGGTTACAGAGCTACAATTCATAAATTTCTATGTTAAATTTACAATTGATGAAAACTGATGAAAATTACAGCCTCAACCCCAATGTTCTGCATATATGTATTTGTAATTTTCAATCTCCTAGCTGGAGGCTAAGTTCTGCTGTCTAATTACATCCATGAATATCCACCTACAAAATTAACTCTGACAACAAAAGCTTCTGCAAAAGTTTATAATGCTAATTCAAAGGGGTAAAGAACAAATAGCATGGCATGTATCCTCTAATAATACTGAATAAGCCAGTATGCATTTAAACGTTCCTGAGGTGAAAAATGACAAAAATAAGAAAATAGCAGAATATACATCTATTAATACACTATTGATTGCGGTCAATATTGTTTTCGAAAGTTTTACCCGCAGATGTTTTAAAATATTCACAAAATATTTAGAGAAAATATTTTAACTGAGGCGCTTGCAATAGTCGCTGTTGTTGTACTTTTTTTTTTTTAGATTTGAACCAGCATAGACCTTTCTGTCAATAAATACTCGACTAGAATAACGGATTTTTCGAACAGTGATGTTGAGGGGAAAACACGTGTCCTCTGGATAGAGGCGTTGCTATTTTTTTGCGCCTTTTGTGAAAAAAAATTCTGTTTTTATAAAAATGCTCGTAAGACGTCCAAAAATGAAGTGAGGGGAACTACGGGGGGTCCCTTACTCTTGTATACATTTGTTATGTGGTATCGATGACCCTGCTTTGGAGATGCGTAACGCAATATTTGCATCTGTCAATGTTTTAGATAGTGGTAAGGAAATTTTTACTTTTTCAATATATTCAACTTCTGAGTTCCGATGTACGCATATAAAATGATACTGGAGGCAGAATCTTCCCGAAAAATATTTGTACTTGAAACAAAAATATAAAATGTTCCTAAAGCATACGTTTTTTTACACTTGCTATTCTAAATTTTAAATAGTGTTAGCTGCCACCTTTAAAATTCTTTCGCACGACTCATGTTGCTTCTCCTCCTGTCATTTGTATGTTTTTCGGATGACAGAATTCTTGTAATAGTAATTTATTTCAGGATGAATATATAAATATTCAGAAACCAAGCATGAATAATTATAAAAGGGCATTAGGGCGTCAAATATGCAAATCGACTTCAAGTTAAAATCACTCAAATAAAATGGCTTCCTTAGAGATAGGAACACATTCCAGTACCACTAGGCTATGTCTATTATCCCAAGCCATTAAGTATCCAGACATATTTTTTAAACCATAGGATATTTTTTTTCAATCCTTATAAAACTATTGCCTTCAGAATTCTTCTTTGGTCAATGCTTGTAGTTCTCGTATTAGTTTTAAAACTAAAATGAAAACCGGTAGTTTTCCTCACAATATCATGACCTTTCTTGTGTGTCATTATTTATGGGAGTGCATCTAAGAGAAGAAAAACGTCTGAGGATTTCGAAAATAATATAGTGCGTTCTAAGTCTTAGCGCAACCAGACATGTCTCGCTTTTTGTGCTTTTTGCTATTTTCTGCGTTTGCTTTGCCAAGTTTCGGACGATGACTTCATCAGACGTGTTTCTGGTTTTGAAATTAAATTCTGAATTTAAAAATATATAAATGAGAACTTTTGTGCATATATATACATATTGTTCTTTTTCTCCTTTTCTGTTCAGGAGCTATTATTATAAACGTGTAATCAAACTGAAAATAACCATGAGCTCTCATATATTGGGCAGAGGAGGGGCTCAAGACCCCCTAGCCGTTTAAAAATTTTATTTGCCCGATTCTGCTATGCATTTACTTTCAAAAGATTTACAGTCACATTTTAAAATAAGGTACTTTTTAGCTCATTACTAATTATCAAGCAGTATAAATTATTTTTGTAGCATTTTAGTATATTGTACATTCACTATATTGTTTGAAAGCCTTGAGAAGGTGGTAATAATTTTCCTCAGCCACCCCCTAGATGTAATCATATAAGCGCCCATGAAAATAAATGATGGCAAGCGAATACTAAAATAAGGAAATTAAGGAATTGAAAATTAAACTTTTAAATTAAACACAATGAATTATGCTATCACTATCCTAACTTCGTTAAATAATTATATAACAATGATAATAAAATGAATTACGAAACTTATTTCAATTACAACATATACGGGGATGTACTATTATAACAAGTATTGATTTTTTTTAACAATTTGTGTTATTTCCATTTTAAATTATATTGCTTATATGCCGTTTAGGAAGAACGAGTAATGTTTATAATGTTCTCTTTGGTTTTCTAGAGCGCAATGTGATAACAAAGAAAGATATTTTTCAGTAAATGGTTGAAAAAGATATAGAAACAATATAATTTTTCCTAGTTGGCAATACGTTTTTTTTAAGCATGGATATAGTATTTCAAAAATGCTTTATGTTTTAGCATTTCAAATGAATATGTAATGCTGATTATTAAAATATCTCACATGGACGTCAATTTCAACGCATAATAAAAAAATTTGTATCTTCTAGACATTAAAATTCCCTCACACAGAGGGCAACTTCAATGAATAGTGGGGCAATATTACTTTAATCTTCCAAACTTTGAAATTCTCTCACACAGAGGACAATTTTTGTATAAAATAGGGTTCAATTCTCATCTCCAAAACGTTTAAATTGTCCCATACAGTAGCGAATTTTGATGAATAGTTCCGCAATTTTAATATTTCAAATGTTGTAATTGCCTCACAAAGAGGAAAAATTAAGTGTATGGTGGCGTAATATTCTAATTATTCGGATTTTACAATTGCCTTACCGTATATCGAAATTGTTTTATAGCTGAGACGATTTCAACGGTAAGCAGCGTATTTATAACAAATTACAGAATAATTTTTTATTAGATATCCACAAATAACGACTATTTTTTACAAATATAATTTACGACTCCCCTTATTTTATGATCCATTTATATGACGTCTATTTTAAAATACACATTTAACATCCTTTAATTTCTTTGCTTTAATGCTATCCGCATTTTATGATCCTTTTCTGTTGTGTTTTTACTTTACGCACTTTTTGTTTTCAGGACACCATCCGTGATTCGAGATACCTCTTTATCTTTGCCGGACACAGAGCGTTTGATTTCTACATTTAAAGGGAAGAAAGTTCAGAAGAGTTCTCCGTTTGATCGTCTGTCTGATGAACTCATATTAAGGATCTTTTCTTTCTTATCCAGTAACCAGCTCTGCGTTTGTGCAAGAGTATGCAGGAGGTGGTATTTCCTAGCTTGGGAACCGCAATTGTGGACTTCGGTAACTCTCAGTGGGGATAAAATCCACGTTGACAGGGGCCTAAAAACCCTCTTCAGACTTTTGTGCAGAGATTCGCCTACAGTATGTCTTACTGTTGAAAGAATTGCCTTGAATGGATGTGTCAGGCTCACGGATAGAGGACTTACGACAGTTGCCATACGATGCCCTGAACTCAAAACTTTGGAATTGCGCGGTTGTGTCAGTGTTTCGGACAGTGGTGTTTCAGATGTAGTGTCACGATGTCGCAACTTAGAGAAGATGGACGTCACTGGTGAGTCGTTGAAATTTGTAACTTACTTTCTTAAAAGATCAGCATTGAAAATTCATAATAGGCCATATGTAAATAATATGTTAACTTAATAAGTAACTGCTTTATATGTAAATTAGTCCAATATTCGTGTAGAAATCATAACTATTAATCTTGTTAGATTTGAACCTTCAGCATAAAGCTACAAATTCAATATAGGACATTGGGATATTCATTTTTTTTTATCCTACTCCCATGTTTATTGAATTAGTTCCTTCTAGTGTGGGTCTGAACTATGGAAATTAGTTTACCTTAAAACATGATTAATTTTCCGTTACGTGGATAATGGAAATATATAGATAATATATATGTACTTAGTTACGTTTAACGCTAAGATAAATTTAAAGCAGGGTATGTGGCATGTCACCTGAAAGGCTGTGGAAGATTGGAGAAATGAACTTAAATTTAAAAGTTAGTCGAGGGATGCAATTTTGGGGAAAAAGATAAAAATACGGTTAATGTTAAAAATGTGCACAGTCTATAAGCTCAAGAGAGAAAATGTTTTTTTTTAGGTCCGAAATATAATTATCTAGCTTTTTTATTTTCCATTCAGATAAGAGTCTCTTCTCATAGAAGTGAAATTAAATTTTATATACTATCTTGGCACTCATTTATAATTCATGAAAATTTGGGAGGGTATAATTATTTGCTTTTGACGATTCACCTTCTGCTTTGGTCCATAACCAGCTTTTACAACAGCCTTTGATTTTACCATGTTTGGCGCAGTATAGCCCAGATGCTCTTGCGCCATAAAAAATCCATCCATCCATAACCAGCTTATTATAACTGAAGAGCATTTACTTCAAAAGAAGGCATCAACCTCGATACGTTCCATGCTATCATATTGTGGCCTTCATCTGACTCCATATTCAATTGCGGCGAAAGGACATGATAGTAGTTTACTCAAGTATACCCAAATTACAAGTATACTCAAACAAGTATACCCTAAGTCAAATTGCAGTAGTATACTGCTTGTTAGACGATGTATGATTCGCAAGACAGTTGTAACGATAAGGAAAGCAATTTATTTAACAAAATATAAAAAAGGAAAAAAAAAATTTAGTCCCTAACGCAAAGCACATCGCTTTCCAGTTTTGCCAGTAACTATCAATACAAACGTATGTTTAACGAAGTCATGTGATAAATAATATTTACATTAAGTACGCGCCTATAATTGCGTAGCGCAATCATTATTCGTTAAAACCAGCAAGACATACAACATCGGTAAACGAAAATAAACATTTTGTTACTAGCCAGCAGTAAAGAACTGAAAAGAACTGAGTTACACACTGTAACTTGCTAGTTATAAGTTCAAAGTCCAACGCAAACTGTTGCCAAACAAGGAAAGAGAACACTAAGTAATTTGAACTATTTACCAGTATTTTCGTTTGCACCCAACTGGCGCATAAGAGTACGCCACAAAAGTAAACATCTTTCTCAAATGTCCTAAAAACAGTTTCATGGAAAAACATTTGTATATTTCATAAATGGTTTAAAAATGAATATTAAAAAATGATAAGCATGTATTGTCAATATTTAGGAACATAAAATATGACAGAACTTATTAATATTAGATTTTATTAATTATGGAGTTATAGAATATCTCATAAGTTATTGAGTTTAGTCGCTCCTGTCCAAACTTTTTCGCAGAGTTCTTTAATGATTTCTAAGGTAGTCTTTGTGGCAACAAATATTTGCTTTAACTGTATATAATTAATTATATATAGGCCCTACTTGAAGAACACACATCAAAAATTAAAAAGAGTCAGGTGATCCGTGATCAAAGTTAATTCTTAGGTTGCGTCATATATATATATGTAAATGTGATAATATAATGTAATATCATACATCCTTATATACGGAGAAAGAAAGCGTTGTTTCCTGTCCTCATTCGTCTAGCGGTCCAAGACACTCCGGGCTAAACGGAGGGACCCTGGTTCGAATCCAGGATGGGGAAAGCGTCTCTTTTTCTCCAAAATTACATAAGCTCTAGTTTGAGCTAATTAATACGTGGGTGGCAAAAATTATTGTATAATAAAATTTTTCATAAAACGAAGCGTGTGGAAACCATTGTTCTAATATATAATGAAAATGATTATTCCGCGCCTTCATAATGTAAACTTATTATCAAAAGTTGTAGAATGATAGAGATTTTACTATACTACAAAAAATTTCCTGAATACGAAGTACTACTTGCTCAAAAGCGTGTGGAATAGTAGGGGTACGTTTTTGTATCGACGTTTTTCTGAAAATACTTACTATATTCTCAATATGAATTTAATGTTTTTGTATAAAGAGTTTATGTTTATATTTAAGTAAATGAGACAGGTTTGTTCATACCTTGAAGCAATTACGTTACTTTAAATCAGTTCATAATTCAACAAAATTTACTACCTTTTGCTAAAATATTTATGGAATCACAAAAGTTATTTTACAAAATCCGCTACTATGTGATTACTCCATTGTGATTTCTGGAATAATTTTAATAATGCTTTCGCGTTTTCTGCTTAACTTAGCTAAATATGATCGGAGGTTTTTGATAAATACTCATCATATTGAGGTGAGAGATAGGTGAATAATAATAATAATAATAAAAAATATTGCAGTCCTTGAAGACAGTGAAATTGGAGAAAGGCAATTAGAAATGACTGTAATTTACCAATATAATTTAATGAAAATTATCACAAAAGTCCGCAACGAAACGCACCCTAAGAGTAATTGGAACAATTGGGACAATAAAAACAAAATTAAGAAAATAATTGGAGAAATTGGGCTTCACAGATATTACAGTAGCAAATCTGTAAAAGATTTCATGGCGAGGGATATTATATACTTTAAGGAAATACATGATAGTTCTAATAGGTTTCTTGATGAAACTCAAACTTTATCAATGTTTCCAAACAAAATCGAAAGTGTTTCATATATTTTTTGCTGTGAATTAGATCAATGTTTTAGAACAAATAATATCCAACTACATATATACATGGGTGCAAAAAACATACCTTTGATATCTAAGGTTTTTGGGGAGGACCCGATATTAGAGGATATATAGCTGCAGTCCTCAAAACATGATGGACCAGGCGTATATAATAATTATAATTCCAATACTAGTCGGTGTACTGTCAGTCTCTACATACAACTTGAGAATATTTTTGAAAAAATTGGAAGTTACAGACAAAATTACAGCTGACCTGGAAAAGCAAAAACTGCCATACTGTGTACTCTTTAGAAGACATGTAGCTGTCATGTATTTAAATGAGGTTCGAATTGTGTCAGTAACTCCACGTTAGGAAAATAATTTAATGTGTCCTTGGTGCCGTGAAATACACGAATAATTTCAATAATAATAATAATAATAATTATAATGTAATTATATATTAGACGTAACTCATGCATGAGACATCATTAGACAAAGTAGAATAAAATTGCAACGATTAACTTAGTTATCTAGTATATATCTGATGGAAAACATCCATTTTTACTATTATGCTAAACAACTTCTTTAGTCCTGACGTAAGTCTGCTTTCGCTGCAATTTAAGTTGTGAAAGCGTTTCAGACAACAACAAGTGGTCATTTCAATTACCTTAGAAACTGATATGAATTATAAATGAATTTCCGGAGAGGATTTTTGTGAGAAAAGAAAATGGATACAAGGTTAAAAATAAATATATAAAGAGAAAGTGTGATGACGTGGTTGCAAGAATTAGGCTAAAATATGACAGGCGAATTTCAAGGAACGGTATTAAAATGAAAAGTTGAATTGATTTAATTCACATTTAATGAGATAGACCTCTCTCCTCACTTCAGTAACAAGACTACGGAAATAAAACTAGGCACAGCTCACCTCGATTGTTTAGTGGTCAGAGCGTCGTTAGTTTGAGTCCTGCCTGGGGCATGGTTCTTTTTTTTTGTTTATGACTCATTATTCAGAGAAAGAAAAACCTTAGTTGGATTAAATCAATCGTTGCTGTGCTGACAAAATCAAATTGAGACCGTTGAGCGCCCATAATCAGGGACGGTTCGAGGTTAATTTTGAACCCGGGTCGCCTGGCACTGATTACTTTTGCGCCCCCACCCATCCTCCGGCGAAAACAGGAGATTTTCACAGATGCACAGTGAGCCATATAGCCTACGCGATAAAAGTGGCCAACAGTCTCTGAAAGAAATTCTCTAAAGATGTCTCTAAAAATTTCTTTAAACTTGTCTTTTTTTAGAGAGGTTTTCTACTGTTGGGTAAATTAAAAAAAAAAATTGAACTTGACTTCAGTTTGGCGCCCTCATCCAAACGGGGCTCCGGGCGCCTGGCCCTTAAACCGCTCCGGCCCATAACAAGGAAAGAATTCGAGATGGAAAAGTAGCTTTCCCGCATTGAGAGTAAGCTACTCTGCTCTGATTCGTAAGACTTCAGAAAAGTCAAAATAGTTGGAAACACTACCATCCCTAGTTTTGAAATAGTGGCATTTAGACCTGAATGCTCTGCTGAGTTACTAAAGCTAGCCATTGCTTAATCTTTGCACTGATATTGTCCAATCGGGATATTGTTTATCTAGAAGAATTCCGCTGTAGGAGAATAAAATCATCGTTTACTTCAAAGCACCCACGTTTTCTGGACTATTGTGAGTTAGGACTCGGACTTGAGCCAAAAAGCATGGGTATGTGAAAATATGTCTTTCGTTTTAATTTTGAAAATCTGCATTTGAGAATTTGAGAAGGCATGGCCTAATGAAGAACAGTAAATGGACAAGAAGTTAGATCTACGAACTGTAAGTCTCATGCAGTCTAAATTAGTGATTGGTCGAATAAATCTTTATATGAAAATACATATTTTAGTTAAGCAAAACATTCTTCTTTAAAAATTTCAATAAAATATAGAGAGAGAGAGAGAGAGAATATATATATGCATTTAAAATGCATTCCGCATGCGAAAAACGGGGAAATAACCTCGCTCGTTACTTGCCCCATCTCAACCATCACTCAAGGCTGTTTTTGCATAATCAGGAGGTTGAGTCATACCGTAGAAATAATACAGCTGCCCTATCTCAAACTATTCGCATATAATGACTATCATTTGGTTGGAGTGTTGTGTTCTCGTTCTTAATGGGAGTAATGTGTCATTATTTTAGATCAGAGGGCCCGTATGCGGCCCTCTGATATGTTTTATGTGGCCCGTAGCCCATGAAAAAATGGACTTCGTTTCGCACAAAAATAACGTCCCTGCTCCCTCTGAGTCTGAAATCTATATATTTTATTCTGTTGTCATTTTCACATTTCGTAATAAATATCTTAAAACACTATAGGACTAAAGTAACACGAGGTTTCCCTCAATCATGTTTTACTTTAGTTTTCTAGCGTATATGGGCACTAGGTGTAGTTTTATCGATTTGCAGTGCAACAGTGATTGAAAAAAAATTCAAGTTAGGGCTCGTCAAATTCTATTCTAAATATGTTGATAAGAACACCTTCCCAACCATCTGACTGGACATTCAGAAAACGTTACTATTTTGGGGCACTTACAACTGCGCCTAGACTGACGTAGAAAGTCCACAGAAGGGTTACAGGCTTACAATTGGTGGTATGACAGAGCTACAGCTCCATATATCCATATGTATATACAGCGAAAATCGGTTATAACGACCTTCAAGGGACCGCGAAAATTCGGTCGTTATAACCGATAGTCGTTATAAACAATATTTTTTTTAAAATGATTGTAGCCTAAAATATAATATACTCTAGAGTTTTATAAATTATTTTGATAGTAAAAAGTATTAAACTTTTTGGTTTCAAAATTAAATAAAAATATATTTAATTATAATGAATTTAATTTCCGTCTATATTAAATTATATTTATAGCCATACTAAATAAGTAGTATTTTTTAGTTTTTTAAATTGAAAAAATTCTATAAAACACTAAAGTATATAATGTAGGGAAAAAAATCTAATGAATAATATTTATTATATTATACTAATCACTTCCGAACAGTGACGGTTTTAAAAGTTTTATGGGCCCTATGCTGAAAAAATAAAATAGGCCCCTAAAGAATATGACCCTCGTGATATTCAATTAATAAATCGCGTGGTTTTTTTTTTTTAAGGTTCATTATTTTCAGTCTTCAGGCCTATGAGTAATAAAAATTTCTCGGACATTTGTAAATAAACAA
>QLNU02003225.1:119660558-119689510 GCA_006491805.2 Dysdera silvatica | reverse complement strand
TAATAATTTATAATTTAATTTTAACTATTAAAGATATTATACAATCCATAATGATGCAGGATCAATTAAAAATTCAATTAGGGATGATGATAAAGATAAAATGCCAATCACAAAGGACCTTCAGTTTTCGAATAAGAAATACAATAAAATTTGTATTATGGAGGGGATTATTTCGAGGGAGACCCCCAGCATGGTGTGTTTCTGTTAGTACCAAAGTATTAACATAAAATAGGTACTAGTCTCCCGACACACCGGAAGAAAATTTAGAAAGAATAAACTTCAAAAAAATTTAACAATTCTATACCAAGATAATATTAAACTAGAATGAAATAAAAGAAAAATATATTACCTTGCAATTTGCCTATTATAATTTTTTTAAGACTGTTTCAAAACATTGAAATTACGCGAAATGCTGAATAAATTGAAACAAGGTTGCCGTTGAAATAAAAATAGAACCTTAAGGAAACACTTAAAGAATATCGTAAACACTTGAACGAAAATAATAAAAGTAAACCTTTCTCTATAATTTATATGAATGCAAACAGTATGAACAACAATATTGTCCAAATAGAAGAACTAATATAACGAGACTAATACAACTAATATAACGAGACAGAAATAATTTTAAAATTTGAAACGTGGAGAACAAAAGACACCACAATAAATTTTAATAATTATAATGAACATTCTATTTACAGAGATAATAATAAACGTGGAGGCGGGATTTCAATATATTTCAAAAGGAAATTGACTCAAATTTAATAGAAAATAAAACCGAATTAACTGAAGATTTGGAAATATTGACTATTAATATAGGAAAAATTAAGTTTTCAACAATATATAGACCACCAAATTCAAATATAACAAAATTCTTTGATAAACTAGAAAATTTTGTCAAAAAAAGCTCCACAAAAAACATTTGTATAATCGGAGACTTTAATATAGACACTGGAAAAAAAATAATGATTCAATCAAACCATTAATTATAATGGAATCTAATGGACTCTTGAATAAAATTAAAGAACCTACTAGATTCACAATAACAAGTTTCTATACAATTGATTAAGTGTTAACAAATATACTTAATAATATGTCAACAATATTAGATGAATTAATAATTGATCATAGAATAATAAAAACACTTTTAGATATAAATATGCAACGTATAAAAGAATAAAAAAAATTAGAAATTTTAAACAAATAAATATTCAAAATTTTCAAGATGCTTTATTAAATACTAACTGGCAAACATATTTCGAAATATCTGATGATAAACAAATGATCAAATATGAAAAATTTATATGTAAAATTAAAAAAATATATGATGAAAATTTTCTCATAAAAAAATAAAATACTAAACAGATTATATAACACAGAATGGTCATGGAACTTGAAGAAAATTACGAAAAAAATTATTACAAAAAATTCTATCCAGAAAGAACAAATAAACAATGGCAAAGTTTACCAAATATGGAAATAATCTAAATAAAGAACTAATAGATGCAAAAAATAAATTTGGCTTATGAACAATTATCAACCAAAATACAGTGAAAATGGAAATTTATTTCATCAATTATTAGTAAAATAAGTAATAAAATGACAAAGTAAAACAGAACTTATAATAAAACAAACAAACAGATAAACTAAACCTGATTGCAGAAGAATTCAATAATTACTATAAAAACATCGATAAAGAATTGAATATAAACCGTTCAACAAATAATAACTTTAAGAACAAATACAAATATAACTTTAAATACAAATACAACAAACACATTTAATCTAAGCGATACAACTGAAAATGAAATTGAAAGAGAATTAAACAAATTAAATGCATAAAAAGGTCCAGGCGTAGATGGGTTATCCCCAAAAATAATTAAATTATGTAAAAATGAACGTACAAAACCTGTATCAATTGTAATGAACGATGTTTTTTAAACAGGAATTTTCCCAAATGAGCTTAAAACAGCAATAATTAAACCAATTTACAAAAAGGTGACAAATATAAAAAAGAAAACTATCGCCCAATCGCAATTATTCCTGTGTTTTCCAAACTAGTTGAAAAAAAATATACAATAGACTAATAGTTTTTTTTAATAAACATAACATAATACATTAGAACCAATATGGTTTTCAAGAAAGAAAATCAACTGAAGAATTGCTACTGAGAATTGTAACCATCATCCAAAATAACCTTGAAGAAAAGAAAATAACTTTTTTTTCTTTTGACTTGAGTAAAGCGTTTGATTTGGTTAATAGAGATATTTTAAAGGTGGAAATTGTCTAATTACGGCATAAGAGGACTAATGTATAACTTAAGAGACAGCTATTTAACAAATAGACATCAAACTGTTAAAATTGATTAATTTCACTCAAAATTATTAATAACTAAACTATGTGTTCCACAAGGAACAATCCTTGGGCCTTTATTTTTTCTCTTAACAATAACCGACCTATTGAATTTAGACGATTAATTATTACTATTTGCAGATAACAAAGTGTGGTTATCAAAGGGAAATGAAATAAACTCAGTAATAAACAATGTAACTGAAAAATAAAAATTATTTGAAAAGTGGTTTGACGATAACAAGTTTATGATTGGTGCAGACAAAACAAAATATTTAATCTTCCATCCAAAAAAAAAGAATTAAATAAGCCAAACCTAATAAAATTCAATGATACTACTATAGAAAGAGTAAACTTAATTAAATTTCTGGGAATAGCATTGCAAGAACATTTAAACTGGAATACTCAAACACTAGGAATAGAAAAAAAATACGAAGATCAAACGGAATTTTAACAAAACTATATAAAACAATACCACTAGATATTAAAATTAATTTATATTATGCACTAATATTTAGTTATTTGAATTACGGAAATATTGTATGGGGGAATTTAGCTCAACCGAACGTAAAGGGATTAAATAAATTACATGGTAAAACAATCCAAAAATTATGTTACAATACAGGAAAATCAAAAGAAGAAATTATAATTCAAAATAAATTACTAAATATACAGAACATACACAAACTACAAATAATATCGTATATTTACGAACGAATGAACGAAAGTAAACATACTAACTCAAAAATAATAAACAAAACAAAACATAATTGCAATACAAGAGATAAAAACGAGCTATATAAAACAAATATAGGAAAAACCAAAACAAGATTTAAAATTACGGTTAAACGTTTTTAAAGCTATATTAAAGCATATAGTTCAAAAACTGTGCCCATTGTGTTATTTTACGATTGTGATATTTCTGCTTATGTTGCCACGATTGCAAGTGTTTTTTAAATATTTATATTTTTGACTTGTATCCTTTGTACATTTCATGATGTTTAATGTACACAAATAAATTTTGATTGAGTGATTGATTTAGATGCTTTTTAAACTGCACGGTTAAAAGTTTATTTTATTTTACCAAATTTCTAATCTTTTTAAATTTATTAAAACTATTATAAATAAATGTTTTTAGAACTAAATTGCCTCCTAATATTTTTTCTATGTTTCTTATAGCATTTTTAAAGTTTTTATCCGTGGGGCAAATTTTTTCAATTCTTTTAATCTGCGTAATAATAATATTTCTATGTATTGCAATATTTATATTTGAACTAAAAATAGTTTATTTTATCACTTTAAAATCAAAGTATGTCCTTTTATCAAAAATATGGACCTCAACGTTAAAATCTTTTTCGATAACAAGATGTACGTCTAAAAATTCAATTTCATTTTTTAAATTTGTTTTTATTAACTTTAAATTTTTTCGATAAATATATTGTGTTATATCATCAAAATTTAGGCAATTGAAAACTATTATGTCATCACCATACATCAAAGCTTCTATTTTGTTATATATATTGTTTTCATAAATATGCAAATATAAATTTGCAATAGCACTAAAACTGGATCCCATAGGAATTCCCTTAATTTGTTTATAGTAATTGTTTCCATTATATAATAAATTTTTATACATACAATATTCAGAAAGGCAATTCCATAGCCTTGATTATTACAAATAATATTTTCGTATTTCAGAAAAAGGAAGTCTCGAAGTTCATTGATATTTTCCAATGAAATATTTGTAAAAAATATTTCTATAGAATAAATTTTACCCTGATTTTCCTTAGTAAATTCTAAAACTTTAAAATGATTGTAAATTATAAATGATTTTTCTTCTAAATTAATTTTGTGAAGAATATTTTTTAAATATTTTTTAAAATTTAATACCTGCTACTGTATTGTAGGCTAAAGTACCACATGTAATATATCTAAAGCATATCGGATATTTATGAAATTTTAATGTAATAAACAAGGATGGGAATTTAAAATCTGTAATGGGTAGTTCAAGCTTCTTATGAATAATAATAGCAATAAATTTTTTTTTTATAAATATCAATATTTTATTATCTCTTCAAATAATTTATATGTAAAGTTAGAATTATACTCTGAGATTAATTTATCCTTATAAAATTTTTTACACACAAAACAAAAATTATTATTTGCTTTATCGGTGGTGAAAATTACAAACTTTCCTTTAATTTTATTAATTTTTTCTCTAATACTATATGATATTTCATTTTTATTGGAATTCGCAAATCTAACAAAGTTTATTTCTATTATTTTAATAAGTCCATGAAACCACTCACTAAAACTTTCTATAGGGTACCCATATTTATAAGCTACTTTTAAAATAAACGTTCTAATATCTTCTTTAAAATTTTCTAAAATATTTCATTTTTGCATTTTATAATTTGGTATATAATTTGCACCTTTTTTTTCATTAGATTTTTTAATTTCTACTTTTAATGATATTCAAATTTCCAGTTGCAATATGTCCATGATCTTTATTAAAAAATTCCTTAAAAATTTCTTCTTCACAGTAGTAAATTTCTTCACATTCTGTTAAATTTTTACTAGATTTATTATAATTATATATTATTCTTCTTAATGGTTTCTCATATTTAAATGCTAACTGTATACTAAAAAAATCTTTTAATTTGAAATATAGAAAATTATTTCTAAATATTTCATTAAATTTGATTTAATTAAAAATATATTTTTAAAACTAAGCACACAATTTTCTCACCAGATATTTCATTTTATTTTAAATAGAGATTTAAATAAGTTTTGAAAATAAAAGGTAAAAGAGGTAATAAAAAGAGACGAAACAGTGTTAGGAAATTGATATGATTTTGGAAAATATTATGGACTTTGATAAACAAGATTTTAATTTAGATATTATAAAAAGTTGTAGAAAATTAGTGTTTTCATTAAAAAATAAAAATATAAAATACATAATTAAAAAAAAACAGATTTTGAATTTAAAGATAAACAGTTTGAAACGCTACTTAAAGATTTCACTAAATATAAAGTAAAAATTTGTTGTAATGAAGATTTATATAAAATAAAAAAAGAAATATAAAAAATAATTTATTCGTTATAGCCGTGAATTTGCTGTGTATGTGTTCGCAATAACCGAGTTCCGCCGTAATAACATCCTACAAGAAACAAAGCTTGAACAGATACAGAAAGAGAGCATTCGTTCGCAAGTAGCATGAGGACGGGCGAGATGTTATAAAAGTGGTTAATAATTCAATCGTGTTCAGACTGCTGCCCAAGTCTTGAAGGAAGCTCTCACACCCAGCAAAAAATGCAATAATTGTGATAAATATTCCTTAACGCATCTGTGCATTCCATCAGATCATAAATAATGCGTCTGCAAACGCTCAGTCTTCCGTTTTTCGAAATAGATTGGGAAGCTTACTTAGATCAATCCTTTATTCCAGGTGTTGCCAATTCGCGGTAGCTAAACAATGGCTTGCATGCGTGAAATTCCTCCCCCTTTGAGTGGAGACCATTTGTTTGGAGTTTCAGTAAAATAAATGTTCGCGAACGTATTGTTTGAATCATTCATAAAGCTTCTTGATTGTGAACTTTAGTTTTCTAGATCAATAGTGCAAAGGGCAGCTTTGGTCGCAGACTGGCGGGTCTGGAAAACAAGATTCTCTTGTGCGCATATGCTCGCACTGCTAATGAGTCAATATGGTGAAAAAATTGCACGGTGGTAGCGTTTGTAATGAACTAATGACGATATAGGTCCATCGCTTAATCAAAGTAATGATTCCGATGGATTTGTGTAGTTGCAAAACAGATGTCTTTGGAATGTGCATAAATGTATTTTAATCGATGACTTCATGAGAACATGCGCGTATGAGTATTCATAACAAAGTTTATGCAGGAAATGAAATACTGCAGCTCTTGACAATGAATAAGTATATTTCGCGTTAAGATGCCATGGGAAAGACATAGCAGTTTTATATGCTGTTGTCTTTGACTCATTGTTTGTATTAATTTTTGTTTTTGTGAAAATTACGCACTCTGGGACTCACATCTGCAATATAATCGGTTTGATAATGGTGCAAAGTACCTATTTGTGCAGACAAATATTCAATGAATATCTAATGATATCAACATTTATTCCGTTTAGAAATAAGATACAAAGTACCAGGGAAGAAATTTACATACAAAAGGTTAAACACTGGTAAAATAGCAGATGAAGAAGATTACTAATGTGGGTGGTCATTTTCATTTGATATTTTTCCAGTATTTAACTTTCTTGTACGTATACTCTGGTTTGTAAAAATTGCAACACCATGAAGGAATCATGTGATTGAGCTGAAACTTTCAGGAAATGCAAATTAGGGTATGCTATTCAAATGATTAGAATTTCAGAGTCATCGCCTCTGCGTGGGCTGAGCAGCGCCCTCTGAACTGCTGATGGATCCGTATAAATAGAGGGCTGTAGCGGGGCGTGTATGGTTATCTGCTAGTGGTAAACGTTACATGAGACGTCACTATGCCTCTACGACGAAAGAGGGCGACATTTCAGCAAGTTACGGAGTTTGAACGGGGACGAATGATCGGCCTTCGTGAAGGAGGGTTTTCTTATCGTGCAATAGCAGCTCGTATGGGGCGTAACAGCAGCACAGTGATGCGAGTGTGGAAGCAGTGGGTTCAAGAGAACCAGACAACTCGGAAATCCGGGAGTGGACGCCGAAAGGTGACGTCAGCACGGGATGATAGACACCTGGTCCGCATGGCGGTGACGGACCGTTTTGCTTCATCTGGACAGTTGGCAGAACGTTGGTGCACTGCTACAGGTGTATCATTGTGTGCTTCATCAATTCGTCGGCGTCTACTGCACCGTGGACTGCGTGCAAGAGTTCCTTTATACAGGATCCTCCTGACGCAAAACCATCGGCGCCTGCGGCTACAATGGGCTCATGGACATAGAGACTGGCGTGCTGATTGGCAACAAGTGGTGTTTTCTGATGAATCCCGCTTTAATTTGGGGTACAGTGATGGCCGCATCCGTGTTAGACGCTATACCGGTGAACGCCACCTTCCGGAGTGCGTTATCCAACGTCATAGTGGACGAACCCCCAGCGTTATGGTCTGGGGTGCGATTGCGTATCATGGACGATCTCAGCTGCTACGAATTGTGGGTAATCTTAACAGCAACCGGTACATCAATGAAGTTCTGGAGCCCGAAGTTGTTCCCTTCCTTCAAGGCATTCCCGGAGCTGTATTTCAACAGGACAATGCCCGCCCACATATTGCCAGGAATGTTCAAGACTTCTTTTCATCACAACAGATACAGCTTCTTCCTTGGCCTGCCTATTCGCCGGATATGTCGCCGATTGAACATGTGTGGGATTTCGTTGGTCGGCGTCTCGCTCGTGATCCTCGTCCCATAGCTACTACAGATGAACTTTGGGGTCGCATACAAGCAATCTGGAATGCTCTTCCTCAGGCACACATTCAACATCTGTTTGATTCCATGCCACGTCGTATAGCATCACTTATTGCAGCGCGTGGTGGCTTCACCAAATACTGATTTTCGACATGTAATATTGTTTTTTTGCTTTGTAATTTTAATCGTTTATTTGTATCAACACAGGTCGTTTGTACATTAAATTTCATTCAATTCACACGAGTCTTTCATGATGTTGCAATTTTTACAAACATGAGTATATATATACGTTCGCTGTTTGTAGTTGCGTTTTACTGTTACTGTTTATAAATTATATTCATTTTTGCTTTATTTTTGTTTATTCGGCAATTAATCGGTGTGTCCCTCGAAGTTTTTTCATTATATGATTAAATGTCTTTCACATTGCAGCTAGAGTTCTTTCGTTTTGCGGTTACAACTCTTTCGTTTTGCGGTTAAAGATCTGCCCTTTTGCCAACTACGAGATTTTTTTTCCACAAATAATCAACATATTGCTTTCTTTAAAAAATCAGTTTGGTGGTTGAAAATTACTACAACAATTTGTCGCATTTGATATTTGCTTTAATAACAGTAAATTTTTGAAATATAGTAAATAAGTTATGATAACTAATAAAGCAGTAAATTATTAGGATATTAGTGTAATTGTAAATAATTTATAATTATTAACAAAATAGTACTTAATTACAGCATATCAAAATTTTACAATCCGTAAAATAATGCATATTTCGTAATTACACATCGAATCGGAAAATATGTTGTTCAAAGGGAAATTATTTGAAGAAGACGTATGATTGCACAGGCGAAGATTACGATTTGTAATTTATTTTACTTCTTTAAAGTTTCTCATACTTTTCAAATCCCCATGGAAACACCACAAAGCCACGGGTTACAGGGAAACAAGAGAGTGAAAAAGTGGACAACACTATTTTAATGGACCATTCCTTAAATGGGATGTAAGATATTATTACCCTTCACAGGGATAACACAATTGCCAAATAATGGTCAACACACAAAGCCACCAGGACGAGATTTTTGTGAGTTTTTCGTCAGGGAATTTGTATTACAAATAAATTTGACACCCACATATTATTAGCTCAAACTAGAGATATTTTTGTTTAGAAGAAAAAGAGACGCCATCCTCATGCAAGATTCGAACCAGGGTCCCCGCGGTGTCTTGACCTACTAGACGAATGAGGACAATAACAAACGCATTTTTCTCCGTATATTAGGATGTAAGATATTATTACCCTTCACAGGGATAACACAATTGCCAAATAATGGTCAACACAGAAAAGCCTCTGGGGCGAGATTTTTTGTGAGTTTTCGTGGGGATTTTTTATTACAAATGAATTTGACACATACGTATTAGTAGCTCAAACTATACAGAGAAAAAAAGCTTATGTTCTTGTTCTCATTCGTCCAGTAGATCAAGACACCGCGGGCTCAACGCGGGGACCATGGATCGAATCTGGGATTAGGACGGCGTCTCTTTTTCTCATAAACAAAAATATCTCTAGTTTGAGCTACTAATACGTGGGTGTCAAATTTATTTGTAATAAAAAATCCCCCACGAAAAACTCACAAAAATCTCGCCCCGGTGGCTTTGTGTGTTGACCAATATTTGGCAATTGTGTTATCCCTGTGAAGGGTAATAATATCTTACAACTTAATATACGGAGAAAAATGCGTTTGTTCTTGTTCTCATTCGTCTAGCAGGTCAAGACACCGCGGGCTCAACGCGAGGACCCTGGTTCGAATCCGAGATGAGGACGGCGTCTCTTTTTCTCCCAAACAAAAATAGCTCTAGTTTGAGCTACTAATACGTTGGTGTCAAATTTATTTGTAGTAGTTAAATGGGATTTTAATTAATATACATTAGATAATTTAATGTTTATTAAATGTAATACGAATGATTATCAATGCAAATTAGGTTTTTTAAGGAAGACGCGTGCAACAGGGATCTCCATGGACCAAAGGGAACCCTTTTACGAAACAAAGGAAGATGTGGAAGGATAATTTAATTACGATTGGGTGTTTGATACCTCATATTAAAAAAAAAAAAATTCGGTAAAAAAGAAAACAAAGAAAATTACAGACCAATTGCATTAATTTCCATATTCGCTAAAATATTTGAAAAGTTACTTTATAAAAAAAATAATGAAATTCGTAAATAAGAATAACATACTGAAGAAATTTCAATTTGGATTCGGAAAAGGGCGTTCAACACAGGATGCACTGATGAGAACAGCTGATACAATAAAAAAGACAATAGAAAAACAAGGATTATGTAATTGGTATCTTTTGTGATTTTAGTAAGGCATTTGACGTAATACCTTTTTCTTTTTATTTCCCACTGCGCGAAGAATAAACGGTTTTACCTTTTGGTCAATAAAATTAATCTTTTATTTTACCCTACGGCTCTCTCCAAGTTAGCAAGGAAAAAGCACCCCAAGCAATAGATGCAAAGTATTGCATGTTAATAATTTACTGGGGGGCTATGTCGTTCGACCGGTCACAGAAAAGTCGTAAGATTGAAGGGTTTTTACATAGAGAGATGTCAGTTTTTTCCTGGAAATTTAAAATCCCTCTGAAATGCCATAACGCCCCTACGGAAAAATGATTGAAGATTTCCTCCTTGTTCCGGATATTGATTCAGTTAAAATAAGAGTTTCGTCTTCGAATATTTTTAAGGCATAATCTTTCCCTTTAAATCATTCTGAGAGATGAGAATCATGAATTATTGGCTTTCAAATAACACTTCCTCTGCAGACTATAATAATTTCAATTGAAAAATCACTCTTTATAGGAGTTTACTTATTAAGCACTAAACAAGTTCTAATAGTGAAGGGGATTATTCCCACTTTAACTCTCTTCGTATTTAAACCTGCAAATATTTCAGACCAAATATTTATAACGGTAATTTTTTTCCTAGTAGTTAGAATACATTCCTTCAAAAAATATTTTTAAAAGACAGACGAAAGTAATCAAATCTTCTCCATGTTTTTTTGCACGGTTTGGTCAAACTGAGATGTTGCAGAATCGTATAAGCTTTCTTAATTTTACGCTATTTCGTTACAGAAAATTAAGTTCTTCAATTAAAAATTGAAATGTAATCAGAAATGTCCTCGCAGAAGACAAAATGTTCCAGAATGCAATTATAGATTTTCAAGATTAAATATCGTAAATTATTTAAGAGCTCGTGGGTTCCCACAATAGAAACAATATGTTTACTTCCCAGGCTTTCTTAACTGTTGCCACTTAGAAATGCAAGGGAAGCAAAATTAATGATTTCAATTTCTAAAATTGGCAAAATGCCAAATTGTTCCTTTTATTACATGTTTTCCAAATGTAAATAATTTCACTTTCCGTATCTGGCAACATATATTTTGTATAATTATAATTTCATTTTTTATATTTGGCAACAGTACGTGTAATTGTTTTCCGAATTCTAAAATCAAATCAGTCTTCAATTTACCGTCGATGTGTGCACACGTACCACGAAGGCTCCGCGCCTCCCCCCCCAAAAAAGGCGCATTAAATTCCTTTAATATTGCATTTTAATTACCTTTTGGCGAACAATTCTAAACATTTAATGTTTCAATAAATATTATTTGAATTCGATGGAATTGCTATATTTCCCCGATACCTATTTCTTCATTCGGTGACCCGGACCAAAGTCTTCAATTCTTGTCATTTAATTTGTTAATTTCTTCTTTTGCGGGAATAAATTTTAGTTTTCCTGTTAGAAAAATCTTTGTTTTTGATAATTATAACTCGTCAAAAGCGGAAGTTCTTTCAAATTTCTCAGTCGTAGAGTATCTTAAAGCTTTCTGTTTTTAAACGCAATGGAACTAAAATGTTGAGATTAGGGTGTGTTTAACATACACGTTTTAATGTGCAATATATATTTACGTATGATTTCTTGTGTTTGGCTGTTTTATATTAATACTAAATGATATAATGAAACTTTTGCGATTAAAATGTTTTTAATAGTTGCTTGTTAATGCGTGGAAATATAATATTATGGCGTTCTTTATTTATTTAGGATGTACATCAGTGACTTCCATACAGTCCCGTCCATTAACTCCTGACTCTGCCAGCACCTCTTCTTCAGGATGTCGGCAACCCATATGTCTTCAATACCTAGATCTGACTGACTGCCAAAACCTTGATGACCACGGACTTCAACAGATTGTGAGGAACTGTCCACAACTTAGTCATTTATACCTGAGGAGATGCTCTCTAATTACAGACAATGGCTTAAAGTCCATAGCAAGTTACTGCGTAGCACTCAGGGAACTTAGCATCAGTGATTGCGTACTAGTAACAGATTTTGGCTTATACGAATTGGCGAAACTGGGCTCCAATATCAGGTAGTATTTATTGTCTAAAAATAGAATAATTATATTAATTGAAGAACGCAAAAGTTACAAGTTAATTGAAATTAAAATTTACATAGTCATACTAGAGAGAGGTGTGACTTTTGTTCACATGTAACTTATTTGCATGCAACAGGAATTGCAGAAATCTTGAATTTTGTTTAAATTTTCCAGATTACGGGAGAAAATATATAATGGCGGACTATAAAGTTCGAAATTTTAATCTGTACTTAAAACTAATATGTGTTTTAATTATTTTCTGTTTGAATTGATTTTTGTACATTTTATTGCCTCCGATTTCTGCTGAATACCTCCTCTATTAACAAAAGTAATTGGATATTTCAGTCGTTTTTCAAAAAGACTGGCATTATTTTGCAGCTTAGTAATTAGTAGGACCATTTTTGGCTTCGATTACAGCAAAATTTTGTTTTAGGCAATATTTTTACCAAATTTAGTTAGTTTTTTTTTTTTTTTTCCATTATTCATGCAAAATAATTGTCGGAGATAATTTTGAAGAAGATCGTTTCATATAAGTTGTAGACTCCACTCCAGTTCAACTCAAAGTTCATTTGGATTTGGCCTCTGTCACGGCCAATCTAACATTTCAAACTCATCATCAATAAACCACTCCTGCACGCTCCGTGTTGCGTGGACAGGGAGCGTTTTCGTGTTGGAAAAGCTGATAGTCAATTCCATAATATTGTTAAGAAGGGCGGAATTTTCCAGATTGTCTAGGCATGGATTTGATTTCATACCCCTAGGTGGAACGACCAACGAACCGAGTCTTATCTATTCAAAACAACCCTACAACTTGATAGAACCATTTTCATACATGTCTATATAATAACTATATAATAACGATGTCTTTTAGAAATTGTTCTCCCGGTCGTTTCCACACCCAAACACATCCAACGAAGTGGCATGATGAATAACATGATCCATCATTCCAAACTAATAATTTCCAGTCATCTTTACAGGAGCGATTAGTAAGAAGTTAATCCAAACGTCGTTTTGCATTAATGGAACTGCTGTTTGGCTTGTGTTTTGCTGTTTACCGTGATGACCAACCTTGCGTAATACTCTGCTGCTGATGTAATGTAGTTGAGTGGATCCAACGCCAGCCAAATTTAAAAAACAACGTTTTATTAATTTTCTTGGTCATAATTTATAAAAACATACATCTTAAAAATTATAATTTCACAACGTACTGTACCATTTTCAAAAGGCCAGACAGGCACCATGCCTTCTTTATCTGTTCCTTTTGGTCCCTCTTTACTACAGAACTTTCTTTTTTACCGTTATTTTAACCACGAAAGTGCGAATTAACCTCCTCCTCCTTATTTTAAATCCGACTAACTTGCTTTCCACGTAAGCCCGTTTTCCGAATAGATTCAACGTTTTCTTTCTTAGAATCGAGCAACGTAGGATAGTTCACGGTACAGTGGTTGTGTAGTACTGATAGATGTGTTGCAAACAGAGACGTGCCAACATCTTGGAGAGTGGGAGGGGGCGAGATATCTTATAGGCCATAAACTCGTGGCGCCATCTATTGCCACCAATCCCCAACAGTTATAAAATGTTAATTAGATGTTAATTAGTTAATTAAATAGTTAAAATAAACTGAATTACAAAACAACAACCATTTGAAAGATTTACAATTTTACTGATTTCGCAGAGCACCAAGCTTTAAGATCGATGGTTTCACAAAGACTGAAAAAAAATATACAGGTAAAGAGACGCTAATTTTTTTAACAATGGATACGCCAGGGGCACTGTCAAAGCAGTATTATTGATTGACGGCACAGTGCGGACATCCATTGACAGAAAATGAAATTAAAATCCAAGGTTCTTTCAGCTTTGCTACATTAGTGGCAATGTTTAATGATATTTTTGAAGTTAAAATTTTAATAGTATTACTCGATAGGGGGGGGGGGGATATACCTTTCGCCCCTCCACTTCCAAGACTAGGAGCTTAAAACCCCCTGCCCCCTTGTCCGCAAGTGCCTGGTCGCAAACATTTCCTACCTCATCAACAAGATTTACTGCAAATGGTAAGTGAGACTTTCGAATGTCTTTAACTAGGGCTCGTCTCTCACGCACATATTGAATTTACATGGTCTCTTATAGTATTTTTTCAGTAGTTGCATTGCCGTTATTTCGTCTTTCAATTATACCTTACCCAGAGTCGATTTGTGTATGTCCAGTTTGGTTCCAATATCACGTATAAAAATATTACTGATATGCCATTTTATCACTAACCCATGATAAAAATCTCAGTCGCAGCGTAAATTTAATTGCATTTGTCAGTTGCAGTCATACAAATTTACTGTAGTGACCATGGGCGCCCATATGGGGGGAGGGGGACAGAGGGTGCTCGAGCCCACCATGCCTTTAAAAAAATTGATTTGCCCGATTCTGCTATGCGTTGATTTTCAAAAGTTTTAAAAGCGCATTTTAAAATAAGGTACTTTTTACCTTATCGCTAATTGTCAAGCCGCATCAATTATTTTTGTACCATTTTCGTATCTTGCACATTTACTAAAATGCTTGACAGCCTTCGTATTAAAGATATTTCTCAGTGCCCCCTAGAAGTACTCATATGGGCGCCTATGGTAGTGATGGAATGCTTTTGATAATGTAGCGTAATCAAGTATATAATATATTTGTGTGTGTAGAATGTATGGTGTACATATATCCAATTTTTTCTCCAACTCAAATATACTGTACATTGCTCTCGGTTTACGAACCCCCACTTTACGAATACTTGGCTTTACGATTATTTTTTAAATGATATATGTGGTAGTGTAGTGGTAACGCGTTCACCTGGGTTCGTAGTCTGCGTTCGTAAGGCGTAAGTCGGTAACGCGTTCGTAATCTGGGTTCGATTCTTAACGGTGCAAAATGAACGCTCACTGAGAGGTTGACTACTCAGTTCAGTTCAGAGTTGTTTCTCCAGGCGTTGAGAGGTTCGGATTCTTCGGGAAATGAAGTCCCGGCGCAGCACGACCATTGGTGTCCTTGCGTCTTAGAAACCCAAACCCAAAACTTAAATGTTAGAAACTTCTCGATTGTTCGGGATGTGTCGGAGATTGTGGCCTTCTGTAGCTCAGCATGTGTGTTTAGGAAGAATCTACAATATTTCTATATTTTTTTGTAGTGTGGTTGAAATTAAACCTGTGGCTGATAGGATTATAGTTTTAATATTTACCCTTTCTGTATGCTGTATGTATTCGATTCCGTGTTTAAGATCTTGGTACTTAGTCATTTGTGTTGCATATATATTTTGTATTAGGCATACTATATAATGCGCATACACACTCATACATGCGGCTTCCACGTCGTCATCGACTCCATCTCAAATGTTCCATCCTCTACTCTTGGGATGCAAAACTACATGAAAACGAAATCAAATATGTCATATCGATTTTTAAGCATAATGTTAAATAATCGATTGATTAATCTCTGTAGTTTTATTTATTTATTTTTTTTGGATGCATCTCTAACCATTTTTTCCCCGTAGGTATCTGAGTGTAGCCAAATGTGACCAGGTATCAGACGCAGGGGTGAAGCAGATCGCTAGACATTGTTACAAACTGAGATATTTAAACGTACGTGGTTGCGAAGCGGTGTCGGATGATGCGATGGACGTCGTAGCCAGGAGTTGTCCAAGACTGAGAGCGCTGGACATTGGGAAATGTGACGTCACCGATAACGGCTTGCGCGCAATCTCCAGAAACTGTCCAAATCTCAGAAAACTGAGCGTCAAGTCCTGTGAGATGATCACAGATGGTGGGGTGCAGATGATAGCGTATTACTGTCGGGGATTACAACAACTGAATATTCAGGACTGCCATGTTACCATCAATGGATACAGGACGGTGAAGAGATTCTGCAAAAGATGCATCATCGAGCACACTAATCCAGGATTTAGCTAATCGACATTTCTAATATAATTTTGGTGGAGATGAGTCAGCTCGTGCCCTGAATGGCTCATTGAATGATTCTATATATCCCATCATTGCGGTAGAATCGTTTATTTAATCATTTGGTGGACGAGTCTTTTATCTTCGAGTCGTCAACGTCTCTAAGTGAAAAAAGACAAAAGATTTGTCTCCAGTACCTGCAGTGAGTTTGTTTTGTACTGTTGGTAGGATATGTCGTAAAATAAAGTTTACGCAACACATATTTAAAATATATAATAACTACAAAGTCATCTTAATAAAAGCAGCGTATAATCGGTTTGGATATATATCGTTCTGCAAACTTCCCATCATCCCATGGCGGTCTAATATAAAATTATACTTTAAAGTTTAACTGCAAAGCGTCACCCATCCATTTTATAAATCCATCTCACACTAGAATCATAAATTGAATATATCTAATAGCTACTTCAACGATTTGCAAAGCTAATTCACGAACTGGGTTTTATTAAAATTTACTTAATTTAAACATAAGATTTTCGCCATTGTAGCGGGGTTTTGCGTTTCCTAAAATATTATGCTGGTCCATGTGATTTTCACGAGCATTCTATGGACATTTTGATAACTAGAGGGGGTGGGGGTGTTAGGGAAGATTAATTTCTTCTAAGAATAAATTTATCCTCTTCCTAAAAAACGTAAATTATAAGTAAATGCTAGGTGCAGAGCGTTCTGGAAGGCTATAGCACACCCAGACCTCGAAGTTAGCTACGTCACTGTGTATCGCTGGCTAAGAATAAATTATCGAGGATTAAAATAGTCTCTACGAAAAATGAAATCAATAATTTACAAGGAATCAAACGAGCAATTTACAAAGAACTGTATCGTATATATAAGAAATTGCACCGTCTTTAATCACGTGTGTTTACTGCAATAAAACCGTAACAAGTACGGTACGTTGTTTCGTATAGTTATTGATGATGCTAAAGTAATTGTTGAAAAGACTTTGATTCTGTAAATACAATGTACAGTTTTATATGATACATGTGGAACGATTGTATATATACTTTTCATTTTTTTGATAATAAAATTTGCATTCGCTGCTAAACGGGTTTTTGCCACACATTTTTTATATGCATTCATGTACGAAATCTATTTGACCATACCATGTCAGGTTTAATTTAAAACTACCAAACTATTAATCAAGAATTTTTTTTATTTAAAAACATAAATGTGGTTAGAGTGTTAGCTTGCGGCGAAAGGATATTATTCATAAAGTTGGGAACAAGAATCTTAAAATATATTAAAATATTTGAGAAACGAGACAGGTTGCTTTTTTTAATTTATATAAAAAGGAGAAATATTATTTGAAATAAATTCATACAAATTTCTCTAATTGTTTTAAATTTTTTTGAAAATTTTGAAAGTTTTTGTTTAAAGTTTTGTTTCAAAAAATTTTGAAAGTTTTGAAAATTTTCTTTCATTCCAAAAAAATTCATAGAACTAAATTTTAATAGGATACTGTTTATAGGTGTATAGTATACACCTTGTTTGGATCAGCATGAGTTTTGCCGTCCATGAACTATTGAAATCCACAATAATTAAAGTGTACTATAATTATCTACTAATAATTAGTTTACACGTTAATATAACCTTATAGTGCATGTTGTTCTTTCTAAATATACATTACATTTGATTTAGCCAACTGACCTGCAAAAGCATAAGTTTCTAAAAACTGAAAAAACGATTTTGAAAATCTTGGTAATCTAGTGACAAATTATTAGCCTTGTAATTACTAAAATGGTTAATGAGATTTATTGTGAATAAAGGATGAACGCGAAAGCAAGCTGAAAGATAATTAAACGTTTTTCTTTTATTACCGAAATGTCCGGATGAAGTTGTTGTATAGTTCGTTCGCGGAAAGTTGGCGTCCAGGTCCCGTTAACTGAAGTAGCAGACGGGCTGTTCCACTGCAGTAGAGGGAAGGACATCTTGGCGTAACTGGTTTTTCGTGCGCGAAAAACCAGTTACGCCAAGACGTCTGGACGTCATGGCAAACTTAAGGCCAAATCCTGTTTTTTTTTTATCATACTACGTATACAGAGTCCTAGGAAAGTCCGAATGCGGTCAATAACTTAATTAAGACATATATTGCAACGATTAGGTATTAGTACAGTAAAATGACTATGCGCTATCAGTTGAGATGAACAGAAAGCGCTCCTGGTGGCGAATTGAGGAAGTTAAAAATTTTATTTTGAAAAATAATAAAGATAGCGAAATATTTTCAATTAGAAAGTTGTAGAGCATTCTTCAGTTAGTAGGGAAAGATATACAGCTCTTGTATGTACACGTACTGCCACAAATTGAGGTGTTCCGGAAGCTTTAATGCATAGCTTTCTGTTAATGTTTTCTAGCGCTTTAGAGGTTAAGTTGAAGCTCTTAAAGGAAAGAAACAATGATCTCTCTCTTCTATAAGAACTTGAAATCAATTTTTAAAACATCAGAAATCATTAATTGAAAGCGATACATTGAAACTTTCGGAACACTTCACTTTGTGGCTGTATGTATACATATTGTATGTGAGTCGTATATCTTTTCTTATTAATTGAAGGATGCTCTACAACTTTCGAATTGAAAATATTTTGCTATTTTTATTATTTTTCGAACTAAAATTTTTAACTTCCTAAATTCGCCACCAGGAGCGCTGATGTTCATCTCATTTGAAAGTGGATAGTCATTTTACTCTACTAATGCCTAACTTTCGTTACATGTTTTGGTTCAAAAGTTATTGGCCGCCCTCGGATATTCCTAGGAACCCTGTATATGTAATATCAGCTAAACCGCAAACCTTCCAGTGGATTAATAATGGTTAACAATGATGAAGATAATGATCTTGTAACGTATTGTATATTGTAACGTATTGTATATTGTATACGTATTGTATATTGGAAAAAATGAAAAATGGGGCCGGGGTTCTTCTCCGTAAGTTCAAGGTGATTTTTTAAATATAAAACGCACACACATATTAAAAATAACATAATTTTTATCGAATTGTTGATTAGCTCTTATATATTTTTTAATAATTTTTACCATATAATCCCGTCTTTAAGGAAAAGTTTGGGAGCTCATATTAAATTATAAACATTAATATCCATCGTCTTCATGATTATCATAAATAGAAGAAAGATTATCGAAAATGTTTTCAGCATTTGAAAAAATAATTCTAGACGTTTGCTAGAAGTAGGCAATGTTTGAACGTCCTTTTGCAGCTGTTTAAGGTCGTTTGCAACCTAAAAAACGTGATAAAGGTTACATTAATTCTCTTTATTATATAAAATAAAAAATGTACTAATGAAGCAATTTGAAAATGAAAACTTAAGCAGATAATTTTAAGAGTGCCTTCCGCATTAATAGCGCATAAAATATATGGTGAACGTCGAAGAAATTCAATAATATGTTTAAAATATGTCAATATCATATATTATTACATTGTTAATTTGATTTTTTCATGCAGAACAAAATAGAAATCACACGCACATAAAGATTAACTTTGGAAATAAAATACTCAAAATATTATCATTTTAATTCTCAAAACTTAAGTTGATTTATTCTAAATTTTACGCAAGTACATGTATATTAAAATTGCTTAAGTCTTCCCATGATCGTTTCTTGAACGATCGCTTTTTTCGATTTTTGCTTATTATTAGTAGAGTTTTTCGGTCGCATTATGAAGCTGTTTGCACTGGCGAATTTAAGTGTGTATGGGGAGGGTGGGGAGATTGTCTCCTTTATTCCAAATTATATCATTTGAAATGAAATTAAAAATCCCGGCTATTAGGCTAAAAATAGGAATCGGGAACAAATCGCCCGCCCCCCACTTGAAAGATTTCTGGATCCCCATTGGCTGGATGGCTTTTGTTCTTGATATAAAATAATTAATTTTTCTAACAAAACTTTTCTATATATATGAACATATCTCTAAAACTCCAAATCTTATTATACATGCAGGACTTTTATCTAGACGTTGGAAGCCATGGACAGAAATTCTGATTTAACAGTTCTAGATTTGCGAAGAAGTTTGTAATTTTGATTGAACTATTCAAAACACGGGTTAAGGGGTTATACATAATTACATAAATTTAGATTGATAAATATTGACTGTAGTTTGTTTAGCATTTTTGGCGATTTATCTAAGGAAGAAAAAATGATCCCTGTCGAACTTTCGATTGATAACGTTATGAAGAAAATAAAAACATCGTACTACATATGCAGTAAAATCTTGATTAACGACTTCTGTAGTTAACTTTTTCACTGAAAAAATTGTAAAGTTTTTTTGCATTAAGATTAAGTTAAACTTAACACTTTCTTATGTGATTATTTCTAGTTTTACTTTTGGTTCACAGTGGAAAAGAAAATTTGCCTTGTACTCAAGTTTGACTTAAACCACCGACTTCCTAGTATAGCCACGTGCAGCTCTTTTCACTTATGCATGTGCTAGTCAAAGGTCCTTGCTTAAGTGATTTTATGGAGATCTGTTTCGTCAATTGTCTATCTTATTTCACTAGTAATAATATAGGCTGTGTAATGACACATTCAGCGATATTATGAAATAGGGTGTGGCGCCCATATGAGTACTTCTGGGGTGGGGGGGGGGCTGAGAAAAATCTCAAAGCTGTCAAACATTTTAGTGAATATACAAGATACTAAAATGCTACAAAAATAATTGATACTGCTTGACAATTAGTAATAAGCTAAAAAGCACCTTATTTCAAAATATTTGACTAAAAAATTTGAAAGTAAATGCATAACAGAATCAGACAAATGAATTTTTTGAACGGCTGTGGGGGGGTCTCTGGCTCCCTCTGCCCCCTATGGATGTGACTGGCGGTTAAGATACATGATACTTAGCCCACATAAATTCTTTTCTAAACACGATGAGCGTCAGTCTCTTGAAAATTCCAAAAACTTATGAATCCTGATGCAGCATGACCTTCGCTGTCCTTGCCCCATAAAATACAAAGGAATACGCAATAATACATAATATTTAATATACTCAATAATACTTAATAAAGCTTAATATACGCAATAATACGTAAACAATGCTTAGGAATTGGGTTACATGAAATTTGCGGAGCCCAAAAATTTCAGAAGTCGGGGTCTGCTTACAATATGAAGTTTTTCACTAACCTTTGTGTTACCGGTTACATTTCTGTGTTCAACGTAAAGTCAAGGTGATTAAAGGTAAGTATTCTATATCTCTGGTTAATTAATAAGCACCAATCTTTAATTTTTATCAAATTAATTATCAAAATTTTGATAACATTTTATTGATATTGTGCACACGATTAGTTTGAAAATTAAGGCGAAAATTTCTTCTGTTTCCTTAAATAGATGGTGAGCTCTATTTGCTACTGTGCAAGTGCAAATGACAAAGCAACATTTCTGAATAAGAAAGGTAGATTACATGCACTGGCGTACGCAGGGGGTATTGATGGGGGTTGTAACCCCCCATTGCAATGAAATTTTGTATATTTAACATAGGAATATATGAGTTGTAGCTCTGTAACCCCCTCATTGAGCCTATAACTCCCTTATGAATTTTCTGCTTATGCCTGTGATTACACGGCCCATAAAGAAATTCTCCAGGATGGAAAATTTTTCGAATTTGGTTATCGTGAGAATATCTAGATATTCCATCTCATAGGAAGACAAACCATTTTAATTCGATAGTTTTATGCAACAAAACAATTAAAGCCTGAATTTGAAATAAGAAATAAATAAATGATATTTGGGAATTTAATTCGACATGCATATCTTTCTAATCATGTGCATATGCAAATACAAGCATCGACAAATAGTATTGCAAAAATTTCACTATAAGGCTCGACGTTTAAACGGAATTACATCGGTAAAATTCTCTCTTTCTCTCTCTCCCATTTGTAATTGTAATAGTTGAACGTAATATTTTTCATTTACAATTTTTGGATGAAAAAATTAACTTTTATAAATTTAAATTTTTCCAGATTCTCCCCTAGTCAGAAAAGCAAACGATTTTCGAAGGGTCTACAAGTCTCTTATTTTTAGTAAAAACACAAGTTTTTAATTTATATAACATTGCATTCTGAATGAAATTTTGTATATTTAACATAGGACTATGTGATCTGTGTCTTTGTAACACCTTATTGAGCCTATAACCCCCTCCCCACCTTGTAAACCTTCTACTATCTGTTACCTCTTACGCCTATGCTACCTTGCACGTTCAGGTTGACTAGAGAGGCCGATCTGTGAGGCCAAACTGTACAGGCCGTTCTAATTTTTCTAGTGCACCCACACGCTCCTGAAATTTCTCACGTCACCATCGTTTATTTTTATTATTTTATTAATATTGTCGTTTTCGTCAATGACATCAATAGATAAAGATTAAGAGACAAAGATTTGGGTTTGTTGCCAATAATGTGTTGGTGCTAGGCAGTTAGCTGCGGCTTTGGCCTATCGAATCCTTTTTGATTTTTCTCTGACCATCATGAACAGTAATATAAATAAATAAATAAACAAACACATTCCGGTAGTCCGGAATCTACGCACATGTAGACCTATTTATTTATAAATATATAAATGTTTTCTATTTAAAATATGTTATGCTTCCTCTTTAAGATATATTAAGTTTCCTGAAGATATATTACGTTTCTTGAAGATATACCACGTTCCCTGAAGATATATTACGTTTCTTGAAGATGCGTTCCTGAAGATATATTACGCCTCCTGATTCAGATATATCTGCCTGTGCTTTAGCTTATTATTTATTAGCTAAGATGCATAATGCTTCCTAGTTAGATATATTATAGCTATTTGAATGCCATGCTTCCTATGTAAGATATATTACGGTTCCTATTTAAGAAGTATTATGAGTCTAGTAAGCCAGTCAGGATTGTGAGCCACTGTTAAGAATAACTAAAATAATAAAAGTAATAACAGAAAGTATTTTACATTATATTTTTTTATGTTTAAGTCTCCTTTAATCTCTAATTTCTTCTCTTCGTAGTATTCATTTACATTTTCCTTCTAATTTCCATTTCTCCTTCTCTCTCTTCTATTTGTTTCTATATTTTTTTTGTCGTATACAACTTCTGCTCTCCTCTTTCTTCATTTAGGAAATTACAGCATGGCCATCGTTGTCTTCGCATTGAAAAGCACAAATGTGCAATCAAATCAAATCAGATCAATCAATCAACAAAAAAGAGAAATGTTTCCCATTTATTATTAATATTAAATGCAAATAACTTACATCTGCAAGACCATTGATAGCAGTATTACTCGATAAATCATGTACAGATAAAAAGAAAGATTTATACGTCAGTTGGGGTAGGATCCCACAATAATATATTTGCTCATAGGGAAGAGCCTCATAGCTGTCCCTAGATTAGATTGGACAGGGTGGCAGAAAGAGGGGGCACTGTAATCCCAGGCAGGATGCTCAGACATCGCAACCAACCGCCAACGCGAGTTGGGGGGGGTGGGTATAGCTGTCCGTAGTTTAATGGATAGAGTCTTTCACCGCCAATGAAAAGGTTGTGGGTTCATGCCCCTCCCCCTCACCGGATGCATAAAATCTTTCTTTCCTCCGCAAGTGATCCATCAAGCATTTATGATTAGTTTTGACAATTTAAATTTTACTAACTTTTTCGATGCCCGTTGTCACATTTTCTGCTAAGTTCCGAATTTCATTTAAAACCTGCGAATGAAAGTCTAATTCCTTTTTTAGACTCGCAAGTGGATGGTTTCCATCCTCTGCTTCCCTTAAACTTAAATCCTTTTCATTAATTCTGAAAAAATAAATAAAATTAATTATATTCTTAATGCCTCCACAGTAAAAAAAGTTAGAAATAAATTTTAAATTATTATATATTACTAAAATAATATATATTGCAAACTTTAGATATTATTTATTTGCTTAGGGACAATAGAATATTTATTAATATAAATTCAATTTTAAATGTTAACATTAAAACATATTTATTTAAATATAGCCACTAATTTAGACAATTAGCCAGTGGCAGTTAATATATGAACTTTTAATTAATTTATTATAATTTATAACAAGTTACAAAACTGGAACTTCTTTTTCATATAATGACAATTTTGGATTTAGATGTCACTTATTAGAATGCTAAAATCATATATATTCACTCCAACCTCGTTAAAGCGAACGCCTACGGAGACAAAAAAATTGTTCGGGTTATCCGAAAAGGATAACGACGATACAATTTGACGTGATTCAGGAAATAGTTTGTATTAAAAATAATTCGCATTAAATGTGTTCGTGTAAACGGGGTTCGATTGAACTAACTAAGGGGCCGTTCCAGTATTATGTAAACATCTTTAGGGAAGGGATTTGAGATTTGCTTATTTTCTCTGACAACGGAAGTGGGGGGGTCTGAATTATGCTTACGTAAGACAAAGAAAATAATACATCTGGCACATAGTCACAAAGTGACAACTGCCCTGATGGAACCGCAGTACTTGGATGTACGACAAACTGCGAATAGAATAGAAGGAATAAAATATATACAATAGCCGTTAAGTATTTAATTATTGAAGCAAGCGGCTCTCAAACTTTTTCGTCTTGGGACTCCCTTCTTGACTCCTTATGTCTCTTCTGATATTTTTAAATAACGTTAACGTATAATAATAATAATATATTATTACGAATATATAACTTTTAATATATTTTATCATATCCACTTCTTATTTAATATATACTATTTGCTTAAAACATAAGACATAATATCAATAAAAATGTGACGAAATACTTCATAATCAATATTATATTATTGTCTCTTGTAATTAAATAATAAATGTAATAGGTTTTTTTTATGTATAATAATAGTTTTAATGGTATGTAATAGTTTTATAATAAAGATCAAAAGTTCCCCTGTAAACAAATAGATGTTCAATATTACAATAAAAATGTAAATATGTATCCATTTTATATAAATCGAACACTACGCAGATTAAATCAAACAACAATGTCAATCAATCAACGTTTATTGGCGTAGTGATACCAACGCCGATGGTATGGCGTGATTAGATGGTGAAACGTTCGAAAGAAAATAAATATTTCTGCCTTCGGTGGGACCTGAACCCACGACCTTCCACTTGCCGGGCGGAGGCTCTACCCACTGAGCTACGAAGGACAATATATAATCTCTTTACGAACGTATTTTCGATTTTATGCATTTCGATCAATTTAATACCAGTCTCTTTGCAATTTGGTTTAAATAGTATACATTCGTAAAGAGATTATATATTGTCCTTCGTAGCTCAGTGGGTAGAGCCTCCGTCCGGCAAGTGGAAGGTCATGGGTTCAGGTCCCACTGAACGCAGAAATATTTATTTTCTTTCAAACGTTTCACCATCTAATCACGCCATACCATCGGCGTTGGTATCACTACGCCAATAAACGTTGATTGATTGACATTGTTGTTTGACGTAAATAAGTATCATAATTTCCATCACACATTGCATTCTTATTTAAAATTTATAACAAAGAATTAGAGAATCGAAATCTTACGTAAGCATAAGGGTGGGGCACAATTTGCTTATTTTTTCCTGTAAGGGGTATAAACTAGCCAGAAATGTATTTACGTAATAACCGAAGAGCCCCACCTCTTACTAAAAATCACAACCTACTTTCACGTTATGTTAACAAAGCCGTAAACATAGAGGTGGGGTTTGTGGAGTTAAATCCGACCATTTGAACAATGTTATTAGCTGTAATATAAAATTTTTTATGTGGGAAAATTTTGTAATCATCGAAATCTCTCCCTTTTTTTATCCAAACCACCCACTTTTTGAAGGCCTATGCACGGTTCTGTATTTCAGTATACAGGGTTCCTAGGAGAGTCGGAATGCGACAATAACTTTTGAACCAAGACAGATATTGCAACTACAGTTAGGGATTGTTATAGTAAAATGACAATGCACTATCAGATAAGATGAATACAGCGCCCCTTGTGGCGAATTGAGGAAGTTAAAAATTTTATTTTAAAAAATAATGAAGACAAGGAAATATTTTCAATCAGAAAGTTGTAGAGCATCCTTCAGTTAGTAAGAAAAGACATATGGCTCACATGCCATATGTACACGTTTTGCCACAAAGTGAGGTGTACCGGATGTTTTAATGCATAGCTTTCACTTAAAGCTTTCTATCGCTTTAGAGTTTCAGTTGAAGTTCTTAAAGGAAAGAAACCATGATCTCTCTCCTATAGGAACTTCAACTCAACTTTTAAAACATCAGAAAGCATTAACTGAAAGCGATGCATTGAAACTTCTGGAACACCTCACTTTGTGGCAGTACGTGTACATAGTGCATGTAAGCCGTATGTTTTGCTTACTAACTGAAGGATGCTCTACAACTTTCTAATTGAAAATATTTCCTCATCTTCATTATTTTTCGAAATAAAATTTTTAACTTCCTCAATTCGCCACCAGGGGCGCTGCTGTTCATCTCATCTGATAGTGCATAGTCATTTTATTAACTAATATCTAACTTTCTTTGCAATATCTGTCTTGGTTCAAAAGTTATTGGCCGCATCCGGTCTTTCCTAGGAACCCTGTATAATTATATACTAACCTCAAGTTAATTATGGATTAGCTTCTCTTTTTAATCAGTCTATGGTTCAATCCAGTTATTATAAAAGTAGGTACACATCAAGTGTTTTAAAAAAATGACAATTAAAAATAATGCACTCATTATTTCGACTAACTTATTATTTTACATATTACATTATACCTTCTATGTATTTAATTTCAACTTCAATCACAGGTCGAAATAGGGGAAGACAAACTATGTTATCATTAGGGCTAGGATTTATATGTAAATAGAGATTTTTACATATATTACGATTTTAATATATGTTTTACATATTTACTCTTTTATATATATACTAATACATATATTACATATTTTCACAGCATTTAAAAACATTTTTATGTAAAATTACCCAACATTTTTTGGGAGTCAAAAGTTTTCAAACTTGGTAACACCTTAAACCAACAGATGGCAGCACTACATCGGTAAAACTATGTTAAAAAAAAAAAGGATTGAGGGATTTTTCGGTTAATCAGTAGGGCTTTTTTTATTTCATGGACTGGAAACACTGAACAACAAAACAGCATCCCTTTTTTAGTTGTATGACCTGGTGTTAAGTTTCTTCTGAAATCCTTTCTTTGGTGTTATTGTCAGATATTATTTACTTCTGACTATTTAAGTTAATCGATATGCCTATAATTAAACCAACTGTGTCATCAAAAATAAAGGCACTTATTAAAGATTTTCCCGATGAAGGATTGAGAACTGACGGAAATATTTTGTTTTGTGGTGTGTGCGCGGCGTCTGTTTCTTGTGACCAGCGCTTTAAAGTTTCGCAGCATATTAAAACTAGGAAACACCAAAAAAACAAAGCCAAAACCACTTCATTGAAACAAAGACTTTTTATAGACATTGCAGGAAGTAGCAAACAGGTCAATCCAAATTTCAGTTTGAATTTATGCCATGCACTAGCGGGTTCAGATATCTCCTTGTCGAAAGTAAATAATCCAGTGTTTAGAGGTTTCTTGGAAAAATACTGTGGTCAAGTAATTCCGGACGAATCTACTTTACAAAAAAAAATACTTAAATATAATTTAAGACGAAACTGTACAGAAAATCAGCGAGAAAATCGAAGATTTTCCGATTTGGGTCTCAGTTGATGAAACCACCGATGCACTGGGGAGATATGTATCAAACGTTATAGTCGGACATCTGAACGAATCAGCACCGTCGATCCCATACTTACTTACATATGAACAACTAGAAAAGTGTAATCATCACACTATTGCTAAATTGTTCAACGAATCTCTGTGGATTTCATGGCCAGAAGGAGTAAGATACGATAAAGCACACCTATTGGTAACTGATGCTGCCCCCTATATGAAGGAAGTAGCTACAGCACTTTGTGTATTGTTCCCCAAGATGCTTCATTTGACTTGTCTTGTCCATGGGCTTGCTGAAACAGTCCGCTACAATTTCCCACAAATGAATTCTTTTGCAGTATAATTTGAAAAATTCTGGAAAGTTAACAAAAAATGTAAAAATAATTTATATTACATATTTTGTGATATTTCCTACCTATATTCTTATTTTTACTGAATATTGTATGTAAATATTTTGAAATTTTTATTACGTATAAATCCTAGCCGTAGTTATCAGCATCTTGCTTTTCGGGGAAGGGAATAATTAATGGTGAACCTGGAAAATTATCAACTGTAGGGTACGTTTTCACATGAAATTAACATGCATGCATCCGTCCATCGGCAGAGCAAATTATTTATGCTATTTGACAATTTTACTCATCACTAAATTTTGTGAAATTAGGTACGATGTAAAAACAATTTGTTTATTTATAATAACTATATACCTATGCCCGTGGACAGGATTGCAAAAAGGGAGATTTTTTACTGAAAAGGGGGAGGTTTGTAGGATTTTTTTCTCCACAAGAAATTTGTAATAATATTATTCAGATGTGGGGTTTAACCCTCAAACCCTCCCCTTGCGCACGACCTTGATCATAGTTTTTTCTTAACACATTATTGGGCTATAGTTTAGTATTTGGTTACCAGGAAAATAAAACATAATTACAGAAATGTTTAGTAAGAATATTATATATGTGAGGCTATTCCTTTTACCTACTAAATGCCAAATTTACATCAAAAATTATAAGAACGCACAGCCAAAATGAGATCATTTTTCCCCCCTGAAACAGCAAAGAAAAAAAATATTTATTTCAGCAAGAGAACATATTTGCTATATGGATC
>QLNU02003225.1:119626004-119637794 GCA_006491805.2 Dysdera silvatica | reverse complement strand
AATAAGCAAAACCAAACGTATACGTAAACCATGGATTACAACTGAAATTTTTAGAGAAATAAGGAAGAAAAATAAACTTTACTTCAAATTTTTAAAGGATAAATCACCAACAAAACTTGCTGTTTTTAAGTCATTTCGGAATGAATTGAATACTAAAATAAAACGTGCGAAACAGGCATATTTTTCGGCACTATGTAATATGAATAATAGGAAAACATGGTCAGAAATAAATGAACTTATGGGAAGATCAAAATCCAGAACAAGAGAAATTGATATACTAATAACTCCTCATAAAACGATTACTAACATATCACAGATTTCTAATACATTCAATGAATATTTCATAGAATTCCCTTATTCTTTATCTAGTAAATTTAATAATGTATTCCAAAGATGCCATGATTATAATATCGCTAATTCCTTTTTCTTGGATGGGGTCACTGAACTTGAGACAATTCGACTAATTAATAATCTTAGTGCTAATAAAGGACCAGGCCCAGATAACTTTCATCCAGTTCCCATTAAATATTGTGCTCATGAGATTTCAGGGCCTTTAACCCACATCTTTAATCTAATCTTTTCCACTGGTGAGATTCCGCCGGAATTTAAGACGGCAAGGGTTGTTCCGATTCATAAAAAGGGTTCATATACTGACGTTGCTAATTATAGACCGATATCAATATTATCGGTGTTTACAAAAATACTTGAAAAACTCATTTATAATAGATTATTAAAATACTTTGAACATAACCACATCATACAGGAAAATCAATTCGGTTTTACTAAAAATAAATCTACTGAACAAGTATTGTTAACGGCAACAGACTTCATATATTCGGCTTTGGACGGTGGTGACTCATCAATTGGAATTTTTTTTGATTTGTCACGGGCATTTGATACCCTTAACTATGATAGACTTTTATATAAATTACAATTGGCAGGTATATGCGGAAAGCAAAATCTTCTTTTCAGAAATTACCATTTTGGAAGATCTCAATATGTGCAAATAAATGAAAATCAATCTATCGCCAGATCACCTCTATGTGGGGTTCCTCAGGGGTCGACATTGGGACCTTTGCTTTTTATTTTTTATATTAATGATCTTTTTTTTCTGCCAACTCGATCTAGAGTTCTATGCTTTGCCGACGACACAAGCATCTTTTATAGGGAAAGGAATCTTGATGTGCTGTTTTCACTTGTAAATAATGATATTGATATATATATAAAATACTTTAGAGATAATTATCTCTCACTTAATACAAAAAAAACCAAATGTATTCTGTTTTCAAATAAACATAACAAAAGCAACTACTTATGTAATACCATAAAAATAGATAACGATATAGTTCCGTTATCGCAGGAGACGAAATTCCTTGGAGTTACTATTCAAGCCAATTTAAAATGGGATACACACATTAACCTATTGTGCTTAAAAATTGGTAGATTTTTGGGAATATTGCGCAACATTAGTATTTATATACCTATAAAATTTTTGATCAATCTATATTATTCTTTTATTTTTTCTCATCTTTTTTATTGTTTATCGGTCTGGGGATACACTTCACAGGCTAACCAAAGTAGAATTTAGTCATTACAAAATAAATTCTTCAATATTATTAACCATAAATTACCACAACCAATGTCGATCCGTGAGGTTCCGCAAAGATTCAATTTATTAACTTTTAATCAACTTTTAAATTATAAAATTTTGTTATTAATGTTTAAAAAAATTAAAAATACTAATCTATTCCAATTGATTTACAGCAACCTACACATAACTATCCAACAACAAGTAGACATAACTACAGACCTCAATTTTCTCGTCTGGAGCTGGGTTGCCACAGAGTGGGTTCTTCAGGTCCTAAATTGTGGAATCAGCTGCCTTCTAATATAAAAGAGATAAATTCCTATTCTAAGTTTAAGTCTTTAATCCGGATCCTCCTTACTAATTCTATTTAATCAATCGCATACTTAATTTAATTTTCGCTGATGTTTGCGCAGTGATATCCCATGGGGCTGCTTTGGCTATCTGGTATCTCCTGGGTGGTGCAGGCTTTGTCAGACTACGTCTTTACCTGCGCTACCCAGGCAGACATGGACAAAATTCTATTTCACAGTATATTAATTAATGTATTGATATTTTTTTTTTAATTAATTTTGATGTATTTATATTTTTGTAATTAATTTTATGCATCTATATTTTCGTATGATGTTAATGTAGATATGTCTTTGTTCTTATAATTAACTCAAACTAACATTGATTTGTAATCCCAATGTATATTTTTTTGTTGTTCATGTTGCTGCCTAAATAAAGTTGCTAAAAAAAAAAAAAGTGCCGGCTAGTCGGAAAGTTCTTGTTATGTAGTTTAAAATCTTTGAGACGTCATAATTTTTTTACATACGTACAACATATTTAATGTACATCAATAAAGTTGTCATGCAATTTTTAATTTTTTAAAAATTTTCCTGGTTTTCCGATTTTCTATTTATTCATTTTTTTAATTGTATTCGATTATTCGGATTTTTGCTTATCCAGATGTCTCTGGTCCCAATTAGTCCGGATAATCGAGTTTCTACTGAACTAGTTAATGAACTTCGAAAGAATACTGACGATTCTCTTTTACGAAACTTGGTGGCTAGACGTATAGGGGCACATGTCGGCCGGAATAATACTACGATCCAAATATGTGTTCAGAAATAGTCGAGAGACGGTACTCACACTTGTAAAATCGAGACTGAGGCACGAAGGATGAATAAACAACATGATGATCGTCTAATTCGCTGACAAGTTCTATTTATTCCTACAACCATTCTATCGGTCGTCAGATGAGCAGTGATACCTGCCATCAGCCAAAGCATTTCCTGGCAAAACGATTTCCAATCGCATTGTGGAAATAGGATTGCATGTACATAATCCAGGGAATTATTTACCACTTAATTCAACTGAACATCGATTTCACCTGGACTGCTGCCTTGGTAAACGTCGGTTATTGAATAGCGTCTTCGTTTTCAGTGCCTAATCCCACCTTTACTTTGACTCTGACGGTGGAATATAGAAGCAGCGCGGCGAACGGAGTAACCCAACCAACTGTGTCAAAATCACACATAGGACGTTATGGTTTGGGGTTTGAACAACCATGATAGCCGATCCAGTGCGGTATGAATTGCAGGAAATTTAACAGCTCGTCGGTATGTTGATAACCTCTTGGGAACCTGCATCACTCCCCTTTAAAACTGGCGTGGGCAATACCTTATTTCAGCACGATAACGCCCCCGTCCACATACAACAAACATATCACTTGAATATCTACGAGATACCAACATATAACCAACATGGAAGTCAGAGCCTGTCAGATTTTCAGATTTATCCCCAATATTAAATGTCTGGAACACCATTGGATGTCATCTACAGGCTCAAATACAACCACCTTAGATAACAGCAGTTTCTTCAACAACCAAAAAATGCATCTTTTTTAACAGGAAAAGCAAGTATGGTTTGCAGTACTCCAGGACTTTGTACAATAGCTGTGTGTGCGATTCAATGCTGTGATGGGTAGGGAAATGCATCACTAAAAACGGAGGTGCTATTCCGCACTTGCATATATGGCCATGTAAGCAATATTTTTAATTATAAATGTGTTCTTTTGTTATATTTATTATTATTATTATAAATGTATATTACTTGTTATTACCTATTATTATTTAAAATGTTATCATGTGTGATTTACTACCTGACCAAGTCTTGTTCACAAGTTTCAGTCGAATCACACAACTCTATCTTGATGTAGTAATTTCAATTTTACGGTTGGCAAATATAATTTAGAGGACGGATGGGTAGTATAATGCATATAAAAAAAAACAATTACATAATGAATGATTTCACAAGTACTTTAAAATAAATAGGTGCTTTAGCTTAGAATGGTAATATCCCGAGAACTTTCACTTGCACAGATAAACTTGTTCCTAATATACCTCAACGGATATTGAAACGTTGCTTCTGAAATATTGTACATAATATCTCCGAAAACTCGTTTTTAAATTCGCTAAGACTGTGATCAGTTCTTGCTTAAATTTCTTGTTTAAAATTTGTTTTCCGTGCTAAATTATCATTAGTTTACACCCAATCAAAGATGAGTTGCGGAAGGAGTTTCCCAGACGAATGATAAGACATTGGTGTAGAATAAATTATTCATGCTTGAAATGTGGCACAACAGGGAAGGAGGAAAGAACTGATTTCAGGTCAAAACGAATGTATTTCCACAATTTTGGTAGATGGTCCTTCTGAAATGATAAAAATCCGGAAAACATTTCGATGCAAGCATGGTTGTAACATCTATGATTAACAACTTTATTATCACTGCACTTCAAAATAATTAAATTATTCATCTATGAAAATACGTTTAAGAAAGTGCCTTAGAAAATTAATCATGCAACTAGCGAAAGCGAAACCGGATTAAATTTTACTGCTCTTATCATGTTTTATTAGATTTGAAAACATATAAAAATCATTATTCCACCTTCACTTCCTGAAGGCTTTGAATTGTGGAAATTGAAATATAAAATAAACGGCCACAATATTACGATTGGTGAAAATTTACAAGTTCATATAAATATCTAGATTTTTTATTTCAAAAACGAGTATTTTACTAAAATTATTTTAAAAAAAAGATATGTATACATAATATATTTGTAAGGCGGAAATATTATAAAAATTAAAATGACCTATATCACGGCATCATTTGAGTAAACGAGTTAAAATTTCACGCGTGATTTCAGTTGTTGTTACGTATTATAAAGCTAATAATCTGCGTTACGATATTATCAATATTTAAAGAAAATTATATGATGTTAAAATTTTTTATTTCGTTTTCAGAAAAACGTTCGAATAATTTTATGATTGGCTCTTTTACTCTTCTGTCATTCAGAAGTTATGAACAATTTTGCTCTTCTTTTTACACTTATTTAACTGCGATGTCATTTCAGTAATATAATTATGTTTAAATTTTAATGAACAGGGGAATCGTTGTTTTGTTGTTTTTATCTATAATTTATAAAGCATGAGCAAAAGGTTTTGCAAAATATACATTAGATATGAAAAAATTACCGACCGTTTACTTTCCCATACATTGAAGTCTCATTCACATGCCTTTTTTCCTTAAAAAATTAATGTTTTTAATTTAAATTAAGCGATATACTGCTTATATATAATACATATAAATAACTTTACGAATTAAAGTAGTTCATACACTTTTTAAAAGATTCTAAAATTTTTACTTCCGTGAAAATGTTTTAAAATCTTTTTAGAAATGTGTAAACTACATCAATTTGTGAAACTATTTATATATACTGTACATGTTTGCAGTTTTTTTTAATAGCACTGAGATGAGAATAACACATGATATTAAAACAGCGCTGTAGACGTTTAAGAATTTAATAAAACTCTGTGGATTGCGTCAACAAGTGAAATTATTTATGCACAAGGGTTAACTTGCTTTACGTAACGTCTGTTGTGCAGAAATATTTTTATTCAGCTATTTAACAATAACCATGCCATGCTAAGAACACGAGTTTTCGTTATATTATTCAAGTTTAAGTATCATAGGATATAATTACCACCCAAAAATCTTGATTCATCAGCAGCCGTTAACGAATTATCAAAAATATTAAAAATGGTCATTTGCAAAAATACAATGGATGTAATTTTAATCTCACAGGACAATGGCTAATAAACCAAACGGGGTGATATATTTCTATTCTACAGTACACTGATTTTATAAATAATTATTCGACATAATACTTTATATCATAGTTAAACATGACATATACAATATGTATATACTATATATTATAGTTAAGCTTAACATATTTATATATTACCATATGTCACAATTAAGCTCGATATATTATTCTCGCTACCATACTATACTCTAGTAGTCGTAGAAGAAATATATCTTAATATAGTATCTCTATATTAACTGTTGTCCGATATAGTTTTACCTTGGTATATGTTCTGTCACTATGAGAGACAGACATACATACATGGATCATCAATCAAACCTCCTTACGATTAAATAATACATTTCGATATATATGTACATAAAAAATCATCAACATTAACATAAAGTAATTTTGAGTAACCCTAAGCAAGATGTCTACAACACATGGGCGCCCATATAGGGGGACAGAGGGTGCTCGAGCCCCCCCCCCACACACACACACACCTAGCTTTTTAAAAATTTGATTTGCCTGAACCTGCTATGCATTTACTTTCAAAAGTTTTACATTCACATTTTAAAATAAGGTACTTTTTAGCTCATTACTAATTGTCAAGCAGTATCAATTATTTTTGTAGCGTTTTGGTATCTTGTACATTCACTAAAATTCTCGATAGCTTTGAGAAGGAGGTAATAATTTGTCTAAGCCCCTCCCTAGAAATACTTGTTAATTTTTCCACCCCCTCAAGTACTCTATATGGGCCCTATGCCACCGTATACATACAAATCAAACGAACGTAACAAGAAAGGACCCAGCAACACCTACTCTCTGTTATAAATCCACCCTCACCAATTTCTCACCTCAATATCAGTTTTAAATATGCTTATCAGACCAATATCAATAATAACTGGCAACAATATATATACGTTCGTAAAGAGAATATGTATTGTCCTTCGTAGCTCAGTAGGGAGAGCCTCCGCCCGGCAAGTGGAAGGTCGTGGGTTCAGGCCCCACCGAAGGCAGAAATATTTATTTTCTTTCGAACGTTTCACCATCTAATCACGCCATACCATCGGCGTCGGTATCACTACGCCAATAAACGTTGATTGTTTGACATTGTTTAATATCAATAATTTTCAATAATTTAGGTTAAGTTCTTCTTCCTACCTAAATTATTGGAAGCCAACTTCTCTTTTCTACCCTGTCCAACCGTCAACTATGCGCAAACTCCGATCGGAAAATTTTCTTCACTATAAGCGTTACTCGCTATTACTGTTATTCAGTATAACTACGAATATTATACCATAAGACAGACGAACAGAATTCATTTTTTCGTTTTAGTCGTGAATTCGTTATATCTATGTTTATTATAGCCAAGTTCACTGTATATGTTTCCATTTTCGTAGTTATATGCGTCTAGCGTCAATCTTTCTTACGTTATAGAGCTATAACCGCTATCTATATTGTCATTGACACATAACCTTGGTATCTTACTCTCGTTGAGACTAAAGGTTTTATAATTCTTTCTGCGTGTTTTCACGGAAGCTTCGAATCCCAACTATGACTCCCCAAAAAAAAATTACCCACTATCCGGTCTCCGTTGTGTACGGTAGTTAGTTCTTCAGGCTCTAAAAGCTTCAAATTCCTCTAAAAAATATAATTCCCGGCACAACATGAAACTTGCTGTCCTTGCGCCGTACAACTGAAACAAACAATCATTCTACTTGTTATCCCTATCATATTTTCTTTCTTTTATATTATATAAATAATTATATTTCTTTTCTATTCGCAGAGTATATAATAGAATGATATGCGCGCGCCTTCAATTACTACTATACATAACATAACTCATAAAAGTATTCACTATATATATATATATACCATTCAACGTGTGTCTCGCGTTGAATAAGCTATCACTATATACGCTGCCCCTTTCCAAATACATGAACTCGTGTGTTATACACTTATATGAGGAGTTATACACTTATATGTATGTTATAATACACAAGTGTTACACAAATTACACTTATAACACACACAAGTGTTAATTTTACGGAGAAAAATTACGAAACATTCATAAATTTTCGTACTGTGAGTTCTTTAATTAACAATACAATGCACATTATTTTAGTAAACACCTGACTCGTTTTATCCTCATTTAGAAAGCATGGAGTAATTAGTATTGCACCTGCGCTTTCTAATAATAAACGCGATCCTGATAATAAAATGTGTGGCGCAGTATAACCCAGATGCTCTTGCGCCATAAAAATCCAAACAAACAAACAATAATAAACCATTCCTTTAGCTAGTAACAAAGTAAACAAATTGCTTTTCATGATAAATAATTGTCCTTATTTGGTTATACGCCTCATTTATTTATTTAAAAATCTCCTCACATTTTCTATGTTGTAATTTTCGTTTGCAAGATGCTTATGAACATCCCTTCATAAACCAATTAAAATATTTAATGAAATTCATAATGCTAAAATCGTTTATTTACATCATTGAGGTTTCATTATCCTTCTGTCTCGCTCCATGCAAATTTAAAACATATGTGTGAAATATACTCCCACATATTTGATTCTCATTGCCTCACGATAGTACAGTGGTAGCGTCTGGATGCGTTACAAACTATCTGGGTTTTAAGATAATACGGATCGGGTCTATAGCCAAGCTGGGGCCAACAGGTTCATGGCCCAATTGCCCCATCGAGCTATTTATATACATAGAACAATTCCCGAATATCCTGTGTCCCACATGCCCTTTGCCTTACCCCTGTTGCCCCTTCATCCTGGCTACAAGCCTGATACGGATCTAATTTTTTTTTAAATAATCCGGATATAATCCTAATTGCTACTTATAGCTTGAATTTTTTTCCCCTGCAGATCCTCAGTTAAGGACTTAATTCCCTAAGTGAATGAGGTTTAGCTTTCTTGAAAAATTGCAAACCTTGATGCGCCTTAAACACAAACCAACTGATTGTCTTAAATACGAGCTGAATGTGCAGAAACACAAATAGACCCATTTTACCAGAAATAAAAATTATAACAAGCAAGTGAAAGAAAATTGCCTAAGGTCGATATTTAAATTTAGCGGGTTTCAATTAACATTAATTCGCAACTCTCTAATCCGCAACCCTCTAATTCGCGACCCTCTAATTGACGGCCCTCTAATTCGCGCCCTTGTAATCAGTGGCCCTCTAATTCGAGACCCTCTAATTGGTGGTCCTCTAATTTGCAACCCTCTAATAAAATATCTGGTTAGGTTTTCGACATTAACAATAGTCATCATCATTGCATTTACGGAAGACCTTTACCTTGTCCTTTTTATTACGTGCGTACAGAGAGACAGACAGACAGAAAGCCCAAAAGCAATAGCGGGTTCAATATCTATTGAAACCCGCTAAAAAGAAGAACCTAATATATTCTGTGGCAATGGAATTGGATTCATAGAACCAATAAAAAAACTTGCGATGTCACCTGAAGCCATCTGTTATTAATTAAAAGCCATTATTATCAATTACCTGGCATCATTAATCATTTAAATGCATTTCTTCATGCATGAATTCTCTGACTCTCAGAAAGCTAACGACAGATTTTCGATACCAAGTGAAATAATTAATTTCTTAGCAAAAATAACCTGTCCATACCTTGCTTCAAATTGAAATGAATTCCTAGTGGAAATTGGGTTTCTCTTCTTTAACTTCAACTATAAACAAACATGTGTTCTTTAACGCATGCATATTTTGAGTATGAAGATTTGTTTTTCCTGTAAATCAAAGTGCATCCCGATTCAACTACATATACAGGGTGTATACAAAATGGCGGAAAAAGTTCACTACACGATTCCTTGTGAAAAAGAGGAATAAAAAATGTCCAGTGTAATTTTTGCTTAAAATCAATATTTAATAAGATAATTAAGGCCAAAGATGAACGAATCACGCTCCAGACACGCCCATCATTAGAAAAGCAAACCAAAGAAATTCTTGGAGAGGCATGGCTAAGCACAAGCTTTCTTATTCGTTAAGTTCAAACCTGAAAATTTAGTTGCGTGTCCAAATACGTCATTGGAATTCCGAAGTATGGCAACCTAGTGAAAGTTTTTTCATCACCAAAGAAAGCCAATTGAATACCAATCTTTTTCTAAATCTGGTAACTTTATAAAAAATGTATCTTTTGGCATAGGGAGCATTCAAGTATTATGTAAGCACCTTTGCGGGAGTGGGTGGCTTTTGTGCTTATTCTTTGGCGCAGTATAGCCCAGATGCTCTTGCGCCATAAAAAAGCCAAACAATCAATCATTTGTGCTTATTTCCCTATGCTAGCCAATTTTAATTCTTGCTTACCAATGGGGGTGGTGTTGAAAATGGCCAAAATATTGCTTACGTAATACTTGAACTCTCCCACAGCCGCTATCGTGGGGGTGGGATAATTTCTTTACAAAAAGTGAGCAGAAGTACGGCAATAAGGAAGGGGAATAGCCATCTGCCCCTCTTCCCGGAATTAATCCCGTTGTTTTTGTATCCGTAGAATTGTAAAGAAACCTGAGAACTTTGGACACATTGGAAACTTTGATGGGAAGAAACCAAGATAAGTAGAATAAAGGAGATAGTCCCGTCCGCGCCTTACTTCCTATTGGTCGATTGTGTCGAATCGACCAATAGGAAGAAAGGACTACCTCCTTTATTCTAGCTATTTTCGTTTCTATGTTCAAAGTTTCCAATGTGCCCAAAATTCCCGAGTTTTTTACAACTCTATGTATCCGAAAATTATATGACAGCAGTGGCGTACTGATTACCTCTGCAGTAAGGAAAGCCCGAGAGGAAAAGGACCCAGTTCGTCATTGTTCATTTTCCACAAAACTTATAGTAAGTGCTTTGGGGAAGAAAGTATATTATTTTGCAATTAATAAGGCAAAAAAAGTAATCGCATGATCATTCAAAATCATCAGTTTCCAAATAGAAGGAAATAGCCTATGGCAAACTCAGAAGCAGCATGAACCTACTCCAAATGGAGAGGGGTGAGGGAGGTTATTAACAACTCGGTACCGCCAATAAACTTGGTAAACCAAATGACTTTCAATTTTAGTTCTGTTTAAAATATTGAATATGTGCTTGTCGCTGGCAGTGGCGGATTATGCATGTCAGGGGGGCCGATGCGCGAGCCTGGAGTTCACTTTACTATACCGTTGATAGCAAATATATTGCAAGCCTGCCAAACTCTTACGCGACGGTAAGGTGGCCACTGGAACTTGGCACTACTTATAAAATAAGAGAAAAATACTATTAATTTTAATATTTTCCCCACAACAAAGAAGAAAAAAGGTTGAATCTAGTGGCAAACAGCCCATTCCGATCCGTATACATCCCATCCCTGGTATGATTGATTTGGCACGAGAAATCACCAAATCTGGTGTATGCTGTTGATTATGATATGAACAAGCTAATTTTTGGGGTGGAGGTTTAATCCCTTGAATTTCAAGTAACACGTGACCTAAGCAAGTTTTTAAAAACCTGTGAAATCTTAGCTTCTCATCTTTCTTCGTAGAAGGGCCGTACATGCGCAAACGCATGTGTCGTTGTATTAAAGCGATGTTAAATGGGTTGGCTTTGCCTTGTTATTGGTTTAACTATGATTTGAAATAACTTATTAAATATTGATTTTAAGCAAAAATTATATTGGACATTTTTTATTCCTTTTTTCACAAGGAATCGTGTAGTGAATTCTTTTCCCGCCATTTTGTATACACCCTGTATAGCGTGTGCTCTCGATTCATTAAGAGCATTTCTTAGCAAGTTAAGGAACGTTCATTCAAGACAAAGCCCTCTACACATTAATTCAATATTCCAAAGATCTAAATCTTCTACGGCGACTTGGCATGTTTTCATTCTACAGATATAATCACAGTAAAAACATGTTTTAAAGATCTTTTCCAAAGAATTAAAATTGCAATTATAATCAACTCCTCTTTACATATTGTTATAAAATTGTTCCTTATAAAGAAATTGGTGCTGACTAACATGTTGCTAATCAAAGTGTAATCACGATCAAGGCCCATACGATCGATCGATCGATC
>QLNU02003225.1:119589011-119616357 GCA_006491805.2 Dysdera silvatica | reverse complement strand
TGCGTCTCCTTGAAAGATTCCGCGGCGGATGGGGATCTCGGCCGTTTCTATTTTACTGTCTGGCGTGTTTAGCTGTAACCGGGTTCTCCATTGTTTCATGCTGCTCTGTAGGAATCGGATGATTGAGGGATGCACTTTGTATATGCTGAGTATTTCAAGGAGCCACGAGTGCGGAACAGAGTCGAAAGCCTTCTTGTAGTCTATGTATGCGGTGTTGAGTTTTCGCTTTTGTTTTCTTGCTTGTTCCAGGATAACTGAGTCGATGGTAAGCTGCTCTTTACATCCCAGAGTCCCTTTCTGGCATCCCTTTTGTTCTTCCGTCATTAAGTTGTTGCTTTCGCTGTGCCGGCTTATTTTTTCAGAGATGCACCCCGTGAGTATCTTGTACAGGGTGTTAAGGCACGTAATGGGTCGGTATTTCGCTGGGTTACTGGTATCCTGGTCCTTCGGTAGGAGGTAAGTTATTCCCTTGCAGAGGAATTCAGGCATTTTGCTGGGGTCTTCAATTATCGCCGTAAGTTCCTTGGCTAATGGGACATGGGGTATAGAGTATATATATATATAGCCACATTAGGAAAACAATGCCCCGTATATATATTAAGCGTAAGGAATAACGGTCATAAAATTATTATAAAGTTTTATTACATAAAAACACATAATATTTCTTTTTGGAGTAAATATAACATTTACTTAGAAAGTTTGGAAACGTAAAATCTTATTTATTTTTTTAAAGTAGCTTTTTCTTTCCAAAGCTTTCTTTCGAAACTGCATTTCTTTTGCGTCATTCGATTATTTAATATCTCAGCTTTTATGGAACCGAGAATTACGATTGAATTTTTTTGTCAATATTTATTTTGGGACTTTTTTGGGCTTTTTTCTCCATCCCAAATGTTGAAATGTTTTCCAAAGCTTTTTCAATGGAATTGCCGAAATAGATATGTATTTATTGAAGATATGGCGAAATAGAAATATTTTTTGAGGATATAAGGAAATTCTAAAACAATGTCTCAGATTTACTTACTTACTAGTAAATTTTTAATTAATCCCATGGTAATTATTATAGTATCCGTTACTTATAATGGACATTTTTGATTAAATTATTACTATAGATGATATAGTTTAAATAGTAAACTCTTTTATTGGCCGCAGTTTAAGCACGTGAGAAACGAAGACATTAAAGATGTTTTTACATTTTAGTGCTAACATAATTTTATTTAAAAAAATATTTACAACAAATTAATAAAATATATAATAAATATATTAACTTGTATATACAAATTAATAAAATAATATGAGAAATTTATTTATAACAAAGGATAAAAATTAGGGTAAAATTTAAAAGACGAAAAATCATAAACAGTTATTAACAGTTATTAACAGTTAGTAAACGTTAGCGTACATGAAAAAATTATAGTAAGAGGGGAAAAAATTATAAAATCATGGAAAAATAAAGATATTGCATACATATTAATAATTTACGGGAAGAATGGTCGTAAGAAAATGTAAATAAGAGGCCTTTGAAAAAATAATTTGTTTTACTGTGAAAAATTTGTTTATTGATCTTTTATAAATTTCAATTTTGTGAAGATTCCGTAGGCCGAATTTTTTAGACGTGGTACATTCCCATTAGTTTGGTGTTTTAATATACTTCTATGACATAATTTGGATTATATATATATGGCCTGCAAAAGGGTTGCTGGTATCTAACTGGAAGGAGACCCACACGCTGAACGTATGTGACGATGTGTGGAACCGGCCAGGCCAGTAACCTAGTGTCCTACCCCGCCTTCAAGTGGTGCAGGCTGAGCTTTCTATTTATGTGGCAAATTAATATTTGCTGCACGGATAGAAAGGCGGAAGGGGAGGGCTAATTCACCAACCCGTCTAGCCAGCGTGGTGAAATTATGGCTAATTCCTCCATTATGTTGACACACCAGAAACCATGGCCCCTAGTCTCCAGGTGCTGGAGTGCTCCTGATCAAGGCAGCGGTCAGTGTGGCATGAAAGCAGGGGGTGCTAAGAATCACTGGAATGGCCCAGGCTGCCGTTTGTTATTGACCTTGGCAACGTATAATGGACGATCCCTTGCTTCTGAAGCAAAACTTCAGGAATTGGAAGAAGAACTTGACAAGATCAAATGGGACATTGTAGGACTCAGTGAAGTTAGAAGAAAAGGTGAAGAGTTGGTGGAACTTAAAAGCGGACATTTGTTTTATTATAGAGGAACGGAAACTGGAAGAACAAGTGGTGTTGGCTTCTTAATCAACAAAAGAATTAAAGACTGTCTTCTGGAAGTTGAAAGTACATCAGATCGAGCAGCGAGGCTCGTTGTTCAACTAACCCAGCGATACCAACTTCAAATAGTACAGGTATATGCACCAATAAACAATTGTGATTGACACGTTTTTTATGTGATAGAAAAGTTTCACAAATTTAACAGAGTTATTGTACAAATTAGATTTGAACCTAGGGGCCGTTTAGGAATTATGTAAGTATATTTTGGTGCGGAGTAAACTCATATGAACTCCAGCAGGTAATCCAACGTACGCACAACTGGAAAGCACCCGGTATTGACGGCATACACAACTTCTGGTACAAGAAATTTACCAGCGCCCATGGCCCATTAGCCAAGGAACTTACGGCGATAATTGAAGACCCCAGCAAAATGCCTGAATTCCTCTGCAAGGGAATAACTTACCTCCTACCGAAGGACCAGGATACCAGTAACCCAGCGAAATACCGACCCACTATGTGCCTCAACACCCTGTACAAGATACTTACAGGGTGCATCTCTGAAAAAATAAGCCGGCACAGCGAAAGCAACAACCTAATGACCGAAGAACAAAAAGGATGCCCGAAAAGGACTTTGGGGTGTAAAGAGCAGCTAATCATCGACTCAATTATCTGGAACAAGCCAAAAAACAGAAGCGAAATCTCAACACCGCATACATAGACTACAAGAAGGCTTTCGACTCTGTTCCACATTCGTGGCTCCTTGAAATACTCAGCATATACAAAGTGCATCCTCACCATCCGATCTTACAGAGCAGCATGAAACAATGGAGAACCCGGTTACAGCTAAACACGCCAGACAGTAAAATAGAAACGGCCGAGATCCCCATCCGCCGCGGAATCTTTCAAGGAGACGCACTAAGCCCCCAGTGGTTCTGCTTGGCGTTAAACCCCTTGTCAAGGATGCTGAACACAAGTAAATACGGATACATGCTGAAGAAAGACAAGAGAAACCTACATAAAGTCTCCCACCTCATGTACGTAGATGACATCAAGCTATACGCGCCAACAATCACCCAACTCCGACAACTCATCAGTATAACAGAGACATTCTCCAAGGACATAGGAATGGAATTCGGCCTCGATAAGTGCAAAATACAGAAGAATAGCAAAGAAGATTTACCAGGCATCGAACTCGAAGACGGGAGACTACTGAAGACCTTGGACGAGGGCGAAACCTACAAATACCTAGGGATAATGCAAAAACGGCAGCAGGAGCACAAGAAAGTCAAAGTCCAGCTCACGCAAGCATTCCAAGAAAGACTTAGAAGCATTGTGAAGACGAAACTGAGCGGGAAGAACACCACGCAAGCAATTAACGCATATGCGGTACCAGTGCTCACCTACTCCTTCGGGATCATCAAATGGTCCAACACTGAACTAGAACAACTCCAGCGGAAAATGAGAACCATCCAGAGAAGAGCCGGACAACTACACCCTGCAACGGCAATTGAACGGCAAACACTACCCCGGGAAGAAGGAGGACGCGGACAAGCGGACCTCAAAGACTTACATGACAAGCAGATCCAGAGCATGAGGCAATACTTCCAGTTGAAGAGTCCCCGATCGCCACTCATCCAAGCCATAATACAAGCAGATGCAAATTACACGCCACTAAACCTGTGTAGTACCGAAGAGCGTGTCCTGGAAACAGCCAACGAACAGAAACTGAGAACTTGGGCCGGAAAACCATTACATGGCAGGCACTACAATGACCTGCAACAACCACACGTTGACAAAAAGGCATCAAATTCTTGGCTGGCCAAAGGCACTCTCCAGCCAGAGACAGAAGGATTCATGCTAGCCATCCAAGACCAAGTGATCGCAACAAGGAACAATCAGAAATTCATCCAGAGAAAAGACATAGAAAGCGACAAATGCAGACACTGTCATGCGGCATCGGAGACAATCCAACACGTGATGGCAGGATGCAAGATCCTTGCGCAGTCAGACTACAAACATAGACACGATCAAGTAGCGAAAATAGTCCACCAGAAATTGGCAGCGAATGCTGGCTTTCTGACAGAAAAATGCCCGTACTACAAATATGAGCCAGAGACCGTGCATGAGAACGAAACACACAAGCTTTACTGGGATAGAGCAATCATAACAGACAAGACAGTCCCACATAACCGTCCTGACATAACCCTCGTCGATAAATCGAATAAGACCACGTACTTAATCGACATAGCAGTACCCAACACCAATAACATACAGACAACCTACACAACGAAAATCACCAAGTACCAAGATCTCAGACATGAAGTACGAGATATATGGGGTATGGAAAAGATCCTCATCATCCCGTTAGTCATCTCAGCAACAGGGATAGTACCAAAAACGCTTGCGACGAATTTGGAGATACTCAACATTGACCCAAACACCTACATTGAAATACAAAAAGCCACAATCCTAAACACGTGTCACATTGTCAGGAAGTTTCTAGACATGGCACATTAAGAAGTGATGTAAAAAGAGGCTTGGGAACATGGCGCTCTGCCCGTCCCAAAGCCTGTTTCCGCCAAGAATGGGCGAGGAAAACTTTTATATATATATATTAATAATATATGTACAGCATATATAAATTTATAATAATAGTGTCCAAAAAATTATAGAACCAGAATCTTACGTAAGCATAAAGGGGTCACTCATTTGCCTATTATTTCTTTCAAGGGGGAGGGGGAGTATAAAATGGCCATAAATATTCATACGGCCCCCTATGAAAAACGTTAGAATAATCATTAAATTTAGTGTGTCAAAGGAAGTATATTATTGATTTTAGAGAGATAATTAAATTTTCTATTTTTTTTTCAAATAAGATAGCAAACTGGTATAAAACTGTCAAAATCTAATAAATCAAAACTAATAATACTTTATTTATTCTTCTTGGAACAGTCGTTGTGACAATACATGACCACACAAAGAAAGGTCCTAAGTAAATATCTATGATGGATTTAACAGGCTTGAGGTCCTCAGACTGATTCAATATAACAATTCACCCAAACAATAAATTCGGCCATCAGGCTATTTCCACATATTTCAACACCCCTCACTCTTTACTAAAGATCACGCATATGTAATGCACTTCTTATGTGAATTGTTTTTATAATTTGTCTTTATTTGATTGGTTTTTTTAATTATCGATAAATTGTTAGACATTACTGACTATCCAGTATCTTTTAAGCTTTTTTTTTAAATTTTACTATATTATTTAACCGCTTTAGTTTATCTGGTATTCCATTCTAATATTTAGGTCCTATGTAATTTATGTTGCATCTTCCCAATTCTGTTCTTATTTTGGGTAATATTAATTCGTTATAGTTTCGATATCTACTTCTTTTTCGTTTAATTGAATTTTTATAAGATCTGTATGTTTATTTTTTCTTATTCTTTTAAACATTTTAATTAGTATACAGTATTTATGAATCTATTCAATTTGCAATATATTAGAATTCATTAAAAAATTCTTTAAGTCTATTCTATTGTCTCTATTAATCAGTTTGATTGATTTATTTTGCAAATGTTTTATAATATCATTGCTAACAATACCCAAATTACCCCAAACGCAGTTGCAATATACTAGATGGCAATTACTCAGAGAATTATGGAGTTCATTATTTATTTTTGGGGATAGATGCTTACTTATCCGTCTTAGAATTCCTATATCTTTACATATCTGTTTTGTTATTTTGTTTATATGACCATTCCAATTTAATTTATTTGTAAGTTGAACTTCTAAGAAATAAATTTTATCCACTATTTCTATTTTCTTATTATTAACTGTTATAGATTTATTAATCATATCGTCATCTATTTTTTTATTTTTACCTGAAAAAATTATTAAATTTGATTTTTCTACATTTAACTTCAGTTGATTAATAGCAAACCATTTTTCATATTTTTTATTTCATTAATTACTGTTTCTATTATCCTTATTTAAATCCTTATCAGTAATAATGACACTTGTATCATCAGCAAATAATGTGATATTTCCTACATCAGACACGTTGAATATATATCGTTAATATATAAGTAATACAATAATGATCCCAAATTGGAACCCTGAGGTATTCCGTAATTATTAACTAATATATTAGATGTCGTTCCCTTCACACGTACAACTTGTTTTCTATTCTTTAAATAACTGCTGAACAAATTTTTGATTTTTTCCCCTTAATCCATAAGCTTCAATTTTTTAATTAATATTTCTCTATTTATTACATCAAATGCTTTATTCAGATAAAAAAATGCCAATACCCTGTTCCTTGTTTTCTATTGCCTCCTATATTCTTTTTATTGTTCTCAATAGCGCCCCTGCAGTTGATTTGCCCTTTCTAAACCCAAATTAGGAATTATCTATTATATACTCATTGTCTATAAAATCAATTATTCTTTAGTAAAGTAATTTTTCAAATGATTTCGCGAAGACGGAGGTTATTGCTATTGGTCTGTAGTTTTCTTTGTTATCTTTCTTATCTTTCTTATATATACAGGAACTATCTTAGCTGTTTTCATTTCTTCAGGAATTACTTCTGTATCAATTATTTCATTAAATATCACCAACAGTGGTTTAACCAATACATTAGCACATTCCTTGATTATCCTAGGGTGTATGTCATCATATCCTGCACCTGTTTTATTATTGATCTTGCTTAATTCATTTAATAACTCTGAGTGACTTATTTGACTTACATAAATTGATTTACCAATATTATGACACATATATTCATTATACTCATTGTTCATATTGACCTTTCTATCTACTGTATTCTCTTCAATTTCCACAAAAAATTGTTAAAACAATTTGCAATTTCATTATTGGAAGTTACTTTCATGTTATTGTTGATTATCCACTTAACATAATTTTTTATTTTTATTCACCCTTCCCAGCAATTTAATAATAATGTGCTACTGATCACAAAATTTCAAAAATCAAGTGAGCACAAGCGAAGTAATAAATTTTAAAATATGAATCATGTAATAAATTACCCATCTAAAGGCGACCCATTTGATAAGTTATTGCTTCCTTCTGAACTTCCCATTGCTACCACAATCGCCAGACAAGTGTATTCTTAATTCAATTGCATTAATATAACAACTAAAATATCACGAACTAGAGGGATAATCATAAATTATACATAGCTTGAATAAAAGTACGTTTTTATTCATAACTTTATGAACACTGGTTTGTTTAATCAATTTAACACTGCACCAACACTCACCAAAGCACATTGACTTAATACAAGTGTGATATCTTTTAATATGATATTTTAATCACAAATTGAGAAACAGAATATTTTATTCCAAACTCACCTTTAAAGGTTCTTATTTTTACTGATTAGTTTTGGGAAAAAATGTTGCATAATTATAGACAACACGGTTCGAAATCTAAATCATTTTAGTTTTCTTCTGTCAAATTGTTCAATATAAACCTGTAGCTTTTGTTTTCCAACCATTGTATTTCTTTTATATGGACTCTGATTTAAGTCCAAATAAATTTGAAGTCTTGAAATGAACAATGGTTCTTCGATTGCGTTAAGTTATCGATTCCGATTTTGAAATCTTTCAGTGATCTTTTTAATGTAAAGTTGCACAACTTGCAACTAAACTATTTTCGATTTTTGTACCCAGATATCTACGTTGAATATTATAATCATGCACATGACCTTATCTGAATATCATAAATTATAAATAATCAAGCAATAAGCAAGAACAATGATTTCGTAATCACAGCAACTTTAAGGAAGAATTGGAAGAGTAAGGACATAATTTGTTGCATAAATTGATCCTTTACAACAATTTTTTCTACGACAAAGCTCAGTGACATTGCTTGAAATATTACATTGAAAAATGCAGCTCGCATGACAAATGTCGTAACGTCAGTTCACGTAGGAATTTTGGCAGACGACTTTGGGCAACATTGAAGTATTTTTCTTTTGCGACTACTTCTCTTTATCCATCCTTTTTGTGTTTTTGGGGAGACGTTCCTTAATATTCAGTTCGTGAGTGTGGGAAGGCAGCAATCCCATTTTTGAAACTGTGTTGGGAGTAAATGCTTGCACGCAGGACATGATTTGCTTTTTTAGTTTCGCTTTAACACGCAAGCCTTTGAGATTTCCAGAACAAGCTGCGTGATAAACGACCGGATTTCTATTTCTTCGCTTATCTCAAAGCGACAGCCATGTGTGGCAAAACGGATTGACCAAGTTTGCTTTGTTGCTTTTAATTGATTGATCCAATGATTTATAGCTCCATAGCTAATGAGCTCTACTGTGGCACGAGATAAAGGGCGGCTCACGATTAAATTAAGACGCCGTTAAAATTAACTCGTCAAAGGATTACTTTCAAGAAGTAATTTGTAATCGGTGATAAAACTTGTGAACCTTTGTTGGAACTAAGGATCTAAAAGAAGTATAACACACATTTACTTAACAAGGGACTAATTATAATTATGGCGTAAATGTCCAATAGACAAATCATTTTGTGTTGCATTTCTCTACGGATTGATGAGGATAACTAATAAAGAAATGAGTGAGAGGGAGGAAGAAGGTTAAAAAGAGTGAAAGAGGGAATGCAGGAAAGAAGAATTGTGTACTTGATGTCTCGTAGCAATTAAAAGAGAATATATATGTTTATATTTCTGAACAACATTTTGATGTTTGCTTTTAATTTTGTAGCTATTTAAAAGTTTATTTTCGGATATGACATTAAACTGTCATAATTTATTGTGACCTGCAATCCTATTATGAAACCAGACCCGTAGCTATATTTTTCTTCCGTGGGGGGGGTGTTCGGAAAGCTACAAGGAAGGGCTTAAAATTTGTAATTGTTTTGTTGTATTTTATTAATATATTTAAAATTACTAAATAAATTTATTAATTTAAATGTTGCATTGGACACTTAGGAATTTTAGTCTACCTCTTTATAATTTCCCCTATCGTTATTATAAAGCATATGAAGACTCAAATCTATGTAAAAAACATTATATGCATAAGATCTAGTGTAGAAAGCTGGTTTTAATACATTTTTAACGCAAAGAACAATTTCTATTGTCACGTAGAATTTCATATGAAAAAAAAATTAAAATAAAATTCTACATTATTTTATTTTGAGGAAAATATTTTACAGGTGGGGGGGCTGACTACATTTTCAGGGGGAGCTCACCCCCATAGCTCCAGCCTGCTTACAGCTCTGTATGAAAGAGTTTTCGATTTATTTTAATTTATGACGTGTCAAATTCGAATTGGAATATAAAAAATAATTTCTTATTTATGTTTCATTATTTTGTATTCCTATAAATATGTTGGTTCATATGATATATTAATATGTGGGTAGCATATATGATTTCAACAACATTCTTCTTATAAAATGTATGTTAAGGTATTATTACCCTCCGCAGGGATAACACAATTGCCAAATATGGTCAACACAAGAAAGCCTCCGGGGCGAGAATTTTGTGAGTTTTCGTGGGGGAAATTTATTATACTATAATTTTTGCCACCCACGTATTAATTACAGCTCAAACTAGAGCTTATGTAATTTTGGAGAAAAAGAGACGCTTTCCCCATCCTGGATTCGAACCAGGGTCCCTCCGTTTAGCCCGGAGTGTCTTGGACCGCTAGACGAATGAGGACAGGAAACAACGCTCTCTTTCTCCGTATGTAAAGATGTTAAGGTATTATTACCCTCCGCAGGGATAACACAATTGCCAAATATGGTCAACACAAGAAAGCCTCCGGGGCGAGATTTTTGTGAGTTTTCGTGGGGGAATTTATTATACTATAATTTATTACAATTTTAATTAAGCTAAACTAGGTTATAGGGACCCTGGTTCGAATCCAGGATGGGGAAAGCGTCTCTTTTTCTCCAAAACAAATAAGCTCTAGTTTGAGCTAATTAATACGTGGGTGGCAAAAATTATAGTATTATAAAATGTATGTCTGTTTTTTGTGTTGGATAAGATATTGATTGAACCAATGGTGCACCGTTCATTATTTAAACGCGTAAGTTCTTAGCACAGCATTATAAATCCCTAATCCAATTATAGAATACACAAACAATTAATTAATCTGGTGACACATTTCGTGTATTCGACCTCCTCCCTGGCGAGTAAGAATAAAATCGTACGATTCTGGCATCTGCCCTTCTCCAGAGGTGGCCTTAATCTCTGTCGCAAAAGGTAAACCTTTGACTATAGACCAGCAAAAAGAAGGCCTGCGTTTCGTAAAATTTAAATAATTCAATCCGCCTCTGCTACACGCTAACTAAGCGTTATACAAATACACCACTGCAAGGAACATTACCAAATTTATTTATTTGAAATAATACTAATAGTAAAAATAATTAACAATAATAATTATAATGATTATACGAATAGACTGTAAGGAGCTATACGATGTGTTGACTAAAATCATACACTGGTACAAGGGGTTTGCAAAGTGAACTCCGCTGAAACCCAGGTTATGGCTCAGTATAGCCCAGATGCTCTTGCGCCATAAAACATCCAAACAAACAAACCCGGGTTCCGTAACTGCAGTCCAGGGTCTTCGCAAATAACTTCTAGAACGCAGCTGAAAATTCAAAAGAAACCTGAAAAATTTTCAACTCGCTTCCACATTTAACAACTCCTTAGGTAGAGTCAAATATCCCTAACTAATATTTCGCGACAATGAAAGGTGTTGCTGCTCCGAAAGCTTGGGTGATCTTTTTCATTGCTATTTTACCAGTGTTTAACCTTTTGTATGTAAATTTCCTCCCTTGTAATTTATATCATATTTCTATGTTTTTTATATACTGATTTGTTACTCGTTTTTATATTCAAGCAGTGATAAAAATATAACCCTTTAAATTTTCCTTGAATATTATTTATAGGAGGGTGCCTTAGCTAGACATTTAATAAGAAAAGGGTCTCATGCCTAAGAAGTTCGAAAATCATGTAATTGCAGACCTTGAAACAGCACCGTTTACGCTGCAGATACAAATGTCTGTCTGCAGATGTAAACTCGTGGAGAAAATGTCTGTCTGCAGATGTAAACTCGTGGAGAAAATGTCTGTCTGCAAAGGAAGACTTGTGGAGCCAAAATTCCGAAAAGTTTAGTGAGAATGAAAATTCTAAAATTTTGTTAAATTTTCATGTCCAGTGTGATAAACTCATTACGTACAATATATTATATTAACTATAACATGAATAAAACATATCTGGTTGATTCATATTGTATTATATAGTAACAGATGGATTAGATGTAAAAGAGATTGAAAAAGTCAAGAAATACAACTATTTGAAAGTCGAAGTTGAAAGACGCTGAGGGGAAAAAAACTACAATACTAATAGTAACGGTTACATTGAGTGCAATTCCCCCAAACCTGGAGCAATATTTCAAGGCACTTAACATAAAATAGACAAAAAGTTTTGCTACTAAACTAAAAACGTGGCATTTCTGGGAGTTGTTTACTTCATGGGCGTATCTAGGGGGTGGTTTTGGGGGTTGTAACCCCCCATCGCAATGAAATTTTGTATATTTAACATAGGAATATATGAGTTTTGGTATCGATAACCCCCGCCATTGAACCTATAACCCTCCGTTATGAACTTTCTGCCTACGACTCTGCTTACATGAGATATAGATACCTTTAAATATATGAGTCCCTTGGCAAGGATTTGATAATTAAATTAAAGAAACCAGATGAACAAAACATACACTATGAATTTTTCCAATAATAATAATAACATGAATATTATTATATAAAAATCATATAACTGAAAGGACCTATATGGTTTTTATTGAAAAGTTTTGTAACAATTGTCATAAATTTTGACGATTTGTACGATTTATAAACAGACGATGTTTCAGGAGCCAATGGCTACCTTTGTGAATTAAATTACTTGAAAAGGCAACAAATTAACACAGTTTAATTAAGTTTAATCGTTTACAGCTGTTTCAATAGCCCTGGGCTATTTTCGTCAGAACGGCCAACGATATATACACAATGTGTAATGACAAATGCGTGTTACAAACGGCGGTTACAGATTACAGGTATAATGAAATGAACAGTAAAAATCAATCAAGCACATGGGTTAGGGGAAATGTCTCTGGCAGTAAAATTTCCCTTTGTGAAGTAAAGGCAGAATGAAGACTGAAGAAGTGTATGTGTGACACTCACACAAACATTGGGAATCCCCATTTGTAGAAGCATCGTATAGAGAATTCCCAGCTGAATAATCCCTACATCGGGAATTTTCCCCCATCGGAGGACATCAGATGGACACTCCCCACACGAGGTTTAGAGAAACTCTTGTAAGATTCTGGCAGAGGTTTTGAAATATTTATGGCATGATTCTTCAAGCTATAGCTCTCTCAAAATTTTAGAAAGTCGTATTAAAACATTTAAATGAATATATTTAAATTAAATTAACATTTACATATAACGTGTGATTGAATATTTAGTATAAAGTGCTCAAACTTTCCGAAGCATCAAAAAATACTAAATAATGCTCAAGAAAAAGAAGCTACAGAACGCGTCAAGCCACTAGAAAAATAATATTTAATTTTAAAATAATGTTATTTCACATTAGCGATATAGTGTTAAGGGGACGGTAATAGATATTGATAGTTTAAACGAAAACCAGCAACCATAAAATGGAAAGATAAGGCTTTTTTGGAATATTCAAAAATACTTTGCGAAAAAAAATGGGGTTTAAAAAGCAGCAGGGAATTGAATAAATTTATAATCGGCGGAAAAACTGGATTTTTTCCCCTTTTTACCCTACGAGTGTACTTCGTTCTTCCCCATCCATCTAAATCCGTTTATAATATACTTGTCTCACATATTTACACGCACGGCTGGAGGTTAATTTTGCAAAGTAAATAGATGTTGAATTAGCATCCCATTTTTCCATTTCTTTTAGGTTTTTCATTTCCCGTTTAAAACAATGTTTAATCCTTTCATATGCCCCGTCTATTCTTGTGTTTGCTTATTTTAGTCCATTCATATATGCATATTAGATACACGTCTCACTTCTGGGAAGGTAACAGTATGGTAATTCTTTGGTATTAGGGATTTGATAGTATGATTTTATGCGTATGCATAAGCAGCATGCATATATTCCATATAATACGCATCAACAAATTGACAACGGAAGAGAAGAAACGCTTATCCTAGAATGTTCTAAAATTAACGGAACAGTGATTCTGGAACTGCGGAATTTCAAGACTGATGATGAAAATGACGTCGGCTGTTGGATACAAAAGCAAATGCGGAGCTAAAAAATTTAATATAAATTTCGCAGCTGGTGTGACCACGCTGAATTATCTACAGAGGTTCGTTTCTTTTGTAATAAGAATAAACTAATTTTAGGCGAGACATAATTGCTTTTTAGCAAGAACAGTGTGATTGAATTGGACCTGTTCTCGAGGAGTTATACACGAATACTTCTATGTCTGAAGAGGTCCACGTTGTTCAAAGTGAGTGTTAAACAATCACTAGATAGATGCTTGTTACAGGGCGGGTTTTCAAAGTTAGGGGGGGGGCGTGAGTAAGCTAAAAGAGGTGCTTAAAATCTGTAACTGTTCTAATGTATTTCATTAATATATTTAATAATACCAAATATATAAGCAGACTAATATATTTAACGTTAATAAATAAATTTCTTAATGTAATTTTTGCATTGAAAACTTTAGTATACCTCTCTATAATTTCCCCAATCCTTATTATAAAGTATATGAAGATTCAAACGTATATAAAAAAACACGTTATATACACAAAATCTACAGTAGAGAGCTATTTTGAATACATTTCTAACATCAAAGAACAATTTCCATTGTCATGTACAATTTCGTACAAAACAAAAAATTTAAAATAAAATTCTACAATATTTGATTTTGAGAAAAAATATTTTCCAGGTTGGGGCTGACTACATTTCCAGGGGGGGCTCAGCCGCCTATAGCCCTATCCTGGCTACGGCTCTGAGGTAAAATTGTAGCATTAAAAGAAATTACTAACATTAAGTGCAGGAATAAAACTACTAATGGGTTTTATAGATATACAGAAAACAATATAAATAAACATTATAAACGTGTGAGATAGTTCTTAAGAAGTGGGAGACAGTTGAAATTCTGTAATCTAATGAGAAGCATGTTTTGCACACTAAGACGGATGTAACTAATAATGCTACTTCAAGATTAATTCTTAACAAGTTTATGTTTATTTTTTTATGGCGCAAGGATAAGAAATACCATGCTGCATCGGCAATTGTAGTTTTCCGAGGAATTCGGAACTGCTGCTGAGGGAACCGAACCCGGATTACAGGAAACAGAGAAACGGCACGCGTTTCACGTGAGTCGTGGTCGGGGGTCATCGTCAGAGCACTCGTGATCGGGAGCCGTCTTCAGAGGAGTAGTGGTCGGGGGTCGTCACCATGGGAATCAAGCCGTAGGACAACGAACCTACATCCTTTTAAGGAATTTTAATCTCTGAAGGCCTGGGGAACCAACTTCCAGACTTCAGCGAGACGCTAAGTAGTAAGCTTTCTTTCGGCACCGTTGGGAGCCGAACCCGGGTTAACCACATGCTAGGTGGACGCGTTATCACTGCGGCATCGTAGGAAATTTGTCCTATTGCCAGTTGGTAAAACATAAAAGAAAAAAAATTCAAAATGATTTGGAATATTGCCAATTTCAGAAACTGTAATTATTAAGTTTGTGTTTCTTGGTATTCCAAGTGGCAACAAACAAAGTAGTCAACAAAACAAGCAAGCAGCATTTATGATGTAGAAACCCATAGGTTAAATATGCTTTTTCTTGCAAATTGAGTCTAAATTAATATCCGAGGGAACATGGGTGATTGGTAATTGGTAGATGATATGACTATTACGTTAAAACGAGGTATGCGCACAGCTGACACTGGCTTTTTTCTTATAATATTTTACTCAAACATATTATGCCTTTTTTATAAGGGAATTTTCTTTATTAGTTTTTTGAGGTTTTTCTCACATTGTCATTCTGTGTCTAACCACGTTTTTATATCCTTCGATATCGTTTTAGGTCCACTTCAATTGTCAAAATTTAGCCTAGCACACTTACTAGACCAGATGTTTTGAAATTCATTTAATCCATTAAAAATTAACAGATATCAGTTCCACATTTATTCGTGCTTCTAAGATCTATTTCGTTTTTGTTGTCGATCCTTTCTTGTTCTTCCATTAGTATTTTCTTTCCTTTTGTCAGTTGCTTCTTATTCTGTTCTCAGTTCTTTCTTATTATTTTGCCAGTTATTTCTTATTCTTGTGTCAATTCCTTCTTATTCTTTTCTCAGTTTCATCTTATTCTTTTGTCAGCTCCTTCTTATTCTTTTATCAGTAAGTTCTTATTCTTTTGTTAGTCCCTTCTTATTGTTTTCTAAATTCTTTCTTATTCTTTTTTCAGTTTTTTATTATTTCGTCAGTTCCTTCTTATTCTTTTATCAGACCCTTTTTATTCTTGCTATAAGTTCCTAAATCAAACTGCTGATTTTTTCCATATGTTTTAGTTAGTTTCAGTGTCAGAAAAGTTCCGCAATACTCTTACACATTTCTTTTACATATGCATCATACTTTCATTGCCATTAAAATATGATTTGCATATTACCTACTTTATTTTGATATTTTTCAAGTTCCCAAGGCGAAAACTGATTGAATACACATCGAAATATTCATTTTCAACTTTAAGGATTACACTTTTCAAGATAGGATTATCCTTATAATGAAAACGACACTCAAGCTTAGTACGTTTTTCAAGCCCATTCATAACTTGAGTTCTTATTTACTTTCATTCACTAAAGTTTAAAGAAATAGTACGAACTCAATTTATAAGTGTTTAAATAGAGATGAAAGACACTGCTTATCTCTCAGGTTGCGTATAACATAGTATGATGTAATTATCCTCCACAGAGTTACAGAGTAGAGCGAAATTGTCGACTATAAAGTCATAAAGTCACTGGGGAATGCTTTTTGTAATTTTCGTGGCGAATTTTATAGATAACGATTTCTGCCACTCATTCTCAAGCTTACACCACAGCTTTTTGTATAGGTGAGAAAAAGACATCAATCTTACCCGGTGTCCAAACTGGTGACAAGGCGGCGTCCCCTTTTTTCCTATACATAAAACTCTAGATTGAGCTTAAGGGTGGGTGGCAGAAATTGTTACCTGACATAGTTCAAACTTTTCCAAAATAACCCACAAGTAGTTTGAAAAGAACAGTAGCCATAAATGACCTTGCATATTGGAATCAGATGTTAAAATGAGGAAGAATCTATCACGCTCTTATTTTTAGTGCAGAGGACAGTTGGATACAAAGCTCTGGGGACTGCAGTCTGCTTTGCCCAAAAGGTCTACTCTGGTATTTCGCTCTCTCTACCCTGGTAAAACAGGGCGAAATGACTTCGCAGAAGAGAGCCGAACAACATTTCTACTTATTTCTCAAACTGGTTTGTATCGATCGTGTCATTATATGTCAAATTTCACTGTTATTCTTCGAACTTTAATCAGTAAACATTCAACGATATCTCAAAAAATGATACTAGCGAAAAGGAGCATTTTCAGTAAATATGCCTGTCTGTTTTTTTTCATCCATCTTAAAATCGCTAGATACATAACTACATCGAATCACAAAACAGTTTAAACTATCTGTAAATGTTTTTTTCCCCCAGGCAAAATTGCGATACATTTACAGGATAGGCAACCCTCTTCCATTTCGCGAAGTTTTTTCCGCTTTTTATACTAATGTTAGCAATTGTCACCATCTGAATTTAAAAAGTACTGTCCTAATAAAAGGCACGTCAAATTTATTTCAATTTAAAAACAAATTACATTTTTTTTCTAGTACTCAAACTCTAATGCAGTTTTCTGTCTAAATAAGACGCTTGTGTCAACTCAACGCTTCATCCTGCTCTATATCGCAGTTTCTCAAATGAGGCTACATAAAATAAAGCTTTGTTTTATAATGAATTCAGATAAATGTACACACTAAAAATTATTGTACTACACATTGATTTTCTATGAATAATGCACATGAAGGAACCCTAAAGTGGTAAAAATACGAATATTGAAGTACGTTACATAATTTGTGGAGAGCCTTGCAATAAGTTTTTGCTTTCTGCTCTCCTCCATCTCTAACCTATTATTGTAAATATTCTCCAAATTAATTAAATTTCAATTTTAATTGTCTGAAAGATGTCGCAACAGATGTATTAATAACCACTGTATATCGGTTGAATAAAATTATTTCTATTTCTAGTCCTGAATATGTTTGCCATATCACTTTGAAGCTAATATCCTTATTTCAGTTAATCTCCGTATGATCTATTAAGGCTTCAATTTTATATCACCTACATTGTAGCAACACGAATTTTAGGCTTTCATGGAAATTGAATGTTGCAATAATAACGTCTTGGAGCTAAGGATGTACTTAAACGTACGTTTAAGGGAATTACTAAAATGTAAACATGATTTCAAACGACATCACTTGAATCTCCTCGAATATTGTTAAAGTTTATTATAAAGGATTGAGTTAAAGAGGAATTGGCAAACCAATATACATCGCAATATGCATTAATTCGAGTTGAAATTTTATTATTACAGTAGAACCTGCCTGAAGTGACCACCTTTGGGACGAAACTGCAATTGTCACCATACACGACAGACTTTGATATAAGCATGACTAAGACCGTACTAGTTCTCTCTTATAAAAAGTGGTCACTTAATCAGGTGGTCAATTTATCAAGGTGGTTCCACTGTATTTAACCTTCTAGCTTGACCAGTGACAACTGTTTTTATAATATGTTCAAGTGTTAGATTTTAGCAGGATGCTTGGTCATCTGCCTATTGTGTTTTGTAATTTTTATATACCTTTATAAGGTAGAACATCCACACACATCGAAGTTGACGGTCCCATGTAAAAACTTCTATATACAGACACGATCTTTATTATAAGTACGCATTATATAGTATGTTGTATATTTTGAGACATATATTTTCTAATTAATGTGCTCTTCTTTATAAATAAGTGCATATAAGTAAGTATATGAGTTACATTTTATATAAATATTATGCCCGTATAATATTTATACTACTAGCTACTTTTTGAAAAACAGCACAGTTATATGCATCTATATTTGTGTAAAATATTTTCTAATGGCTTAGTGTAAAACTTTTGGTGCTACTGCACAATCCGGGCCCTGGTTTTCTCTCCTCCTGAATTAAAAAAATATTCCCGCACACGTTCGACCAAGACTAATAAAGGTTAGTACTTTCTGTTTTTAACTTCGCTGAATCAAGACAGTTAGGAATAACAGGTTGTTCTGATGTTTTTTTCCTAGCATTCAACGTTTTAAAGATTCGGTCATAACTAAAATGTGATTGAAATTGGCAGCGAAGGCGCAGCCCGAAGCGGGGTGGGTGGGATCCCCCCACAATCCCTCCACTGATACATCCCCCTCACATATTCAGGAAAAATAACATGGCGTAAAATGCACTGTAAACAACAAGATGGTAGGTCAGTTGCCCTGTTGCTAGATGTTTTGGAAACATTTAAAAAAAATTTAGTATGGGATGGATTGTGTAGTATTACCAAACTTTCTAATGTCCTACTATCTCAATTATGATGCATTTTATAAGTGTTAACATTTGCTTAGTCTGTGAAATGCATCAAGTACATTTCCGGCAAATTTAAATCCATGACGGTTTTTTTCAGAACTTCTAAAAAAAGTCCTAATTTTTCTTAAAATAATTTGATATGCAGAAACACCTTTTATATTTAATGACCATGGGAATCTATAAAGACTCCAAAATACAGAAATATTTGATATACAGAAGTCCAATAGTGGGTTATATATTTATTTCTTGCAATGATTAAGGTATCCTAACTACTTAAAAATTGAAAAAAAAAATATTAATTGAAATAATGCAGAGCATTCTATAGTTTTAAACTCGCATGACAGGGAAAAATTTAAAACATATTCTGTTTATCCCGTATATTCTAAATATTCGAAACACATTAGTTCAGTATAGATGCATTTAATATATATATATATATATACACATATACGTATATATTATACATATTACATAAAATTCTTTTGATATGATACAGAAACACTCACGCAAAACGTGTCTCATTTAAAATACCGTTTTCAAATTACCAATGATTAAATTGAATCATATTTCACATTTTCTCGCCGCATAATAACCTGTGCTCATATATTCGGACAATTTTCACAATGACGGCATAGAACTGGTATGCGAATTGCGTTCCTTTGGAAGATAATTTAATTAAGATTTATTTGTGCATGCAGCAGAATATGGATGGGATGTCTGGCAGCCGTACTCCAAAATTTAAAGCACCGTAAGGAAAGATCCATTTAAAAATAATTTGAAGAGTCTGGATGGTATTGGTGATTGATATGCAAGGATAGTAATAGAATTCTGAATCTAATTCAGCATTAAAAAGTGATCCTCGAAAGTTCCATTGGATTTTATAAGGGGAATATTTATGACATTAAACATGGTTAGCGCTAGTTTTCCACACTTCGTTGAGCTTCAAACTAATCAGGTGTGCGATTTTTGCTCGAAAGTCTTAAGTGCTACCTCGCTCTTGAATAATGAAAAGTTAAGAGAAACCCTCCTGGGAAAGTCAATGACAGGGAGAAAACAAGTTGCTTGAATTTAATTTAAATATACAAATTCTTAGGTGGATGGAAATCAAGTATTTTCAATCGCATTCTCCTTATCGTTGTGTTGTAGCATAACATGAAGTAAAGGTATAACTTTTATCAACAGATCCGGGCTACCTTTGATAAACTGCTTGTATTTAACTTTATGCCATGTTTTTTTTCTTTTAATTGGATGAGCTGTGAGTGTTTAGTCTATTAGGAAAATGAGGCTTGTAATAGCATTAATACATAATGTACGTAAAATTTATATTTTTAGAAAAATATATAAATAATGTTAAACATTAAGTGTATACCTAATTATAGCAATGAAAATAAACTCGACAAAATAACGTAACTTAGAGAATAGAAAATTTGTCTAACTGCTTATTTTACGCTGAAGAAAAATCAAATAGTGTTTGTTATACAGAAAATTAATAAAATAATTACTATTTTTCGTAGTTAAATTTTACTAAATAGATGGTGAACTAGGAGGAAATTGAATTTATTTTAAAAAATAGAGAAAATTGTAAAAAGTTTTACGATAAATATAACAAAACCTTTTATCGCACACGAAATTATGGATATTTCTAAATTAAAATATTTTTTTATGTCTGTCTAACATTTGCCATTTTGACTTTTGTAATTTTACTGCGTAATAGTTTATACATTCATACAAATAGAATACTAGGCAGATTAAATTAAGAAACAAGTGTTATCAACTATTTCAGGCGTAGTAATATAAAATATAAAGGTATTATTATAAGGATAAAAATTGTTTCTTAATTTAATCTGTGTAAAGTTCGACGTATAAATATATCTGCTGCAACGGGCTTTTCGATGAATTTAATACCGATCTCTTCGCAATTTGGTTTAAAAAGCAGTCCATGCATGTCCCATTATGCAAAATAACCGGTTTCCGAAAATACGCATTAAATATGTTCGTCGTCAGTAGCTCAGTTGGTAGAGCTCATACCCAGATTGTACAGGGTCATGGGATCGCGCCCCATCGGACGCAGAAAATATTTCCTTTTTTTGCAAAAGTTTCGCCATCTAACTATGCCATTACGTCGACGTTAATATTACTATGCCTAAAAAACATTAGTAAAAATTTTTTCTTAAGTTCTGACAATACTAAAATTCATAAATTCTCGCAGGAATATTTACATATCTATTCATATTTTAAATAAAAACGCATTTTCATTAATTTGGAATGTTATTATACTAAAAGTATATATATAAAACGTAGCTTAAAATAGGAAAAAAAAGAAAAGAGAAAAACAACGGAGAATTTTAGAATTTTAAATACATACTACACCCAAGAAATTTGAAATTCTTTTGTTTTATTTTAATGTAAAACATATCATGCACGACGATTTTATTACAGTGTATATTATATTGTGCGAGCAAATGACACAAAATGAGATTTAGTTTTGAAAAACACGTTTTATATTTACTTACAATAACAGCAACTTTATTTTGGAGAGATCATGAACATTTTTACAGGGATATATCGTGGTTATATTTCGCGATAAACAGTCGTGGTTCATGTCCACCCGGGCAACGATAGGTAAAGACAAAATCTGACGAAGCCCATCCTGCCCGAGAGAATATATATTGAATTATTTTGCAAATAAGTATAACTTAAATTATAAAAGGAAAATAAAAACATCTTTTACAACTCACTCATCACAATATTATACGCTCACACTATCTCCTCATTTTCACTTTACTTTTGTAAAGAAAACATTCCCGATATTATGTAATAAAATTGAATTGCCTTGTTTAATAATTTGTCAATGTGTCCAAAATGGGGGGGTGGGGAAGAAAAGAAAAGCTGCCTTAAGAACCGAAGATGTCCTTAAACCTCGAAAAAATTTCTTATTTCACGTTTGAATTTGTTTAAAGATAGAGAGGATTTACTCGTTTGCGGTGGATTGTTCCATGCATTTGTGCCAGCATGATTTATTCCAAGGCACGCTAAGCCGATTTTAGCTCGCTTCATGATTACTTGCGGCAGAAATATAAACGTTTCTCAGATTTACTGCGAACATGCAAGGAAAAGAAACAAAAATATTATTTTTTTTGCATAAAAAGCAGTTTATTAAACACGCAATCGTTCTTTTTAATTACTTACTATATAAAATCGTGCATGTGCAATATAAAAATTCCTAGGCAATTTTTTCCTAGGTATTCAACAACAACATGAACATAACATACTAATACAGTAGTAATATGCCACCAGTTCGAATAACACATTTTCGACGCCTTATTTTTATTAAGACATTAAACGGTCTGCAGTTTGGTTTCTTAATAACCTTAATTTATCTTTAATATTTATTCATTAACCACTGCTCTTATTATTAAAATAATATAGAAAATAAAGGGGATGTGAATAGATGAGATTTAAAAAATTTGGATTCGGTAAGCGTCAAATTTGGTGCAAAATTTAACCTCAACTCCTAGGTAAAATACATTAAAGATAATCAAAAATTTATGGAGCGTAGTTTTTAATGTTAGAGCGAATTGACGAGTATCAGATAGATCTCGCTGCTTTTCAGCATTTTATAATTTATTATAATTTTTGTATAAACACTTACGAATTGAAGTTACTGATGCTATTTGTAAAGTTGATGGTGTGTAAAGCTAACCGAACCTCAAGATATTTTTCTGGTAAAATAAGTGCACAGAAGTTAGCATCATTTTTTGTCATTCGCATTGTTTATCTAAATTCGCATTTAACTTCGATGCTTGAAGCAGTAGCGCAGCAATTAAAAAATTATGAGGGCTCAAGTGGCTTTAAAGACGGTCATTTTATACTGCCCTAAAGGAAATAATGCTTGATAGCCAATGGGCTGTGGGCTTGAGCCCGCATTCCTTTTCCTACGCCATGGGTTTAAATTTATGGCCTTTCTTTCATCGACGGATTTTTAGCATTGACGCTGGTAAATGTACGGAGATCTAAATGACGTTAAGTTATTGGTTGGATCGCGTTAAGCTATTTATTCCTTCATAGATGATCAGCTTAACACGTTGGAAAGTGAATCAAGTTAACATACCGTATCATCTCAAGACTTGTATGGACAGTCCTGCTTAGTAGTGTTTCTGAAAGACACTACCTTAAAGATTAGCTGAAGATGTTCTTCAGAATATTGCGGAATCGCTAATGAAGATGTTTTTCATTTCTTTACATTCAATGCCAATTATTTCTAACCGGAATGCATCTAAGCCCTTTTAGAGTAATGAATAGGTCTTATCTGGAGAAACAGGTCTTGCTCAGGTAATAGAAATAGATTGATTCCAAGCCATTGGGGAACCAATTAGCTTTTGGAGATTAGAAGCTCAATTGCAACACAAGCGGAGGAGTAACGGTCCCTCTGGAAAGCGTTTCAATCATCTTGCCCGTTACTAAATTGAGAATTGGTAAGCAGGTACCTGATTCCCAGGACTTGCCCATCGTTGCAGACGATCAACTGCGCAGTGGAAACATAATCGGATCTCACACAGAATTTAACCATACCAATGACATAATCCAATCTTGGAAATTACCATTAGCGTCGGGAGCAGATTAAGTTAGCTCCAGTTTAAGGATTTGTGTACACTGATATGAGTTACGATATTGAGGTGGTTGCAATATTTGGATACAGTTAATGTCGCTAAATGACGACAGAAGGGATTTTCTCGAGGAAGCTTGCTGTCAGTATAGTGTTGTTGGGGTTAAACCTAAGTATGTTGTCACCAGTGGCGCCGACTTCATGGGTTCGAGACACTTTTTGCACCCTCAATAATTTTGTTGTGGGTTCCTCGAACCCATAATATTTTTGCTCGTGGGGAAAATACGCATACAGAAATAGAAGCACAAAGTTTTTCATTATCAATACTTCAAGATCTTCCTTAGTTCTACTCTGTTCGCTGGATCTTTTTTACGAAAGAAAATCCTCTGTTTTGTCTGGATTCACAGAAAATACAAAAGTATAATCTCTAGCTCCACATACAGAGACGAGAAACTTCAGCGGTCATAGAGGAAAAAGGCGAAAATATGTTGTCCAGTAAGTTGATCCACCCTATCATTCAACAGCTGGGGGATCCACAGTTTTCTTTACTTTTTAGTTTGCTTTTACTCCCAAGCACCCCTGGAGCACCTGAGGAATCTAGCTTTTATTTCAGTCATCTTCTTTTTAAGGAGAGAAGGAGAAGGGAGGAGGGCTGGACACATCTGACAAGGGGAGTACCAAAGATATGGCAACAATTTTTCCTTCTAAACCTGATGGTTATTACAATAAAAATATTTAAAAATTGATGACATGTGTCTCTAAGGGAGGAAATGTACGCATTGGCCGAAAATATAATTTTCGCCAAAAGTAAACGTAATTATAGTTAGATTTAATCAATCTTAATTTTAAAAAATATGCAAAATGGCTTTATTTAGCCATATACAACCGTAACCATCATGTAACGTGAAATCTTGACTTAAAGGTGTCAAGCCCTTGCATATCAGGTTGTACAGGGTGATTCAAAATACATGTTACGGCGGTTACTTTTTCAACCGTTATTTGTAGAAGCATATCTCTAATTAGATAAATACTTTTCGACATCTACTTAGTCAAATAAAAAATCCCATGTCCGTCAATAAAATATTTGAGGAATTATTAAACTTTAAAACCTGGCTCTTTTACAAGAGAAAAAACTCTTATTTAGCGATAAATAATCCTTTTTTTTAGAAATAATTAACACTTTTTTGGAGAATAGTATTACTATTTTAAAGTACAATAACTCCGCAAATATGTCAATTATGTTAAAAGCATTTTTTTATTTGACTAACAGGACATAGAAAAACAATTTTGTAAGGGGACGTTTCTTGGTAGAAGGTCTTTATAAAAAGTGAAATATAAATGTATATAGTATTATATTACTTTATATAATATATATATATTTGTTATGGGTAAAGTTCGAAAGTGGTTAATCCAGAATTATCTGGATAAAGACCGAAGTTGCTTTTATTTTCTTGTTTTATCCAAAACTCCTGGATAATGCTAGGATTACCCGGATTTCGGGCATTACCCGTAACACATCTATGACTAATACAACTAAAAAAAAAGATTATTTATCGCTAACAGAGAGATTTTTCGCCAAAAAGGAGCTAGGTTTAAGGTTTAATAACTTCTCAAATATTTTACTGACGGACATGGATTTTTTTTATTTGACTAACTAGATGTCGAAAAATATTTCTCAAATTGGAGGCATGCTTCTACGACCAAGGCTTGAAACGGTAACCGCGATAATATATATTTTGAATCACCCTGTATAGCCTGATCTGCAAGGGCTCGATACCTTTTGGTCTGGATTTCACGTTGCATAATGGTTACGGTTTTATATGGCTAAATAAAGACATTTTGCGTATTTTTTTAAAATTAAAATTGATTAAATCTAACTATAATTAATTACGTTTAATTTTGGCCAACACGGCATTTTCGGCCAATGCGCTCATTTCCTATCTTAGAAGTCCATGCCATCAAATTTCAAATATTTTTATTGTACTAAGCATCAGGTTTGGAAGGAAAAGTTTTTGTTATACCTTTGGTACTCCCCTTGTGAGTATTTTGGAAACAATAGTAACACTACGAAAGGTGTACAGATTTAGGGGTATTAAGGAATTATGTAGAGAAAAACATTTTTCTATAAAAACTATAATTTGCTTCATTTTAATATTTCAGGTGTTTATTCTACCAAATAATCTGATAATGAAATTTAAATTACACTTAAATTCTTTGAAAAATGCGCCGGTCAATCGATTTAAAATTTTCTTAACTCCCAAAAATTTTTCAAGTCGTTGATTATATCGACGATATTGCACCCAATGAAAAGAAGGTCATTTTACGCCTTCTGACCACCAGCCGAAAGCCGACCCGTCCCCGGGAGACCTCCGGGAAAACTATTCCTTTCAATCGACAGTGGCATTAACACCGACGCTAAAAGCCTGAACTGCATGGAAAAATTACATTGTGAAGGAGCGTGGGGGAATCGTTGGTTTGCTTTTTTTGTACAGTTTATTTCTTTGACGAGTACACTTTTATTCTGCCAGAGTCAATGGTTTTATCTTTTTCGCATAATAAATTCTACTCACAAATGCCCGCAGATGATTTCTTTCTTTTGCTGGCACCTTTTATCGGCAGAGGATATTCTGGTCTGTTCCAATTAGCATTCCTATTTTCGTAGACGAAAAAAAAAAAGCCACGATGTAAAGGAACACTTTTCTTCTGAAGAACCAATAGCCAACGAATACTTTCTGCTAGACAAAAATTCAACCTAAATAGGATACAGGAGAAAAAACAAACTCTATAACGAAGTCCAAACAAAGAATATACGGGCTGGAGAAAGACACAAAACACGGAAATCAAAAACATGACGAAGTCGAAATTACACACGGGAATTAAAAACAAAACAATACACAAGGGAATAAAAAAAAACACACGGGAATAAAAAACATGGAATCGTTCAAAGTACACATGGAAATAAAAAGGGAACACAGAGAAATAACAAAACAAAATTAAGCTGGAGTCTTGCCAGTTACGTGAGAGATTAACGAAATGGTTAGTTACCTGAAAACATAAAATTACACTACAAAAATCTTCATTCAACACACAAACCAAGCTTAGATCAACAATGATCAGTCGGGATCAAAGTGACCGGTCCCACGCCTATCTCAACCCTAACCCACTACGGGGCCAATAAACATTCGAACATTAAGCGAATTCTGCTTCGCCAAGATAGGAATTGCCGATAAGCAGAAATCGCCACAGACTTCCGTCATCCATTTCTCCACACCTCTTTCCCCGCTCTATTGCGGTCTCTACCAAAGCCTTTCTAACTCGTCAGATTAAGCCACTCCGCATGTTCCTTTTTACGAGACATATTTTTCTCAACAATGTCCGACATAAATGACCGAAACGCTTTTGTCTTTTCGCTACTGACACAAATCGCTCGACCACCACCACCACGAGGTCGAGCGACCGGCTCCACTCCTGCCATCAAGTGATTTGTGCTTCAATTTCCACCAAGAATAATACTCTACCCCATTCATTCGACATGTCTCTATAGATATCAAGTACGAGACCATATCCCAGAGTCAGTAGACAGGAATCTTCTTGAGATCCACATACAGCCGCATCGTGTGGACGACAAAAAACGCCGATGGAAATGCAAAAAAACCGGGGAGAACTCTAAGTAGCCAACAAGCTGCTGATTGCCTAGCACAAAGAAAGCAGCACGTTCAATACGTCATCTCCCCCCCCAAAAAAGCGAATGTCGAATAGAGAGTAAATTCTCCTCCTCTGTAACTAAGCGATCTCGCCTCCCATACCTGTGGCGACAATG
>QLNU02003225.1:119558031-119588911 GCA_006491805.2 Dysdera silvatica | reverse complement strand
TTTTCAGCTTCTGCAAATTCGATGAGTTGATCGCCACGTTCATTCCTTTCCCCATATCCGTATTTACCAACCGATGTCTCTCCTTGTTCCTGTTGTCCAATTCTTGCATTGAAATCCCCCATGATGAGCTTGATATGTTGTTTCCCTTTGGTGTGTAACTCTTTGATTTCTTCATATATATATATATTGAATTGATTATTTTAATTAATTAGTTTCATTAATTATATAATATAGTGATATAATGTAGATTCCCCTTCCCCCCAATAGCAGCGCCGTTTTGTCGGCATTGTTGGTGCTTCAGATAATTTAATTATACAGGTGTCTGGCCAATTTAACGCTCCTTTTGATTCGGTTCGCGTTTTGAATTCATTTTGACATTGTTTGGTTTTGTTTTTTGTTTGATCTCCCTCAAAATTCTCGTGTTCTGTCGGAGAGTCGCTCCAATTCATTATATTTAGAAAGTATGGCTGGCAACGGCTGTTAAGGTTCCTTTGCATGTTTTCATTTATTGGAACTTTTGGTGTTAAGCGGTGTATTTAAAAGGTACCGTCCTTTCAGAAGGATGATATTTCAAATTAATCCATTTGACGGGTTTAGAAAATTCGTTTTGACATTTGACGGTTCCAGGTATTCGTTCATTCAATTTTAAAAATTTCAAAATTAAAAGACCAGGTATGATATATTATTAGGATTGCGTGCGATTCCTAAATTGCTTAAAAATATTTGTAAAAATAAATAAAGTCGAACTAGGGGCGGACTCGGTCTTCTCAAAGGGCGCATACCATGGATTTTCGGAGGGCTCGAGTTCTATCGCCCACGAGGGCGCATCAGCCCGGGGGCGGGTGGTCTAGTCCGCCCCTGCATATAGTCTATTTCTGTAATAAACACAAAATTGAAAGAACATACCTCAGCTAGTGAGCTATTTGCTTGTAAAGTACTCAATTTCTTGCGGTTTTCCTGTGGTAATTCCTTGTTTGAATCTTCAGTTGAAAGATCATTAGAATCTATTTGATCACTCGATTTAACTCTTCTACTCTGAAGAAACGCTTGCAATGAAGTTTGCCTTTTCATTTTTAAGGCATCTATTTTATAACTGTTTAGTTTAATTATATAATATTATATGCATCACTCTTTGTCTATAATAATTTCACATTACCTTTATTTAAAAATTTTGTATATACATAAATATATTTTTTTCATCATAAGTACAGAGCGCACAAAATAGGTACCTACTACTTACAAATGCAAGGGTCTACTATACGTATAGAATTGAGTGACTTTATTGACATTGTTCAGTCAGGAACTGGTTTTATTGTTATGACCTATAAGTTTGATCAGATTTTTCTCTCAGACGATGTGGTGTCGATTTCAAAATTTGTTTACTGCCTTGGGAAACGATTATTGTGCTATAATCCCAGAATAGCGTTAACAAGTGCGTGTTACAGTGGCAAAATATCTCCCCTCATTAGCGGCTTCTTAGTGGAAAAGGTACTTTTGGAGATATCCCCCCAAATGGGAGGAACATCGCCAAAAGGAACGTTTCCACGAACTGGGGGTCACCCCTCCAATTCCCATAAGGTGGCCTCGTTGCTATGTTGAACACTGTATAGCTTAGGAAATAAATCTCTTTGTGTTTTCCTATCCTCTCAAAATCTACCCGCCCCCTGAAAACTGAATTTTTTTGAAAGGATTGAAATCATCCATTTTCTAACAATCGCTCAAATTCACCTAGCAAAAACTTTCCATTTATTTCTGAATAAGCAAATATGTTTATTTATTTACATTATTATTATTCTTTTGAAAATTCAATTGATAAATGGCAAAAGAGAGGATAATGATATAAAATTACAATTAACAAGAGAAATGGCGCCCCGGGTTCCTCCCCTAAATCCGCTTATGGTCATGGTATACCTTTAAAATAGGTTGTATATGAAATCCATATTTCCTGTGAATTTTGGTGATAAATTGACCCTCCTTCCTTGCATTGACTATCAATATTTCAAAGTCGACAGAACAGTAGCATACTGCCTTTTTTACTGCGAATTTCATGGCAAGAAATTTATGAAATATCTGCCTTTAAGTGTACTTCAATTACGGAAGGTTTCGCATAATGCAGGGGAATGGTGGCGTGTTCTGGGATTTGGAGATAATCCTTCCAGCCTTTCTGGCACTTCGTGCATATTTATATAATGTATTTATGTAACGCAATTACTTTTTTTTAACGGAAACACGCAGTAGTTCATTCAGTTAACTCTTAAATGGACTATTGCATATTTTAGTGGCATATGATGTTTAGGGGCAATAGAAACAAATCCACATGCTTTATATCCATCCTTTTATATGCACGAAATCTGAATGCAGGTTGTATTGAGCACAACTACTTTTGTTCACACCTTAATGATGTCTTCCACGATGGTTATTTTACATTTTTTGGCCGTACATTTTTTTGTACTTTTAGTGAAAATAAGTATTCGCAAAATACGTGATTTTAAATTATTAGTATTAATTGTGTTTCAGTTGCAATCTACGTTAGAAAAAATCTCTTTACTTTTACTTTTGTCGTTATTCGCATGTCGCCCGCGAGTACTTAGTCACGAAATCAAGCAGGAAATATAGTAGGAAAGAATCACACATAATTTATATAACCGAAGAACGTTAAAAATTAATGCCAAAATGCTTACACAAAACGAAACAAAATTTACGAAGTATTTTTTTATATTAATATACGTTTTGGTGATTACATTTAGACATATATTTTCTTAATTACAATTAAATATATATTTCGTCGATTATGATCATATGTGCATATGTGTATAACGTTAATTACAATTAGATACATATTTTATTAATTACAACTAGATACACATTTTATTGATTACAATTATACACATATTTTATTGATTACAATTAGATACATATTTTATTGATTACAAAGATACACATTTTATTGATAACAATTACTTATATATTTTTTTGATTGCAACTAAATAACATTTTGTTGATTACACTTATATATTTTGTTAGTTCAATCAGATGTAAAATTTGTTGGTTCAATCAGGTATAAATTTTGTTGATTACAATCAGATATAAATTTTGTTGATTACAATCAAATATTCATTTTGTTGATTATAATTCCATTCAATATATTCACTCCAGCTAAAATATTAATACTAAGAATCAAAGTTATCTGATTTTATTGAAGACGAGATGTGTCAGAAAATCCGAAAGTTAAGAATATGAGGAATTGATGGATGGAATACATGTAAAAATTTATTGCGAAGAAATTTATTCTGATGGTAAGCCTGTACCATGGACAGATATACAAGTCTAAAAAGAGAGGAATCTTGGAACGCAATGTAAAAAAGAACAATAAGACACAAACTGATAGAAAAGGAGTATAAAAGTAATTTCTAAAAAATAAAAAATATGGGTATTGAACTGTGGAAATAAAATGACAAACCGAATAAAAATGTTGGCTTGTTAATGATATGAATTAAAAAATTTACAAATGCACTTGATAACTCTAGATATGTGAATAAAGTATTAAACCAAAAGAGATTTGAAAATCTAAACAAACCCAATAAGAAGGGTATATTTGGTAGCTAATAAAATTTTTTCATTGGTCCAACGTATCAGAAAAGATTCCTGAACGTCACTTCATTTGATAAAGGAACGAATAGTTTTCGAAACGTTGCAGAATCTTTTCTTGTGCATTGGACGAGTGACAAAATTTTGCCAGTTATAATAATCCCTAGTCAGTAATTGCGTTCTCTTGTAAACATACATTTCAAGTACTGAGTAATAGCATGATCGGAATTAATGATCGGGTTTAATTGGAAACAGTGATCGGATTTAATCGAAAATAATGATCGGATATAATCGAAAATAACGATGGGATTTAATCGGAAATAATGATCGGATTTAAGCGAAAATAATGATTGGATTTAATCGGAAATAATGGTCGGATTTAATCGGAAGAAATGATCGGATTGAATCGGAAATAATGATCGGAATTGATTCTGCGGTGATACTGTAATAATGCGCGTGCTTAGCGTAATATAAATCGGTATTCGATTCCCAAGAATGCAAAAAAAATAAAAGAACGTTCATCGACTAACTGTTCACTATAGTCTTGGGACCGTTTCCCTAGGAAAGAGTCAGCAATCTTTTAGAGGTGTTGTGAAAAAATAATAGCGCAATCTCCTTTCACGTGCTAGCCTGCACTCACCCAAATTGTGAAAGTTTAGTTTGTTGTGTAGCTGTCAATGAAAATTATTATATTAATTAATATTGAGAATTAAATTAATAAGTAATTTAAGAGGATAAATTAATAAGTAATTTAATAGGATACAAATTAATAAGTAATTTAAGAGGATACAAATTAATAATTCGTTTAAGGGGATGGGGTATAGAAAGTAATTTAAGAGGATGCACATAAATTAATAAGTAATTTAAGAGGATACAAATTAACGATGCTTGAAGGATACAAATTAATAAGTAATTTAAGAGGATACAAATTAATAAGTAATTTAAAAGGATACAGATTAGTAAGTATTTGAAGGATACAAATATATAATTAGTTGGTTTAGAAAATAAAAACTCATTGTCCAGAGGAATGCCTTGCAATGAGTTTTGTTTTAAAATCCCTCCGCGTGCCATCAAAAGTAGTCCGCATGCTAAGTATAACACGCGCGCCACGAGTTGCCAACCCCTATCAGGCTAAGTGAAAATTCCTGTATGGGAATATGTTATCCTTTGCCCTACGGTGCCATAATTGTAATGTGCCGTCTGTAATTGCCGTTAACGGGTTGACTCCCAAAAGTATCGTGAAACCAGCGTTGTTTTCTATTCACTGTAGTTTTGTTCCCTGGCAACATAGTGCACAGGTTCCTCTTAAAACCGCAGGTCCCTGTAGTACTTGCTATCCTGAAGCGCAAACAATAACCAGAATTGGAAGCTCAAAAATTCATTATGAAACATTGTCTTCTTTTCCTACTTTATTGTGCTCATGACATAGGGAAAGTTGGTGGTATCTGCGTAGTTTTGTATTTTAAGACAAGAACACCGTAAGCGGAGCTTTGGCTGATATATAAAAAAAACAATTCTGCAGTATTAGAACCGGAATATAGAAACCGCAATACATTTATAGATAACCTATCAAAACTGCTTTTTCATCAATCTAAAGCGTACATTTCATTTCGCATAGCGAAACCTCATCCGAGGAAGATAAAAATAATTTTAAAAAAAAAAAGAAAATACTAGCATAAGAGAATTCCAATTCAGGACAACGTATATTGATTATAATCCACTTCCATTCAGTAATGACTCAAAAATGTCAACTTTTAATATGTTTTCTCCTGTTTTTTAAAGCATATGCTAATTTAACCAAAAAAAAAGTAATGTTTAAGATAAAAGGGTGCCAACCAGAGGCGCCGATTTGAAAAATTATTAGGGATTTAGAAAATTTTGATAGAAAATTGACCGGAGTTTTTTCAGAGCATTTGAGTGTAATTTGAATTTCATTATCAGATTATCTGGTAAGACACCTGAAATATTTAAAATGAGGCAAATTATAGTTGATTATATAGAAATATTTTTTCTCTAGATAATTATTTAATGTTCCCCTAAACATATACACCCTTTATAGTTTTATGGTGGCTGCAAAAATACGCAGATATGTCCTGGTTTTCCCCACCTCCATCTCTCTTTAAAAAGAAGTTGACTGAAATAAAAGCTAGATTCCTCAGGTGCTCCAGAGACGCTTGAGAGGCAAAACAAAGTAAAAAGTAAAGAAAACTGTGGATCTTCCAGCTGTTGAATGATAGAGTGGGTCAACTTACTGGATAACATATTTTCGTTTTCATTATGACCGGTAAAGGTTCTCATCTCTGTATGTAGAGCTAGAGACTATATTTCTATTTTCTGCAGAACAAGACAAAACGAAGAATTTTTTTTATAAAAAATGTCAAGAGAACAGGATAGAAATAAGGAAAATCTTGAAGAATTGATGACGCAAAACATTGTGCATATATTCCCGTAACCGTATTTTACCCACAAGAGAAAACATTAGTGGTTCGAGGAACCCATAACAAAATTATTGAGGGTTCAAAAAATGTCTCGAACCGATGAAGTCGGCGCCACTCATTGTCGCCACAGGTATGGGAGGCGAGATCGCTCAGTTACAGAGGAGGAGAATTTACGCTCTATTCGACATTCGCTTTTTTGTGGGGGAGATGACGTATTGAACGTGCCGCTTTCTTTGTGCTAGGCAATCAGCAGCTTGTTGGCGGCTTAGAGTTCTCCCCGGTTTTTTTGCATTTCCATCGGCGTTTTTTGTCGTCCACACGATGCGGCTGCGTGTGGATCTCAAGGAGATTCCTGTCTACTGACTCTGGGATATGGTCTCGTACTCGATATCTATAGAGACATGTCGAATGAATGGGGTAGAGTGTTATTCTTGGTGGAAATTGAAGCACAAATTACTTGATGGCAGGAGTGGAGCCAGTCGCTCGACCTCGTGGTGGTGGTCGAGCGATTTGCGTCAGTAACGCAAAGACAAAGGCGTTTCGGTCATTTATGTCGGACGTTGTTGAGAAAAATATGTCTCGTAAAAAGGAACATGCGGAGTGACTTAATGTGACGCGTTCGAAAGGCTTTGGTAGAGACCGCAATAGAGAGGGGAAAGAGGTGTGGAGAAATGGATGACGGAAGTCTGTGGCGATTTCCGCTTATCGGCAATTCCTATCTTGGCGAAGCAGAATTCGCTTGATGTTGGAATGTTTATTGGCCCCGTAGTGGGTTAGGGTTGAGATAGGCGTGGGACCGGTCACTTTGATCCCGACTGATCATTGTTGATCTAAGCTTGGTTTGTGTGTTGAATGAAGATTTTTGTAGTGTAATTTTATGTTTTCAGGTAACTAACCATTTCGTTAATCTCTCACGTAACTGGCAAGACTCCAGCTTAATTTTGTTTTGTTATTTCTCTGTGTTCCCTTTTTATTTCCATGTGTACTTTGAACGATTCCATGTTTTTTATTCCCGTGTGTTTTTTTTTATTCCCTTGTGTACTGTTTTGTTTTTTATTCCCGTGTGTAATTTCGACTTCGTCATGTTTTTGATTTCCGTGTTTTGTGTCTTTCTCCAGCCCGTATATTCTTTGTTTGGACTTCGTTATAGAGTTTGTTTTTTCTCCTGTATCCTATTTAGGTTGAATTTTTGTCTAGCAGAAAGTATTCGTTGGCTATTGGTTCTTCAGAAGAAAAGTGTTCCTTTACATCGTAGCTTTTTTTTTCGTCTACGAAAATAGGAATGCTAATTGGAACAGACCAGAATATCCTCTGCCGATAAAAGGTGCCAGCGAAAGAAAGAAATCATCTGCGGGCATTTATGAGTAGGCTTCCGCTTATGCGAAAAAGATAAAACAATCGACTCTGGCAGAATAAAAGTGTACTCGTCAAAGAAATAAACTGTACAAAAAAAGCAAACCAACGATTCCCCCACGCTCCTTCCCAAATGTAATTTTTCCATGCAGTTTAGGCTTTTAGCGTCGGTGTTAATGCCACTGTCGATTGAAAGGAATAGTTTTCCCGGAGGTCTCCCGGGGACGGGTCGGCTTTCGGCTGGTGGTCAGAAGGCGTAAAATGACCTTCTTTTCATTGGGTGCAATATCGTCGCCAGCACCGACTTGAAAAATTTTTGAGAGTTAAGAAAATTTTAAATCGAATAACCGGCACACATTTCAAAGGATTCAAGTATAATTTAAATTTCATTATCAGATTATCTGGTACAATAAGACACCTGAAATGTTAAAATGAAGCAAATTATAGTTAATTATAGAAAAATGTTTTTCTCTACATAATTCCTTAATACCCCTAAATCTGTACACCTTTCGTAGTGTTACTATTGTTTCCAAAATACTCACAAGGGGAGTACCAAAGGTATAACAAAAACTTTTCCTTCCAAACCTGATGGTTAGTATAATAAAAATATTTGGGGGTGAGTGGTTGAAAAGGTAACTGTGGTCACATATATTTTGAATCACCCTGTACAGCCTGATCTGCAAGGGTTCTACACCTTTAAGTCAAGATTTCACGTTGCATGATGGTTACGGTTTTATATGGCTAAATAAAGCCATTTTGCATATTTTTTAAAATTAAGATTGATTAAATCTAACTATAATTACGTTTACTTTTGGCGAAAACGGTATTTTCGGCCAATGCGCTCATTTCTTCTCATAGAGACCCATGCCATCACATTTCAAATATTTTTATTATACTAACCATCAGGTTTGAAAGGAAAAATTTGTGTCATATCTTTGGTACTCCCCTTGTCAGATGTGTCCAGCCCTCCTCCCTTCTCCTTCTCTCCTTAAAAAGAAGATGACTGAAATAAAAGCTAGATTCCTCAGGTGCTCCAGGGGTGCTTGGGAGTAAAAGCAAACTAAAAAGTAAAGAAAACTGTGGATCCCCCAGCTGTTGAATGATAGGGTGGATCAACTTACTGGACAACATATTTTCGCCTTTTTCCTCTATGGCCGCTAAAGATTCTCGTCTCTGTGTGTAGAGCTACAGACTAAACTTTTGTATTTTCTATGAACCCAGACAAAACAGAGGATTTTCTTTCGTAAAAAAGATCCAGCGAACAGAGTAGAACTAAGGAAGATCTTGAAGTATTGATAATGAAAAACTCTGTGCATATATTTCCGTACGCGTATTTTCCCCACGAGCAAAAATATGCGGGTTCAAGAAACCCACAACAAAATTATTGAGGGCTCAAAAAGTGTCTTGAACCCACAAAGTCGGCGCCACTGGTGACAACATACTTAGGTTTAACCCCAACAACACTATACTGACAGCAAGCTTCCTCGAGAAAATCCCTTCTGTCGTCATTTAGCGACATTAACTGTATCCAAATATTGCAACCACCTCAATATCGTAACTCATATCAGTGTACACAAATCCTTAAACTGGAGCTAACTTAATCTGCTCCCGACGCTAATGGTAATTTCCAAGATTGGATTATGTCATTGGTATGGTTAAATTCTGTGTGAGATCCGATTATGTTTCCACTGCGCAGTTGATCGTCTGCAACGATGGGCAAGTCCTGGGAATCAGGTACCTGCTTACCAATTCTCAATTTAGTAACGGGCAAGATGATTGAAACGCTTTCCAGAGGGACCGTTACTCCTCCGCTTGTGTTGCAATTGAGCTTCTAATCTCCAAAAGCTAATTGGTTCCCCAATGGCTTGGAATCAATCTATTTCTATTACCTGAGCAAGACCTGTTTCTCCAGATAAGACCTATTCATTACTCTAAAAGGGCTTAGATGCATTCCGGTTAGAAATAATTGGCATTGAATGTAAAGAAATGAAAAACATCTTCATTAGCGATTCCGCAATATTCTGAAGAACATCTTCAGCTAATCTTTAAGGTAGTGTCTTTCAGAAACACTACTAAGCAGGACTGTCCATACAAGTCTTGAGATGATACGGTATGTTAACTTGATTCACTTTCCAACGTGTTAAGCTGATCATCTATGAAGGAATAAATAGCTTAACGCGATCCAACCAATAACTTAACGTCATTTAGATCTCCGTACATTTACCAGCGTCAATGCTAAAAATCCGTCGATGAAAGAAAGGCCATAAATTTAAACCCATGGCGTAGGAAAAGGAATGCGGGCTCAAGCCCACAGCCCATTGGCTATCAAGCATTATTTCCTTTAGGGCAGTATAAAATGACCGTCTTTAAAGCCACTTGAGCCCTCATAATTTTTTAATTGCTGCGCTACTGCTTCAAGCATCGAAGTTAAATGCGAATTTAGATAAACAATGCGAATGACAAAAAATGATGCTAACTTCTGTGCACTTATTTTACCAGAAAAATATCTTGAGGTTCGGTTAGCTTTACACACCATCAACTTTACAAATAGCATCAGTAACTTCAATTCGTAAGTGTTTATACAAAAATTATAATAAATTATAAAATGCTGAAAAGCAGCGAGATCTATCTGATACTCGTCAATTCGCTCTAACATTAAAAACTACGCTCCATAAATTTTTGATTATCTTTAATGTATTTTACCTAGGAGTTGAGGTTAAATTTTGCACCAAATTTGACGCTTACCGAATCCAAATTTTTTAAATCTCATCTATTCACATCCCCTTTATTTTCTATATTATTTTAATAATAAGAGCAGTGGTTAATGAATAAATATTAAAGATAAATTAAGGTTATTAAGAAACCAAACTGCAGACCGTTTAATGTCTTAATAAAAATAAGGCGTCGAAAATGTGTTATTCGAACTGGTGGCATATTACTACTGTATTAGTATGTTATGTTCATGTTGTTGTTGAATACCTAGGAAAAAATTGCCTAGGAATTTTTATATTGCACATGCACGATTTTATATAGTAAGTAATTAAAAAGAACGATTGCGTGTTTAATAAACTGCTTTTTATGCAAAAAAAATAATATTTTTGTTTCTTTTCCTTGCATGTTCGCAGTAAATCTGAGAAACGTTTATATTTCTGCCGCAAGTAATCATGAAGCGAGCTAAAATCGGCTTAGCGTGCCTTGGAATAAATCATGCTGGCACAAATGCATGGAACAATCCACCGCAAACGAGTAAATCCTCTCTATCTTTAAACAAATTCAAACGTGAAATAAGAAATTTTTTCAAGGTTTAGGGGCATCTTCGGTTCTTAAAGACGACTTTCTTTCTTTCCCCATTTGGGACACATTGACAAATTATTAAACAAAGGAAATCAATTTTATTGCATAACTGGAATGTTTTCTTTACAAAGTAAAGTGAGAATGAGATAGTGGCGAGCGTATAATATTGTGATAGTGAGTGGTAAAAGATGTTTTTATTTTCTTTTTATAATATAAGTCATATTTATTTGCAATATAATTCAATGTATATTCTCTGGGGCAGCATGGACTTTGTCAGACTTTGTTTTTACCCATTGTTGCCCGGATGGACATAAACTACGACTGTTTATCGCGAAATATAACCACGATATATCCCTGTAAAAATGTTCATGATCTCTCCAAAATAAAGTTGCTGTTATTGTAAGTAAATATAAAACGTGTTTTTCAAAACTAAATCTCATTTTGTGTCATTTGCTCGCACAATATAATATACACTGTAATAAAATCGTCGTGCATGATATGTTTTACATTAAAATAAAACAAAAGAATTTCAAATTTCTTGGGTGTAGTATGTATTTAAAATTCTAAAATTCTCCGTTGTTTTTCTCTTTTCTTTTTTTTCCTATTTTAAGCTACGTTTTATATATATACTTTTAGTATAATAACATTCCAAATTAATGAAAATGCGTTTTTATTTAAAATATGAATAGATATGTAAATATTCCTGCGAGAATTTATGAATTTTAGTATTGTCAGAACTTAAGAAAAAATTTTTACTAATGTTTTTTAGGCATAGTAATATTAACGTCGACGTAATGGCATAGTTAGATGGCGAAACTTTTGCAAAAAAAGGAAATATTTTCTGCGTCCGATGGGGCGCGATCCCATGACCCTGTACAATCTGGGTATGAGCTCTACCAACTGAGCTACTGACGACGAACATATTTAATGCGTATTTTCGGAAACCGGTTATTTTGCATAATGGGACATGCATGGACTGCTTTTTAAACCAAATTGCAAAGAGATCGGTATTAAATTCATCGAAAAGCCCGTTGCAGCAGATATATTTATACAAGTCGAACACTACGCAGATTAAATTAAGAAACAATTTTTATCCTTATAATAATACCTTTATATTTTATATTACTACGCCTGAAATAGTTGATAACACTTGTTTCTTAATTTAATCTGCGTAGTGTTTGATTTGTATGAATGTATAAACTATTACGCAGTAAAATTACAAAAGTCAAAATGGCAGACATAAAAAAATATTTTAATTTAGAAATATCCATAATTTCGTGTGCGATAAAAGGTTTTGTTATATTTATCGTAAAACTTTTTACAATTTTCTCTATTTTTTAAAATAAATTCAATTTCCTCCTAGTTCACCATCTAGTGATGATTAGTAAAATTTAACTACAAAAAATAGTAATTATTTTATTAATTTTCTGTATAACAAACACTATTTGATTTTTCTTCAGCGTAAAATAAGCAGTTAGACAATTTTTCCGTTCTCTAAGTTACGTTATTTTGTCGTGTTTATTTTTCTATTGCTATAATTAGGTATACACTTAATGTTTAATATATTTATATTTTTTTCTAAAAATATAAATTTTACGTACATTATGTATTAATGCTATTACAAGCCTCATTTTCCTAATAGACTAAACACTCACAGCTCATCCAATTAAAAGAAAAAAAACATGGCATAAAGTTAAATACAAGCAGTTTATCAAAGGTAGCCCGGATCTGTTGATAAAAGTTATACCTTTACTTCATGTTATGCTACAACACAACGATAAGGAGAATGCGATTGAAAATACTTGATTTCCATCCACCTAAGAATTTGTATATTTAAATTAAATTCAAGCAACTTGTTTTCTCCCTGTCATTGACTTTCCCAGGAGGGTTTCTCTTAACTTTTCATTATTCAAGAGCGAGGTAGCACTTAAGACTTTCGAGCAAAAATCGCACACCTGATTAGTTTGAAGCTCAACGAAGTGTGGAAAACTAGCGCTAACCATGTTTAATGTCATAAATATTCCCCTTATAAAATCCAATGGAACTTTCGAGGATCACTTTTTAATGCTGAATTAGATTCAGAATTCTATTACTATCCTTGCATATCAATCACCAATACCATCCAGACTCTTCAAATTATTTTTAAATGGATCTTTCCTTACGGTGCTTTAAATTTTGGAGTACGGCTGCCAGACATCCCATCCATATTCTGCTGCATGCACAAATAAATCTTAATTAAATTATCTTCCAAAGGAACGCAATTCGCATACCAGTTCTATGCCGTCATTGTGAAAATTGTCCGAATATATGAGCACAGGTTATTATGCGGCGAGAAAATGTGAAATATGATTCAATTTAATCATTGGTAATTTGAAAACGGTATTTTAAATGAGACACGTTTTGCGTGAGTGTTTCTGTATCATATCAAAAGAATTTTATGTAATATGTATAATATATACGTATATGTGTATATATATATATATATATTAAATGCATCTATACTGAACTAATGTGTTTCGAATATTTAGAATATACGGGATAAACAGAATATGTTTTAAATTTTTCCCTGTCATGCGAGTTTAAAACTATAGAATGCTCTGCATTATTTCAATTAATATTTTTTTTTTCAATTTTTAAGTAGTTAGGATACCTTAATCATTGCAAGAAATAAATATATAACCCACTATTGGACTTCTGTATATCAAATATTTCTGTATTTTGGAGTCTTTATAGATTCCCATGGTCATTAAATATAAAAGGTGTTTCTGCATATCAAATTATTTTAAGAAAAATTAGGACTTTTTTTAGAAGTTCTGAAAAAAACCGTCATGGATTTAAATTTGCCGGAAATGTACTTGATGCATTTCACAGACTAAGCAAATGTTAACACTTATAAAATGCATCATAATTGAGATAGTAGGACATTAGAAAGTTTGGTAATACTACACAATCCATCCCATACTAAATTTTTTTTAAATGTTTCCAAAACATCTAGCAACAGGGCAACTGACCTACCATCTTGTTGTTTACAGTGCATTTTACGCCATGTTATTTTTCCTGAATATGTGAGGGGGATGTATCAGTGGAGGGATTGTGGGGGGATCCCACCCACCCCGCTTCGGGCTGCGCCTTCGCTGCCAATTTCAATCACATTTTAGTTATGACCGAATCTTTAAAACGTTGAATGCTAGGAAAAAAACATCAGAACAGCCTGTTATTCCTAACTGTCTTGATTCAGCGAAGTTAAAAACAGAAAGTACTAACCTTTATTAGTCTTGGTCGAAGGTGTGCGGGATATTTGTTCTTATATTTTGCTGTTTGAATTCTATCTTATGGCTGGTGATATAGTTTTGGTTTAATTCGTTTATTTTAATCGATTCATTATGCTTTATTTAATTTATTCGTTCATAAATATGAAGTAATGTCTTTAAGTTATGAATATTAATTAGATTTATAATTTCATATTATTTTATTATTTCTTTGACGGTTTTATTTAAATAAAGATTTATTTTGTTAAATACTTTATTTAGCAAATTATTTAATCTTTTTGAATTAGTTTGTGATAAATTTCCCCATATTATATTACCAGTTATTATAACTAAAAACTGCTGAATTTTTCTTTAATAAATTATATAGGTTAATTTTTATGTTTAACGGTAATAATTTATTTAATTTAGTTAGTGTTCCATTAGATCATATTTGTTTGTTAATTTTTTCAATTTGATTGTTCCAATTTAATTGCTATCGTATAAATATGCCTAAAAATGTCATAGTTTTTACTCTTTCCATAATTTCATTTCTAAGGGTTATAGGGTGGGTTGATTTTTTATAATCTTATCTTTAGTATAAAAGATCATACATTTAGTTTTATTGGTATTTATTATTAAATCGTTGTCCTTAAACCATTTTTCGATTAATTTCAATTTTTCAGTAATTTTTATAATAAATGTGTTTGAATTTGTTCCGTTAATTGCCCAAATTATACCGTCAGCAAATAATAATAATAAGTTTTGTCTAAATTCATTAAATAGTTAATTGTTGTTAAAAAGAATAAAGGTCCAAGTATTGTTCCTTGTGGAACCCCTAAATCATTTGATTTTGTGCCAGAATATATATTATCTATTTTTATTAATTGTTGTCTATCAGTAAAATAATCTTTTATTAAATTATACGTTGGTCCTCTTATACCATATGTTTTTAATTTTTCTTTTAATATTGATCTATTTTTTAGATTGAAAGCCTTACTTAAATAAAAAAATCCATAAGTTATTTCTCTATTTTCAATATTCCCTTGTATGTTTGTTATATAGTTCTAAGTAATATATCTTCGGTTGATTAATTTTTTTGAAATCCATGCTGGTTTTGATGAATTATGTTATGTTTGCTTAGAAATTGAAATAATCTTTTTTATATATATAATTTTTCAAGTATTTTATAAAATGTTCGCATTATTGCAATAGGTCGATAATTTTCTCTTTTAGTTTTAATTCTTGTTTTAAATATAGGTTTTATTATCGCTTTTTTTAGTTCTTTTGGAAATATCCCTGTTTGAATGATGACATTATATATAAGTGTTAGAGTAGTTTTTAATTCATTTTTACTTAGTTTTATTATTTTTGGAGAAAATTCTTCAATTCCAGGTCCTTTTTTGTATTGATTTCATTTAATTCTTTCTATACTTTTTCGGTTATTTCATATAAACAAATTATTTTTAATACGTTATGATTCAAATATTTTTTAAGTTCATTGCTTAATTTTGTATTTACTTTTAATTCTTTGTCGATATTTGTATAATAGTTATTTAACTCTTCTGCTATTTTTCTTGTGTCATCTATTTTTTCTTTATTTATTTCGATTATCATTTTTGTTTTCTCTTTCCTTTTTCATTTTCCCTAATAATTGATGAATTGCTTTCCATTTTTTAGTATGGTTTTTGGTTGATAATTGTTTTAAGTAGTAGTTTCTTTTTGTTTCGTTAATCTCTCTATTTAAATCGTTTCTATATTTTGTAAAGTTATTCCAATGTTCAATTGATCTTCTTTTGCATACATCTTTTAAATAATTTATTTTTGTTTTATTTTGTTTTCTAAATTATTATTAAACCATTTTGAAGTTGTTGTTTTATTTAGTTTTTTGATTCTCAAAGGGAAGCAATTTTTATAATATTCTTTCATTTTTTTTTGCGAATTTTAATATTTAGTTTCATGTTCAAAAGGTGTATCCTCTAAAATCATTTTCCAATTTATGTCTTGTGAACATTTTTGAAATGTTAATATACTTTCTGTTTAATAATTTCTGTATTCAATAATTTTTTATACGTTAAGGATCATAATTTACCTTTGAAAAAATTATTGGATGGTCGCTTATAACCTCATCAATAATAGTGGATGTACTAACGTTTATATTAGTAAATACCAAGTCAATTTTACTTGAACTATTTGGTGTCACTCTCGTTGGTTCGTTAATTTGATAAATACCATTTGAAGAATACACCACTACGCTTTGAAAAAATACGTTTACTAGAATTAATAACCATCCAAATCCTATACTCTGGTTTCGAAAATGCTCCTTACCAATAAAATTCTGGCACTTAGATCAAAATAATCCCTGATCTCCTACTTCACATACCGATTCTAAGCTACGAACACTATATATAACAAAAGACTGCATTGCACTGTATAGAGAGGATAGGTTATCCAGAAGACATAATTTTACCTTATCTATTTCTAACTATACAACATTGTAATTGGATTTACTGTTGATTCAGCTCCTACTGCACAATCCTGCTACATTGATGACACTCCTGCTGCACTGATGACTTTCCTGCTGACGCAAAACAAAATTAATGGAATAGCATACGACATGAGTGCCCATACGAGTACTTCTAGCTGGGGCTGAGAAAAATTAACAAGTAATTTTAGGGGGGTCTGAAAACAATTATTAACCTACTTTTCAAAGCGGTTGAGAATTTTAGTGAATGTACAAGATACCAAAACGCTACAAAAATAATTGATACTACTTGACAATTAGTAATGAGCTAAAAAGTACCTTATTTTAAAATGTGACTGTAAAACTTTTGAAAGTAAATGCATAGCAGAATTAGGCAAATAAAATTTTTCAACTATTAGGTGGGGCTCGTGTTCTCCCTCTGCCCCCCATATGGGCACTTATGGTACAGAGTTTGTCCCAGAAGTTCCCGGAATGATTTTTTGTAGTTGGCAACGCTGGCTGACGGGGCGGAGAAGTTGGTGGGGGATCTGAGCTTGGAAACGAGACCGGTATCAGTCGCCTGCGGGCAGTTGTTGAGGCAGGGTCACGCTCCGCGCAGAGGTATCTACTGCACCCTCGTCGATCAAAAAATGGACCAGTTTTTGGAGCAGCGTTATGCAATCAAATTTTGTGTGAAACTGGGTAAAAACGGGGCGGAGACACTCGAAATGCTTCGGAAAGCCTACGGTGACGGGGCGATGAAAAAAAGCCAAACTTTCATGTGGCACAAGCGGTTCCGGGAAGGTCGGGAGTCCGTCAACGACGACGACCGCTCTGGACGCCCGTCGACATCACAAACGGACGACTCGGTGCAAAAAGTGCGTCAAGTTTTGGACAATGACCGACGATTAAGTGTTCGGGTGATTGCAGAGGAGTGTGGAATACCCAAAACAATCGTTCATCGCATTTTAACGGAGGATCTTCAAATGAGGAAAGTCTGCTCGAAAATGGTGCCAAAAGTCCTGACGAGTGAGATGAAGGAGCAGCGTTTGTTGAAGTGCCAGGAATTGCATGAACGCTACGAAACGGACCCAGAATTTTTGGACAGAGTGATCACAGGGGACGAGACGTGGATTTTTCAGTACGATCCCGAATCAAAGCGCCAGAGCAGCGAGTGGCACACCAAGGAGTCTCCTCGCCCGAAAAAAGCAAGGATGAGCAAATCGCGAATCAAGGCAATGCTCATTGTGTTTTTTGACAGAAAAGGTGTAGTTCACAGTGAATTCGTGCCACAAGGACAAACAGTCAACAAGGAGTTTTACTGTGAAGTGCTCAAACGGTTGCGCAACAGGGTTCGACGCGTCCGAAACGAAATTCGCGACAATTGGATCTTGCACCATGACAACGCGTCAACCCACACCGCGCTCATTGTCTCCGAGTTGCTGGCCAAAATGGGTGTGGCAACGCTGCCCCAGCCGCCGTACAGCCCCGATCTGGCACCAGCGGATTTCTTTTTGTTCCCAAGGATCAAAAGAACCCTGAAAGGAACTCGGCATGGGACGCTGGAGGCGGTAAAAGCAGCCGCGACGACCTCACTGAAGGAGATTCCCGTTGACGACTTCCAGGGCGCCTTCAATGATTGGGTGAAGCGTTGGCAACGGTGCATCGAAGCAGGGGGAGAATACTTTGAAAAGTTCTGAAAAGATTGTAAACTGATATTGAATAAATGATTTTAAAAAAATCATTCCGGGAACTTTTGGGACAAACCCTGTATACAGCGACACTTTCATACCTAGTTTGGAATTACATCTAAAATTTTATCGACTTCACAGATGTATTGTAAACTCTACAACATGTATAATATTAATTATTCTACCCGTAATTTCTAAGACAGAGGTTGAACAATATTTGTCGTTGCACTCAGAGACAATTTATAACTTGTAAAAATAAAGCCCGATATTAATCTCATGCTACTTTTGTTGTTAAACTGAAAATTATTACCCAACTTTTCCCCCTATTTTACAATTCTTCAGATGCTTTTCTGTTAACAAGCACTTCTCTTTTTTCTCATAAGTAAAATTAATATTTTTATTTGCAACGACGCATTTAAAGGAAAACACGACGTTCGAATCCTGGTATCACGATCCTAGATTTTGTTTTTAGAAAGGCCATTTTTTTCGATAAAGACCACCAATCTATCAAATATTAAACACCTTTTTTCTTCATTTTAGTGTTTCAAACGTATTTTTGAATTAATGTCCATCAAATTTCCTGATGTAAAATATTTTTTGTTCTTCCCTTCAGCTTATCGCTTCACACGGCTGACAGCGGCAAATAATTTTTTTAAATAAATAAAAAAAGATGCTCTCATCTCCAAGATCCGACTCGGAACCCAATGTAATAAAAATTCAATTTATTCTTACCGACGATCAAACTGCCAACTCTTAGTCTGTTGCGTGATGTTTATTTTTATCATTTTAGTTTATTTTGTCAATTGAACGTAGAAATAAGGCCGCTAGTGCCTATGAGGGGGGGCTCTAAACATGTACAAGACCCTAGTACCTCTGTATCTTAACGAAAATAATTCGCAAAATAAAATTTTATTTTAGGAAATGAAACGAAACTTGCGGCAAGATTGAAAATATTGGTTGTTGTTGCATACTTCCACGTGATTTATATTTAATAAGTTTTCCCCCAATTTTTTTAATTGTAAAATCTTTAATCAAATCATCAAAATTATTCTTATGTATCACACACACACACACACACACATCTGCTTCTACGCTTAATAGAGCTAAGACAATTAATCTGCCTTTTAATTTTCCCATTTATTGTGGGTGCCATTTTCCACCATATAATTCGTTGTAATTCCAGTGATAGGAAATTTCTGTGGCACCCCTTTCTTTGATGCCCTAAGCACGTGCCTATTTTACTTAATGGTTATTCCAACCAAACGCAGACACATAAGAGGGGTCACGGGGGTCATGACGCCCAAAAATATATTTTTTATTGTATAAAATTCCAACTTTCATTATTAATGAAGGGCGTTATTGCGAGAGGCAAATTCTGTCTTGACCCCTCCAAAATGGAAGTCTGTGTCCGCCCAGTCTAACCCTACATAAAAGGTTCGGATTCCTAGGAAAAACTGTAATTTCACAGTCCTACGGGGGTGCAGGAGCACAACTAAGAGGAAAGCTGGGGTAGAACTCGAACTCGCACCCCCCCCCACCGGGGCCTGTTTAAGCACCCTTCCAGACCTCCAGTTTTTAAATTTTCGAACAAACGAAATATTTTGGCAGATCTCAATAACATAGGTTTTAATATACATCATCCCTCATTTTTATATAATTCCAGTAAAAATAAAAGTAAATAGAAAATATGTAATTCGTCAACTCTTATAGAATGCTATACCGAATCCAAACTACAACGCAATACACTCATTTTCTATTTGAAATCCTAAATAATTACTATCCATATTCAGACTGAATCAGAAATAGATAACTGTTGAAAAATTATGTTATCTTATATCTGAATATATTTTTCCCAGTTTATCCATTTGTTTTCCGAAACCAAACCACAGGAAAGATAAAGCCCCTGGCCGTTGCATTATCTTGGTAAATTGAATATTCCTCTTGGTAAGTTAGTTTCAAATAGAGAAGATGTAGTACATATAACTTAACTCCCGAAAATAAGTGCCTTGGTGCTCTTCCTGTTCCTATATTTTTCCTTCCTTCTTTCCCATATACCATATATTATTTATTTTCATTCTTATGCACGTGCTTATATGCAAGGTACTAAACTTTTCTTTGTTAGAGATAAATTTGAAATTCATGGCATTCAACAACTCATATCAAATGCTTGTTATTTTTTTAAAAATTTCTTTCGGAAAAATATTTAAGCCGTCAGGGATCTTCGAGAGTTTTTCGTTTGAAATATATTTGTGATATCATACGCTACGGAATATTTGAGTTAAGTATTAAAATAAAATTCAAAATTTATGTCGCACCTACGCTTAGAAACCTCTATATTCTATTTTGATGGCAAAGTTGAAAATAAGGAAAAGCACACGAGGGAAGGCTTTATATGCGAGATTTATATGCGCTTGAAATATTGCAATGCCTAATGTATGTATTTCATGCACAGCATATATAATAAATTTAGATATGTGTTCTTAATTTAATAAACAATTTTGAGAATTATTTCATAAGTACTTTCAGCACTTCAATAATTGCAAACTGCACTTGCTTCCAAGTGAATTTTTTAAATTGAATTTATTCCTTTACTTGATATTTGTCACCTTAGGATGTTAATCTCATTGAACTATATGTCCATGTTTTATGGCGAAGAAGCAACTAGGATTATACGGCGTCAGAGTCTCTCTGTTTCTCCCTCTCTCTCTCTCTCTTCATCTGAAAAGTGAGTTGCATTTCGAAACGGGCTTCAGTCAAAGTTAGACCATGGTAAATATTAAGAGGGTACACTTGTACAATCCAATTGAAGAAATATTTGCACAAAATTTATTAGTGCAGGTAATTGATCTTGAAAAGTAGATTGAAAAATATAAACGTTGCTCATGGCTATTTCGATAGCTGGCATTATCAGAGCTTGGCCACTGTTGTTTATAACCGTAATGCTGATCGGAGTTGCCTAATTCCAGTTTAGAACCTTGTTACGTTAGTCAGGATTCGTATGTATTGGATGTGTCGTTTCTAGCCTTAAGGCACAAGAGATTTTTCCAAGTAGGCGAGACAGTGTTGTTTAGGCTTTAGCGACAAAGTCCTGTATAATGCTTGATCAACATCACGGTTGCAAATAGAAACGACCATATTTTGTAATGATAATCTGCGTGCTGTCGAAATAACTGTCATCAACGTTTATATTTTTTAAATTAATGTTTCAAGATCAATTAGCTGCACCAAAAAATTTTGTGCAAATATTTCATCGATTCAACTATGATACCTATTCTTATTGGCCTTAACTTTATTGCTTGAACTTTATTATGAACATAAGTCCATAAACATAAGATCCATTATAAACTAATGAATTCCTACAGACCTCTGTACAGGATTTTTTTTTAAAAAAAGCGTGGTTTTATAAGAAAAACTGCGTCCTTTAATGAATTATATTTTATAGTTATACATGTTTTCCAAATAGAGTTGTTATATAATAATAATAAAAATAATTACAAATAATCACACAACCGATCGGATATATACATAACCCTAATTATTAAAATTAGCAGAACCGCAAATATTATCGATGTAGCAATCCCAAACACAAACAACATACAAAAAAGCATTTACAACAAAAGTTACCAAATATCAAGACCTCAACTATGAAATTAAAGATATGTGAGATATGGAAAGAGTTGACGTTGTTCCTGTCATTTGCGAGCAATATATCTAATACCATTAATAATAGCAATGCTAGTTCATCATATCGAACGTTCTTGCTTCTTTGATTTTTCGCTTTGGTTACAGAGTAGTTACAGCACTGCCACAACAATAGAGAATAGATACATTCTGCCTTCACTTGACAAAGGGAGCAGTTGGCTCCCGAAACGTCGTGTTTTTAAACCTTACGCCAGTGTCGAAATAACTGTTTGTTATGGAATCTCATGGTGAAACTCTGTATTGTTTCGTTAACAATAGAAAACTTGCCCATAGAAAGCCTTATATAAGCTCGTTTAAAGGAAAATTACTGAAGGCCTGTAGCTTGGTAAGTGCAGCACCTGACCGGCAATCAGGAGGTCGTGGGTTCGGGTCCCACCAGGCGCCGGAAAATCATTCTTTTCTTTACGAGTAATATAACGTCTTAAGATCTAATAACAACCATACTGCCCAGGAGCCTGGAAATACTTGAAATTGTCCCCAACACTTACATTGAGCTACAAAAAGCCACAATTTTAAACACATGCCGAACAGTCAGGAAGTTCCTGGACACAACACCCGAATAACCTACAGAAGGAAGTCTTAAATACTTGGCACTGCCCGTTTCAAGTTTGTACCGCCAAGGGCGAGAGCACATGCAAAATAATAATAGTTTATTCAACCACACATACAATATTTTATGTCACATGACTAGAGCAGTATGAAAGTTATAGCAATGAAGAGAAGACATATTAAATTATTTTGGGCTTGTATTAGAAATGGAAAAGAATATAAAGCCGTAGCTTGTGATGAGGTTCTCTTCCAGAATGCAGTGATATTGATGAGAAGGAAGAGTAGATGTTGGTTTAAGAGGTGGGTGTTGTGAACCTCATGTATATTAAAATAAACAAATAAATTACTCGATACTTGTGAAAACATACTGCCGTTATAAACCTGTGTACACTTTTAAAGAAAAACTCCCCAACGGCTTTTCGCTTTAGTGCAAAACGTCTGTCTCTGTATCCATCCGTACGTACCTCCATAGGAAACGAAATACATGCAGACCTTTTTTCACTGTAGATTTTCTCGCAGATTTTAAATTAAAATGTTATGAAACCAAATTCACAGCAATCATAACAGAAGTTTAAACCTTCCAACCCCTGACTTTTGTGCATATCCTTAAATGCTATGCTTATGTTAATGTTAAAGTTATATTGATCTAAATATATAGAGACGTTGGTATTTTCAATAATGAATGTGAACTTTTGAGCAGAATTAGTTTATCATCCATGATTCATTAGCATAAACAAATGACGTAGTGTCGTAAAGAATTGTCCGCATGTTTTAAATGTAGCGCTTCAACTCTTAAAATAACTTTTGGTATTATTTCACCACAATAGGCCAACGTAAAATAAAACACAGATAAAGTGAACTATTGGTTCCATTTGAAAAACAAATTACGAAAAATTTAGACTGCGACAAATAACGAGCTAACCGAAATGGTGCATTGCTTGAGGGAGAATTGGATACTGCGTTGAGAGCCTAGGAAATGGTTTTCAAATCATATGCTTTCAATCTGCGATTTCTGCTCGAGAAACCTTAAATAGACCAAAGTCAGATTTAAAAATACTCTATAACAAAATAACAAAGCAAGGAAGTCCCCCCAGCATTTTTCATGGCACGCCTATAAAGAGCTAAATATGCTAAATTGTGCCTGCTGCAGGACTAAATTTCTCATTTCATCCATCCAGCTCTGTTTCAGATAATTCATCTCCAAACGTTCGAATTGGAAAAGGATATAAGCTGTTGGTTTACACATATGCTGCGGTTCATTGAAATTGATTCGTCTTTAATAAAATAAAACTACACAGGCAGATTTTTCAGTCTTTGCGTCCTTGTTTTCCGGGCACACATTATAACAGCAAAGCAAAGAATTATATTTAATGATGAGTTTATGAATATTAGTGGTTCTTATCCTATTTCTGTAATGAAAGTCCATATTTGGGATAGACCTATTAATCTCAGAGTTGTTGAGAGCAAAGTTATCACCTTCAAATTTATCTCCAAAGCACTCATTATCAAGGTAAACGTGGACTAAATTCTAAACTTTGAAAAACGTTACAAAGGCGTTTAATACAAGAGTTTATTGAAAATTCTAATTATCTATAAAGAATATGCCTACCTATATTTTATGCCGTTGCAATATGGTAAGAAATGGAACGAATCGAATTTATACAAACTTGTAATAAAGAAGTGTTTTATTAACGATTGAATAGAATAAAAGGTGCTAAATTTTTTAAAGATGGCTGCAGGAGTAGTTAGAACGTGTCGGAGAATGAAATAACCTTCATATTGAATTGCCACCCTCCATACCCCAGATCTGACTTGATGGGTGTTGATGCTGTGTTTCAACTATTTCTGGGCGCATCGTTGGACCGTATTGTTATGCCGGCCAAGATATGTGCCCCTATATGCCAACTTTACTGCATAGCCTCATGCAGGTCAATACGTCCTCTCCCTCGAAGTCAATTAGCTTGTTTTACTCTATACATAGTTTACTCTATACATTATATAGTATTCTTATATTCTTCTTATTGTATAGTACTCTATATATTATACATATTGTTTTACTCTATACATGACCATATGAGTACCTCTATGGGGGAAGGGAAACTGAGAAAAATTATTACCTTCTTCTCAAGACTGTCAAACATTTTAGTGAATGTACAAGATACTAAAATGCTACAAAAATAATTGATACTGCTTGACAATTAGTAATGAGCTAAAAGTACCTTATTTTCAAATGCTCTTGTAAATCGTTTGGAAGTAACTACACAGCAAAATCGGCCAAATCAAATTTTTGAACTTCTAGGGGGAGATCGATCCCCTCTGCCCCCCACGTGGGAGGCTATGCTTATAAGTTTTAGGTATAATGAGCAATTTTAAAGCCCTCCCCAATTCGGTCTTTGTAAAAATTTATGTTTGCAAAGGTAATAATTCCCTAAAAATGCATTAAATATCTGCTTCGCAACGCGCCTGGTTTCGCCCATATAGTAAGCGAAATTACTATGAAACACTAATCATCACTTTGATGTTTTTATACGAATTTTTAGACAAATGAAGTAGGCGGTTCTTTATGTTGCGATTTCAATTTTATACAATGTGTTTTACTTATGCGTGTTATCCGTTATATCTTTGCACATTCCATGTTACTAGGTATTTAAACATTCGTCGTTCACATTTTACTGAAATTGGCTTTATTTTAACAGACATTATATTCGTCATTTTATAGTTTTCATATTGCAAGCAAAACAATCAATTAAATACGAAACTATTTTTATCAATGTTTTTTAGGGGTGGTAATAGTTTAATTTCACCATCTAACCATGCCATAACATCGGCGTTACTATTACTACGCCTAAAAAACGTTGATAAAAATTGTTTCTTAATTTAATCTGCGTAGTGTTAGATTTATATAAATAAATCAACTAAAAATTTGATAAGTGATTTTGAAATACATATTTTTACAGGTATATTTAGCATACACTTAACGCAGGCATACGAAAAATATATAAGTATATTTCCCGTATAGATGCATTTGGATGAATGTATTGTATTTAAATCTCCTCCAGTCACATGCATATTTCCTTACGTCTTCCAAAATTTATTAGATAATTAAAAATTAATTAAAATCTCCTTTAATTCCTAGAACTCTTCAAATTTTCAAAAAAAAAAAAAACAGTGCACAGCAAGATCGAATTATAAGCGTAGCATCTACTTTTTCTGAACCAACATTTAAACAGCTCCTGTTTTATTTCATTAAGAGCAGTATATTTATTGTTGTTCATTATGTCCTCTGTGGTTACGTGCCTCATGAGAAAACGCTTAGAGACTAATTGGATTAAAAATTGAGTTACAAAGGTCAACTCATGCTCGAAAACCCGTCAAGTTTAAAGCAATCCCGAAAACCAAAAAATATAATAAAATTCTATTTCGCCTTGAACTATAATAAACATCTGTTACCACCAAGTTTATGACGGAAGTTCAAAAGTCCAAAAGAAAGTTTACCCCACAAGAACTGCAATTCTAACTTCGATAAGGAAAGCTTAATTTTTACGATTTCGGCCGTCAGAAGGTTTTAGATATTTCATTGAATATATTACGCCTCAAAAACTGTATTACAGGATTGAAAAATCCTACTTACACGAGTCCAAGAAATCGTAAAACTTTTTGAGTAGGTACATTCAAAATTGGCCATGTAAGTGAATTGTAGAAAATATATTTCAGGATGTGTTCATCTGGGACAAAATATTACGTAAATTATCATCTTATTTAATTGGAAAGCATTTATTTACACTTATATATACATTTAAATATAAATTAGTCTTCAGTTTGCCAAAAAAAGTAAAAATTTATCCATATAATGTAATATAATAAAAGCAATCAGACAACTTTGAGCGGTTTGTTATTTATATAAATAATAGAAATGCATCATCTACGTATCTTAAGTAACACGTGTTTTCAGCAAACGGTGTAACTACAATCTGCTCCATATGTCTTAGCACATACTCTGCGATAATACCCGACATGGGGCACCCCATGGGTACCCCTGCGGTTTGCAGGAATGTTTGGTTATCAAATTGGAAGAAATTGTTATTGGTAACGAGGCGTATGGCAGACGCTATTGATAATACATCCTGGTTAGAGAACATATTAGATGCAGATAATGTGCGCTGAATGATATTTATCGCAAGGTCAACAGGTGTGTTGGGGTATAAATTAACGACATCTAGAGTCAACATTTTAAAGTCAGAATTGATTGGGGTATTCTCCAAGGTACTCTTAGCTTGTAAAGATGATTCTATGGAATAGGGGCTGGGGGGGCAGTTGTCCTTAAGGATTTTTGAAAGCGCTTTCTCCAAATTAAATGTAGGGGAACACCTCTTAGCGACGAGTGGTCGGAATGGCGGGGGGCGAGAAGGTTTATGTGTCTTGACCGTGAAGAAAATCCGCGGAATAGTAAAGCAACTGGGAGGGTTACAAGCATGTTTGAGGGGAGGGTACACTGTGGGAGAATTCTTAATTTGTGTCAAAGCTCGAGTGAGGCTAGGTAAAGGGTTTCTCAGTACCGGGGTGCATGATAGGGACGATATAGTAGAGTTGGCTTGATTGATGAAATCACTGTAGTCCATGATGACCAATTCTTTAGTTTTGTCGGCCCGAAGGATACGAATATTGGAGTTGTTTTTCAATCCTTTGATAGCCCTGATTTCCTCCTTTTGGCTAGCAGATGGTCCCTTGTGTTTGCACTTCATGGCGTCGCGTGCAACCTTCCAACGTGCTGCTTCTTGCTGGTTGTTGGGGAGGAACGAAATTGCATGTTCAGCCTCTTGAATGATATCTTTGTAGGGGGGTTTTGTTGCTGGGTAAACAAATGACGGTCCTCTAGCTAACGCCCTCTTTTCAATATCCGTGAGTTGATATGATGAGAAGTTGCAGATATTAAATCCTGCCTGGTAATCTGGTGGAGCATCCTGGGAAGGCAACTGTTGTGATACCAACTTAACGAATTTCTTGGAAAGACACTGTTTATGTAAATGAACATGGCGCTGAGCTCTGGCAGCAGAATTAGTGTCAATCATGCGGAAAGACTCGTGAAAAGCAGCAAGCTTTAGGTGAAGGTAGTACAATTCCTCTTCAACCTTAGCAATATCGGACCTCAGTTGTCGAATGACATTACGAAGTAGAGACATTCGGCACTGGTGAAGAATAGATGAAACTTTTTGAGAGTAAGGAAGGTTGGTACTGACGTCGATGAAGTTGGGTATAATCCCACGGTTCCTACACTTAACAAGAAAGCTGAGACTGGATAACTTCTTAGCCTTTGCGACGCGTAAACTGTGGAAGCGGTTAACATCTTGGTTCATGCTGTGGAAAAAGCCACGTTTTATGGCGTAACAAAAATTTATCCTTTATATAAACGTAGTTTACTAATAATAAATAAACGAAAATTTTATTTTGACGGCACATTTTTTTTATATAGTGGGAGAAATTTATAATGATCTCAAAGAAACCGCGCAAATACGGCCGTAATAAACAACGGTTGTTATAATCCAGATTTATTAAAAGCATAGAATCACAATAATTTTTATACTTATTTATTCCAAAATTATATACTTCTAAACAGGGGCGAACAGGGTCCACTCAAAGGGCGCATACCTTGAAATATCGGAGGGTGCGAATCCTTGACCTTTCAGAAGCGCGAGTTCTATGGCTCATGAGGGCGCACTGGCCCCGAAGCCGTTTGTCCTGCGGGCCAGACCGGCCCTGCTTCTAAACATATATTTTTTATTCTAAACCTTCGTAAACCGATATAATGTGATACAAGAATTTTCCGTAAGATAAGGAGCCCACTTATTTTTAATAAGCTACAAAATCATTATAGCTGTCCCCTAAATCCTTTATACAAAAAAATAACTCTCTTGTATAAAGTTGCGACGTTATACACAGTATAAAGCGCCGTTATAATCTATATGGTTAACATGTATCAGAATAGGATATCAAACCTCTTGTGGTGATCGTATCTCGCTTTACTTTAATTGTTATTAGCATATATATGTACATATCACTTTAATTGCTTTACTTAAAAATATACTTTTCAGTCTGCCGTCATAACCCGCATTGCTATAAACGTTATTTTTACTGTATTTATTTTAAATATATGACGTTGGACAATAAAATAATTGGACTTTCACAAGTTTGTGTATAATTATTAAATCTCATGCACTTTAATAAGTTTTATATATATAATTATTAAATCACTCATACTTTTAACAAGTTTTGTATCATTATTAAATCTCGTGCACTTTAACAAGTTTTGTGTATAATTATTAAATCTCATGCACTTTGATAACACAAAATAAGTTATTTATTATTCTATAAGTCGCTATTTTTATTATTATATGAGCCGCTACACGTAGTAAATTTTAAAAGACGATCCCTATTTTCAGATCCTTCTAATCACTAAAAAGCAAAAATTTATTATAATCTCCAAATACGTACAAGTTACTCAAAGGAACGATATGAAATGAAATATTTTATTATATTATTATATTTTATTTTACTATAATTTAAATAATATAATTAAACAAAGAACCGGCCGTGAAAATGTTTCTCTAAGCAAGACAGTAAGTATAATTAAAGCCTTTTCATACAAAAGTTTTAGATCCACACTTAGCCGTTTGCTGTAGTAACGCATTATACCCGGGGAAAAAATCTAATTAGTATCTTGTAAATTAGCCGTAATTGTTCACACTACCCTCTATGCCTAACTATTCATCTAGTACAGTTGCGGCTTCTTTAATTAAATCTGGCTATATTTATGTGCATAAATTCTCCACTTATGCAAGAGATAACTATCAACCCTAATATCTTGTCTTAATACGTTCATCTCTTCTGCTGAAGTGTTATTTTCATTCTTGGACAAGAACTGCAAAACTATTGTGAGAGATTTTAATGCACTATATTCAAAAAAATTGTCTAATATTCTATCTAATATCTATTATATATTTTAAGAAATGATCTAATAATAATCATAATGCAAGCTTCGCGTTCAGAAGCAAGAGACTGGATATGCCATAACACATCTAATGTATAGACATATTCCAGATCGCCTCATGAACTGTCTTGGACACAAAGTCAATGATGACATTAAGTTTTATACATAAGCTATAAATATTTACATACACACAGTCCGTCCTGGCTTTTAAAATTAAGCTAACCACCCAGAGAAAACTATTTAGCAAAGAATCCTGCCCATGTTAGTTCTGAATACAGGCCTTAACAAAGATGCCATTTAAGAAGACGACGTTATTTCATATTCTGCTCGTAAGAAGCAATGGTCGTAGCAAGAAACACAATACAAAGGAAGCTTTTAAAGTTGCGTAGGAGGCTTAAATTTTTTAAAAAAATTGAGCTTTAAATTTTTGTTTTGATAAACTAACCTATATTTGATGCTGACATATAATTTCTAATTCCATAAACTATATATGCTTCGTTTCCATAAACATGTGGGAGTAATCATTATGTAACTATGATGATTAAAAATTCAGGGGTTTAACAATAAAATTAGATGTCCTTTAACCTAAAATTTGGCCCCGTATGCACTTTTCCAACGTGTCTATTTATAAATTTGGGCCTGAGACAAAAGTAACAGTCTTAAGACGTGGGGATCCTGAGCTACCGTCCATCCAAAAGACTGCTTCAATAAATTTAGCCAACAATTTATAAATGCCGTGAAAGGTTTATTCAGAAATGGTGAATAAAGGAGTATTGTTCGACTTGTGATTTACGGTTATTCTGTATAAATTGTTCGATCGTCTCCAATAAACGAAGGTTTTAACGTAAGCTGATAAATCTCAAGTTAAATATTAAATAATTTTTTATTTAAATTTATGAGAAAAATAAGAGAAAAAAATTCTTTTTTTTTCTCCTATCAATCTTATTAAAAATATATTTTTATATTACCTTTTTCTGTCCACGACAATTACACTCAAAAATACGAATAAATCACCGATAGCACTACATTACATTACGTACATTGATAGTGCCACATTGCCCTGCATACTTCGATAGTACGACATAATCTATATCATCTGTAAGTCAAATTCGATAAAAAAAATTTATGAAAGGAGTAAATCTATATAAAAAAATTATATTTCCGGAAAAAATTCCTTGCAAAAAAATTTAGTGTTTAATGATTATCTAGGTTTTTAAATAGGGATTTTTTTTATTTACGCATGATTGTGTAACGTCAGATAATCTCTTGTGTCTGTAGATGTATCTATGTTTTCAGATGGCGCACTTCAAATCTTTCCGCACATAATAACGCCAATGCTGGCCGTAATTTTTCCTTATGGACAAATGGACAAGCGCAGTTGTTGCTTCATGATAGTTGCTCTACACACTGCATCCTCCTTCAACTACAGCTTAACTCTTCAGACAAGACTGCAAGTTTTCTGCCGTCTTGCGTTCAGTAGTGGTATTCACGAATTCCCAAGCTGGATGTCTTTCCTCATATTACGTAGTCATGGCCATGGGCTGATACAGACTTTTAAAAAGGGGGGGCCC
>QLNU02003225.1:119523152-119557931 GCA_006491805.2 Dysdera silvatica | reverse complement strand
TTTCTAAAGAACAGATTAAAATATAAATACATTTAAAACGACATTGATATTGTATTTTTATAACATTGATACAGAAAATAATAAATGGAACATTTCCATGGATAAAAATTATAGAAAATTGTTACAAGAAGGGTTGGAATAAAAAAAATTGCTAAACGAAATAAAAAGAAGAAACAGATTATACTCCAGATTTATTAGAACGAAGAAACTTGTTTATTTGAGTAAATATAGAGAAATGAGAAACAAAATAAATAAGTTAATACTAACAAGGAAACAAGAATACTACAAAAACTGTTTTAGGGATATAGATGCTTCGAATAAATGAAAAATATTAAATAAATTAATAGGAAAAACAAAGACAAGAAAGGAAAATTTAGAAAGGATTAATGAAGAAGGGTTCCCTAAAAACAGACGATCGTTAAGTGGAGAATTTATTGAATGAACATTATGTGCATATTGTTGACACTGAAATAGATACTAAATTAGATAAAAATTAAACTAAGGAACTTGATTATAGACTTTATTCACAAAGAGAAAATAATCAGACCATGTATGCCAGATAAATAAATGAATCAGAATTATTGAAAATTTTACAAGCTTTAAACATAAATAAGGAAGCAGGTGTAGATAAAATGAAACCAAAACTAGTCAAATAAAATGCAAACATTTTTCTAAAACCATTATTGATAATTTATAATGACATTATTGAACAGGAAAAGATACCAGATGGAATGAAAATTACAAAAAAGTTTCCAATTTATAAAAAAGTTGACAAGAATATTAAGACAAATTACAGACCCATCTCAATTTTATCAGTATTCGCTAAAATATTTGAGTGTTTATTATATAACAGATTAATTGATGTCACAAATAGATTTAGAATTTTGGATTATAGCCAACACGGTTTCTTGAAAGGCAGATCCACTGAAACTGCTTTGATAAATGTAATAACAGAAATACAAAAATCTCTGGAATATGGCGTTATTGGTATGGAAATTTTTTTGATTTAAGATAGGCGTTTGGCGTAATTAATAGGAGAATGTTATTAGATAAATTATTACGTCATGGTATGAGAGGCAAAATTAACAATATTCTAAATGCCTATCTTCAAGAAAGGCAGCAAATAGTACATATTAATTATATAATATATGTTTCACTTAAAAATAAATATGTTGTTCCCCAGGGGTTCATTCTTGGTCCCCTCCTGTTTTTATTGTATATAAATGATATAGAGCAAATATCTAATAATTGTTATTTCATATTATATGCAGATGATACAAGTGTGTTTATTCAGTGTAAAGAAAAATATGAGTTAACTAGGATTGCTCATGAAGTAATTAAAAATTTGAACTCTGGTTTAAAATAAATAAAATGAAAATAAACGAATCTAAAACAAAAATATTAATTTTTAGTACAAAAAATAAGAAAATTGATAGAATAGAAGATTCAGGAAAAAAGTATTGAAATGGGAAAGAAATTGAAATTGTTAAGGAAATTGATTTTTTGGGGGTGGTATTGGCAAAGGACTTGAATTGGAATAGGCAGACAGAAAGAGTAGAAAAGGAGGTGAGTTTGGGAATAGGGATTTTGAGAAAATTGTCGCGAACAGTCCCCGGAGATATATTACTGGGTCTATATTATCCATTTATATACAGTCACTTGACCTATTGTAATAGCATTTGGGAAAATCTAAATAAGAAAAATACCAGACTAATTAAATCGCTACAGATTAAATTTATAAAAATAATTGAAAAAACTAAAAGTTTAAATCAAATTATATTGTTTAGCAAATATGGTATTCTACCAATAGATAAGATATATGATTATAGTATATTAAAAATAATGTTCAAAAGAATAAAAGAAAATAAATATATAGAGAATATTGAATTAATAGACTATGAAAACAATCGAGCTTACAGAAGAAGAGATCAATATAGACTACCAAAAATCAGAACGGAATTTTATAACAAGGACATTGAATATTCGGGCTTAAGGAGTTGGAATAAAATATTAAACACTCTTAACGATATAAATATTAGCAATCTATTTAAAGAAACTGTTAGAATATTTACAAAGAGGAGATTTTGATCCATTAAATTATTTGGGTCCTCGGCCTGTTAAATCGCGCGATTTTTACTGGTGACTCGTCACGATGGATTGTGGTTATTTGTGGTTTATTGAATTGCAGTGTGTGTGTTATTGTATACATATGTATTTTCTAAGTGAAATGGAAAGTTACTACAACCATTGTGACAAATAAATAAAAAATTCTTTGATCTGATTTGATATAAGCCATCGATTTGTATACGAATGGATTACATTTTTCGTGTTTTTAATTTGAATATTATTGTGAAAGTTTTACATATACCGTATTATAAATTCTAGTCTTTTGTTAGTAGACGTTTGGGGTATCTTTATGGGGCAGAAAATTTTGCTTGTGCATGAATATAAAAATGAATGCACCTGGCATATGCTGTTTATAATTTTAGATACGGCCTTTTAGATTAAATAACTCAGTTTATAAATTTACTGGGAATTTCAGGAACTGTAACTTAATATTAGAAAAAGGGCTTTGGCGGTTTTATTTGTGTAGAAAATAATGCCGATAAGGATTGAAACAAACAGAAGTAAAAGAAAACCAAGAGTGATATATTTTCCTAAAAGAAAGTACAAAATTTTCAACTCCACTACACTTCCGAAACATAAAGCAGAAGAGAAAAGAAATAGAACTAAAATTAAAAGTTTTGCTCTTTTTGATACTGACAAAATGGAAGATGGCTTCATTTTTAAATCGAGGATATTGTAGCTTTTTCTCATTTTTTGCACAAATCTAGAAAAGCCTATTTGGCTTTTAAATATTTTTTAATAGTTGGTATATTTATGTTACACGTGTCTAATGGAATATCCCTGTTGTCTAGGTAACTCGTAAGAGCCTTTAGAAGTGCTGTTGTCAACAATATGCATTAAATTAAATCAGCAGGCATTTTATAAGTTAATAGATTCAATCGTATTCTTACGATGTAAATTAATTTCATGAAGTGCATATACAAATTCACAAGTTTACAAGAAATAAGCTCAATGCCGAAGAAATATTTTACATATATTTTTTAACTAATCACATTTTATGCCCTACGAGTTAGACATTAATGTTAGATTATTAAAACCTTTCACTATCATCTACTATACAATAATATTTGCCACCTCCGCATATTTAGCTCAAACTAGAGCTTTTTTTTTTTTGGAGAAAAAAAGGCGCCGTCCTCATCCTGGATTCGAACCAGGGTCCCCGCGTTGAGCCCGCGGTGTCTTGACCTACTAGACGAACGAGGACAAGAACAAACGCATTTTTCTCCGTATATTAGGGTGTAAGATATTATTACCCTTCACAGGGATAACACAATTACCAAATAATGGTCAACACAGAAAAGCCTCCGCGGTGTCCTGACCTACCAGAAGGGTAATAATAATATCTGTATCGTGAAGGGTAATAATACCTTACGTCCTTATATACGGAGTAAAACGCTTTTGTTCTTGTCTTCGTTCGTTTAGTAGGTCAAGTCAACGCGGGGACCCTGGTTCGAGTCCAAGATGAGGACGGCGCCTCTTTTTCTCCAACTATAAATAAAAAGCTCTAGTTTGAGCTACATATACGTGGGTGGCAAACATTATTGTATAATAAATTCCCCCACGAAAAACTCACAAAAATCTCGCCCCGGAGGCTTTTCTGTGTTGACCATTATTTGGCAATTGTGTTATCCCTGTGAAGGGTAATAATCTTACACTATCATCTACCCACTGATGTAGAGAGGGATTTCGCTGAGCACCCAAAACTGCCTTCTTTCTGGTCAGATGTGCTTGGTGTGGTGAATTGTTTAGCCGTTATGCTTACATTTCAAATATAAGCTTATCTCTTAGATGAAACATATATAGCATTGATCTTAATTTGAGTCTGGGTAGGAAATTTCGCTTACCAAACTAGTTGGATACATTAAGGTTTATTGTATCCTCTTCCTTGTTAAAAAAATGCCCTTCAATTGTCAATTTACACTAGATTTAACACATTAACTCTTTTATAAAGCGGTGCTTTCTCAGTATGTAAGGAATCGCATGAAAGTGAACGCGTGGTATCAAAAACTGATCCATTTTGGTGATTCAAACCTCGTACATAGCTCAATTATATTAACTTGTTTCTTCTTCTTTTTATTGGCTAAAATTACAATAGAAAGCTTCATGGAAAATTAAATAAAAATAAATAAATTATTATTATTATATAGAAAACTAAAATTACGAATTTGACATATTGTATTTCTTTAGTTACATCTTTACGTGCGACGAACTATTTAAACCAGGTTGTATAAAGATTCTATAAATTTAAACATCTAAATTTTGTTACTGCTTTAATTTATTTTTCTAATCATATTTGGTAATTACAATCGTGTTTTAAATTGACAAACCGCTGAAAGAGACTGAAAATTACCGTTTCATTTGAAAAAACAAGATGAGGAAGCACACTTGCGTCACATTATAAATGGTGTCTCGTCCCATAGAATTGCGTTATAATGAGGTTTTCCTGTACGCAACAATATACATAATTGAAGTGACATATTTATTTTATATTAGCATACAAAAACAAAACAAAATATTTAAACTCTTATATAAATCAATATTTTTTCTTACGCGTTAAATTATAATAAAAGGCAGAATCTACATCTGATATAGGCATTGAAGAAATGATTCTGCCAAGAAATATTCTTATAAAGAATTAGATAAAACACACGTACCTCATAGGTGCTTTTAAATTTCATATTTCTGTGGACTAGTGTTGCATGTCTAGCGAATGAATTATATTTCAAATGCTACTATATAAGTATATTTCTGCTGTCGTCAGTGGTGACGGAACGGACAGGACAACAGGCCCTCATCCCTAACACAAACAATGGCCCTAAATGGCAAAGTTTATTTATTGTATATATTATTCGCTAAAATTTGAAATTTAAACGATAGTAAAAAAAAGCCTAAAAGATCGATCCCCGGGGGCCCCAAATATCCTAAGACGTGTCTAGTCATATGCACTGATATAATAAAATACAATTTTTATTTCTATGCTAAAATTACATTCGGTGCATGGAAGAGGTATAACAAAACAAAACAAATTTATTGTTCTGGCTTCCCTTATGGTCAGTATCGCCATTTGATTTTTGATTTTCTATTCAATAAATTTTTAATGTCCATTTAAATTCGTTTTCTCTTTGACAGTTTTGTATATGATCTGGTAATTTATTCCATTTGTCAATTTCATAATTATTTTTCCCCTGTTTGTTCTTATTTTTTCTAATTTTCAAGTGTTATCTGATACTCTATTTCTTGTATTTGGATTTTTGCCTGTATTTATAGTTTCGTTATATTTATATGATGGTGCACATAGTGATCGATTCTTACCAGTTTAAAGCCTAATTCTCGAATGACAGGAGGAAGGGTTCTGGAAGAATTCACTTAATATTCCTATAAATTTCCAAAACATTGGATGGAATGATATTAACAAACAGCATCTACTTTGTGTTACTGCTTATGACAATTATGGGTAGGATTAAAATATTCATACGTGCATTCAATAGCCTATAATCATCACACTCATATAATATTATTTTATTTATAAATCCATTCAATGCCGTACGGTTACACGGAATCTGCTATAGTCCCAAAGAAATGCTTTTCAAATTACGCAAAGTATTTGCCAGTTGTCTCGTAAGTACGAAGGTAATAAAAGGTAGTTTATGAATTCAGGATTTCATCTTTTAAGAGTAAAACATGACTCAAAATAATGAATCCGCCCTCAACCAATTCCAAATGGAATGTAAAGTAGTTAGTGGAGTTTAAGTCTTTTAAAACGAACAGTTTTGTTCGTAGTGTATTGAAATGAAAATTGCAGGTTGATTGAAAATAAATAACTCCTAACTATGGATATATAAAATACAAATAAAATTATATATCCTTATGAAAGTGAAAATAATATCGTTTTTTAAAATGTAAAGTCGGTGATCAGTACCACAAAATTTCCTTTAAAAGTGTTCGGTAGAAATTATAAAAATTTGAAAAAATTCGAAAAAGAAATTTTAACGCCTAATTTCTTTATGCTAGTCACGCCACTTTTATTTATTTAGTGCCAATAGAGTAATGAAGAAATCTCCGTTCATAAAAGGTGGACATAAATATAGAAGGAAATGGATAAAAGGGGAAAAATTGTTTATTTTCTATGACTGCTTGGAAAAAAGCTTCGTCTATCACCTCTTAAAATCAAAGAAAAGAAAGAAAAAGATGAGAGGGTTGATTAGCGCCGCAAAAGGTAATTATTTTCTTTCAGTACTTTTAATTGAAGCAAGCATCCAGCCAGCGAACACCTATTGTCCCACTTCCCGATCGAAAAAGTTTTGTGATGCTTAATTGGTCCGAGTTTGCAATTTTTTTAAACGTTAAATTAATTAGCTTCCACATTTTACCTTCTTTTAATTTAATTACTTCCAAACTCTTTGATACGGAGATCGTAAAATTCCGCTAAGTGATCCTAGGAATATGCCATCCCTGGGATCCAAAGATCGATAAATCCGTATGCTCCGTTAAATCAGTTAAAAGGAGCTAGAATTTTAAATTTATAAATACCAAAAAAATGGCAAGACAATGTATAAAATACCGCAGACAAAAATCCACTGCCCTTTTTATAGCTTTTCAATGAATATGAAGAAAAATTAACGTTAAAAATGTTAAGATTATTGTAAGTAAACAAAACAATAACAAAAATATTATTTGCATCTGACATCACATTCATAAGAGTCCAGCCGAGAAATTTTTATATCTGAGCTGAAGACGTAAAATAGCGTCCCCATCCATCCCGCAATGAAATGTAGTTCTTAATAGTTTCTAGCACAAGATATTATACACATATCATTTTCTAATTCTAATATATAAACATCTGTTTAGGATCACAATATAAGCTCACGTGACTTAATTTGGCGCCCCGTTCAGCCTTTAACCCGAGGCAAGCGCCCTGTTTTCCGCACTTTTGATACGGCCACGACGAGACTGTTAGGACTTACGAGTCTGGCCTTTCAAAGTCCCACAAAAGTTTTGTCACGTAGTAATAAAAAGACAATTTTTACCATTTGTCACCCCGTTAAAATTTTAAACATTTAAAAACCATATAGGTATTTTAATGTTTACTATATTATTTGATGTATCAGATAATGGTATGGTTATTTTGTCAAAAATTAGAACTGAATTTTATAAAAAACGAATTGAATATTTGGGCATAAGGAGTTGGAATAAAATACGAAACACTCTTAAGGACATTAATAATATTAATCTATTCAGAAAAAAAAATTAATAGAATATTTGCTAAGAGGAGACCTTGCGCCATTAGATTGTTAGGGTCCTCGGCCTGTTAAATCGTATGACTTTTATTGGGGATCCATTATGATGGATTGTGGTTATTTGTAGTTTTTTGTTTTTGAATTGTAGTGTTATTGTATACATACGTATTTTCTAAGTGAAATGAAAATATACTACAACCATTGCGGTAAATAGATAAAAATTGTTTGTTTTGTTTGTTTATGACATGGATTCGACGAATTGCTTTTGAAACATTTAAAAATTAAGAAAAAATAAGAAGAAAAAAAACTGTACCCTAATTTTTGGCTAATTTAATTTTTCTATTAATTTTTTCAATAAAATAATTTGATTTGACAGTTTTCGATTATATAATATAGCGTGTTTTCTTTACCCTTTAGGCCTGAAGTGTTTGATAAGCAAATATACGTGCATTTACATTCTATTTACATTTCTACTACATCTATTTACTTTTGAATCGTTTCTTTAGGCCTATATTACGTATTTAATATATGATAACATCAACATGTTACAGGATATTTTACGCATTTATTTGTAAGTGAAGAAACAGGATACACATTTCACATACAATTTTTGACGATTTTTGCTATTTGACGGGAGTATCTAATTTTCCACGAGGGCGAAACATTACTGTACAAATCTAATTTATTTTCTGAAATTACAATTATCGGCAAATTAAAAAAAAGAGGATTTTAAGAAAAATAAATTTCTTGGTCGAAAACTGTTCTATTTGAAATTGAGGAAGAGGCTAACCTAATTAACTCGACAAAAGATTCCCTTTTGGGGGATAACTTTCCTGATATCCGAAATTGATCGAAGGTAGATAACGTTGAAAATATTTTGATGCACGCATTCGATTTACATTTATTTCCGCAAATGTGAGTTGATTTCAAATATTTAAAAGGAAAGAAACCTGTGCCATCGATAGATTCTGGAGTCCCGAATAAGTAAGAATATTGTTTATTCCTCACTTGCCCCGGCATTTATCTTCTTATATGCAGTATTTCGAAGAATTTATTTAATAATTCAAGTGGCACCGAAAGGCAGTCTTAGAGCAGAAGTCTCGTGAGTGCCGGAAAGGGACTAGTCTCTGTGAACTGTGCTATTTCTACCTTTATTCTAGCAGAATCAATGAAATGGGTAAGGATGCAATCTGGAAAAGAGATCCTTTTATTTATTTCCAAACTCTCAACTGAATTGGACATTGCGAAATCTGAAGAAAAGTGACTTTCAATCCTTTTTTTTTGTCAAAATAACAAAATGTCTTAAAATAAAAATTTACTAGCATAACAAAACAACGTGCTGAGAATCTAAAACATTTGAGTAAAGGTCAGAAATAGAGGATATAGACAGATTAGATTCAAATTAAGCTAAGTTTTGTTGTTATGTACTTAAATAATTCTCGCCTTTGGCCGCTGGCAATCCAATACTAAGTTTAGGATTTCTTAATTCCTTTTTATGCCTTTTCTCTCCAGTTTATTCCGTTTGCTATATTCTCTCATGGACTTTATGCAATAAGCTGGGTAACAAAAAGCAAAAAAGTAGTAGAAACTTTAATTTAAAATATTTTGAGCAATGAAAAGAAAGTCCAGAAAGAATGAAAAAATGTAAGTAAGTTAAAAAATTAAAGGATATTTGGACGTAAAAGTGGTTTTGGTAACGAAAACACCATCCGAGTATTATATTAACCTGGGTTTCAATATACATTGAATCCGCTGTTGTTTTCACTCTATCTGTCGATATTAAAAAAGTGAATGGTAAAGGGTATCTTTAAATACAATAATGATCTGCGTGTAATGAACAGACATGTAGAACTCTTCGGTTTCGTCTTAAAGAGCACCAAACCTATGTTCGCAATCAAGAACTTTAAAAGTCGGGCCATAGCTAAACACCGTTGGGATTCCGGACACAAGTTTGAAATCTCAGAGGCGAAAGGCATCAACGAAGTTAATTCTAACTCAGATTTAGACTTCTTTTGAAGCCTTATATATCTTTATTAACAGTGATGAAGGTGTTAACTTTCCATGTGGCAACTGTTTCCTTCCTAATGTTTATGAAAGACTTTTCGCTGGGTGATGATAGATGGAAGCATGGGTGCCATGTTTACACGCGTTGAGATTGAACCATCTGAATGAGCTCGTACCGCACTCCATTAAGACTTTTGCTAGGTTTTGAGAAAGGACGGCCGTCGCCTCCGAAACAATTATCAACCGTTTACATTAAATGTGTTAGTCGGGTTTGTTTTCATTGCTAATCATAATGATAGCTATTGTGGATGTTGAAAATCTATTGAATTATTATATATATATATAGTGCACTTCATTAAAATTCATTAAACATCGGTTACTCCGTGAAACTTGTCATGAAATACAGTCATGGGAAATCATCAGGAAACACCACCGTTATGGGGAAATCGTCACGAAATATCGTCGTGGGAAGTAGTCATGAAATATCCTCAATAACAGATTCAACGTTAACTGAGAAGCTTACGTAACAGTCCAAAACTAAATATTTTCTCGGTGAGGGCTCCTGAAATCGTCCCCTCCGTAATAATATACCCGAACCGCCATTGTCGTGGATTTATCACGACAATGGCGGTTTTAAACTTTATCTGTGCTGCTCAGTTCAAACAAGTTATTGGATTTAAGTATCTACAAATTTTCCATCAAGTACCTACAATTCAAGCAGCTATAATTCTTGTAGTATCAGAATCCAGCGAATGCATTATATATGCAAACTAGGATACTTGGATATTTACTGGAAATTTTTCAAATAACTACACAGTTCTCAACAAATTTAAAAACAATCTTACTCCATCCCAAAACCACATTATTAATTAAAAGGCGCATCAAAAATTAAACTTCTGTTCATAGAAAAAAAGTGATTGAACTGAAGAACGGAATGACAGAAGCCATATCCTCGAGTGGATAGGAATATAAAGACCTTTATCCTTTTATCACCTTTCTCTTTCGTTATGAACATTTCTTCGTAATCTACAGAACTATCAGTAAACCAATAGAATAACAAAAATCCAGTTATAGATGATTGAGCCCACTTCGTTCATGTCGACACCAATGATATCTACGTAATAAAACGGACACCGCAAATTCTTTCCATTCTTTATATTTAATTACCTATACAGTGAAAATCGTTTATAACGATATAACTGTTGAAACGGTATAACTGTTATTTATAACGGTTGTAACTGTTGAAAGTGTAACGTAGAGTCGACTGAGCCATAATTGTTACTTTTATTTTTGTTCGTTCCTTTTCGCGGTTTTTTATAACAGCGAAAGAACGTTTTAGAACATTTTTCATTATTCATTCTTGTTTACACTCTCTTGCGAGTTGGTACCATTTTATTCTTTTTTTTCTTTTATAAAAAGGTGAGAGAGTTCTCAATACTTAATCCCTCGTTTGCTATATTTTGTATATTAAAAAAGTAAGTTAATTCCATGGTTATCGGATTTTGTGACTGAGCATTATATGCTAATTTTCCAACCCTATATAATGACGGAATTTTTACAAGAAATTTGGTTTGCTATTCTACTCTATACTAAATATATCGGTTATAACGACATCGTATATAACAACGAAACCTGATATAACGACGACGATTTTGTAGTGTACGAAGATTCTAAGCAGGGAAATTCGTATCGGATATAACGACGCGACTTGAAAGTCATAAATCGGAACCAAGTGGATTTAAGACTTTGCTGGAATCACACGGTTCCTCTCAAATAAAAGGAGAAGTCGGCGGCATAGATCGGTTAAGTGAATTGAATTTTATTTTTTATCAAATGCTAATGTTAAATGCATAGCAAGGGTGAGTATATTTGAATTTCTTGTGTATAGTAAGTAGATACTATTATGTTTCGCGAATAGATGATGTGGTTGTCTATATGTAGGTGAGTGAAAGTGATAGTATGTGACGGAATGATACACTATTCTAAATTAACTAAATACAATGTTTACCAAGAGTATGGCAGCCGAAAAAAAAACTAATGGAGATTATGAAATAAGACATACAGTACATAAGTAATTACACTGAGACTTCCGAAATATGGGAAGCGTAGGTACGTATATGGTAATGATATTTCTAACAAATAAAAAAGACAACGAGCCATACCGGATAAACGGAAGTGTAGAGTCAGTGCCGTATTTCCTCAAGGGATTATAGACTGGGGCGGCAAAATTTTGTGTATTAAGTTTGATATAAAAAATTCAATACCATATGATATAATCAGATGTTTTGCCGAGAAAAAAGCTAGACGTCATGCTTTCCATTTAAATACCAGCGTTCGATAGGCTTTTATTTTTTTATTAAAATTGAATTTGATTTATTATATACCAAGAAGAGATAATACTTCAATATAAGTTAATATTGTTTAATGTTTATGTTTCAATTTATGAGTTTGCTTTTCAATATTTTTATTGTCAATATAAAAGTTTTTGGCGTATATTGAATGTAACAATTTTTATGTTCCTACCACTGATTGGATTGGGGAGGGGAGCGGACGGGTAGGAAGGGGCGGCAAAAAGTAGCCTAGGGGCGGCAAAGTGGTAAATCCGCCCATGTGCAGATGGGGGAGCACCGTGTGTATTTATGTGTATCCTTAGAATTAACTACAATGGTAACCAAAATATGTGAAAAACTTCAATTTAAGATAAAGCCAAACTATATAGAAGCTGCACATAGACTGGGACAAGGAAGAGGTAGAAATGATAAAATAGTTGTAAAGTTGAGAAGTGTAAAAATTAAGTATTACAAAAGAAGAATGGTAAAAATATTAAGGGAAGGGAGATAAAGTGATTTACATCAACGAACAGTTATGTCCTTTTATGAAAAGATCATTTAATGAATTGTTAAAAATGAAAAGAGAAATGGTGACGATACCTGTGGACTGTAAATGGAAGAATTACGATGTGAAAAGAGAAGAGAAGTGAAGTGACTGTAATTAATAATTACAACGATTTACAAGAGATTCAATGGCTTGGAACTAGGAGAAATGAGAACATAGATAATGCTGGTGCTGAATGTAAGTATGAAAATAATCAACAAGGGAAAAAAAAGTAAATGTGTAAATAATGATATTAATAGTCATTATGAAAATAATTGTGTATTTAAGGAACATATCGACTTCATAAAAAGTGGTAATATTCAAATAATGAATGATATTTTGTATGTAAAAAATGATACTAATTTGGAAAGTATTGATGTTGACATATTTCGAAAGGTAAAAAGCAATAAGACAAAAACAATATGACTCTACAAAAACATCTTGAGGGATTCTATGGTTACCATAGGTTCAGGAATAACAAAAGAAGAGGTGGTGCATAAATTTATATTAGGGATAAAAAGGAGGGATATTTGCTATAGGAAGCAGTAGCCAACATGAATGATAACTACGAAATAACAATAATACAAATATAAAATGAAATAGCAAAGTTTTAGTATATAGACAACAGAAAGAGACTTTAATGGAACTATTAAATTGGCTAAATAATTCTCTAGAAGAAAGTACTATTAAAAAATATTTATAATTGGCGATTTCAATATCAACATAAAAAATAGAGGGTAGTAATAGTAATTTATTAATAAATAACATGAAATCAATGGGTTTGAAAAATTTAGTAAAAGAAAACACTCGTATTGCATCACAGTCTTCAACTTTAATCGACTTGTGCTTCACAAATACTAATGAGGTGGTTATTGAAGTTAATGACTATCAATTAAGTGATCACAAAATGATAATAGTTGACTTTGAGAGGGAAAAGAGAAAGGAAGTAAGAAAAAAGATAAGAATTAGAAATTAATGCACAAGAAACATGAGCGAATTTAAAAACAAATTAAAATTGATTAATTGGAGAGAAGAAATTAGTAAAGATAAAAAGAAATATTACATTTTTATAACATTGATACAGAAAATAATAAATGAAATATTTCCATGGATAGAAATTAAAGAAAAATGTTACAATAAGGGTTGGACACAAAAAAAAATGTTAAACGAAATAAAAAGAAGCAGCAGGTTATATTCCAGATTTGTTGGAAGGAAGAAACTTGTTTATTTGAGTAAATATAGAGAAACGAGAAGCAAAATGAATAAGTTAATACTAACAAGGAAACAGGAATACTGCAAAAACTGTTATAGGGATATAGATGCTAAGAATAAATGAAAAATATTAAATAAATTAATAGGAAAATCAAAGGCAAGAAAAGAAAATTTAGAAGGACTGATGAATGAGGGTACGGTAATAACAGATGATGGTCAAATGGCGAATTTATCGAATGAATATTATGTGCATATTTTTGATACTGAAATAGATACTAAATTAGATAAAAATAAAACTAACGAACTTGATTACAGACATTATTTAAAAAGAAAAAATAACCAGACCATGTATGTCAGAGAAATAAATGAATCAGAATTACTGAAAATTTTACGAACTTTAAACATAAGGGAGCAGATGTAGATGAAATAAAACCAAAACTAGTCAAAGAAACTTTTCTAAAACAATTATTGATAATTTATAATGACATCACTGAACAGGAAAGATACCAGATGAAATGAAAATTACAAAAAAATTTCCAATTTATAAAAAAGGTGACAAGAATATTAACACAAATTGCAGACCCATCTCAATTTTATCAGTATTTGCTAAAATATTTGAGCGTTCATTAAATAACAGATTGATTTCACAAATAGATTTGGAATTTTGGATAGAAGCCAACACGGTTTCTTGAAAGGCAGATCCACGAAAACTGCCTTGATAAATGTAATAACAAAAATACAAAAAATCTCTTGAAAATGGCTTTATTAGTATGGGGATTTTTTTCGATTTAAGCAAGGGGTTTGACGTAATTAGTAGGAATGTGTTATAAGACAAATAATCACATTATGGTATGAGAGGCAAAATTAACAATATTCTAAAAGACTATCTTCAAAGAAGGCAGCAAATAGTACGTATTAATGATATAAAATCTGATTCATTTGAAAATGTATGTGTTGTTCCTCAGGGTCCATTCTTGGGCCCCCTCCTGTTTTTATTGTACATAAATGATATAGAGAATATATCTAACAATTGTGATTTAACATTATATGCAGATGATACGAGTGTGCTTACTCAGGGTAAAGACAAATATGAGTTAACTATAACTGGTCATGAAATAATTAAAAAATGTGAACTTCGGTTTAAAATAAATAAAATGAAAATAAACGAATCTAAAACAAAAATATTAATTTTTAGCACAAAAAATAAGAAAATTGATAGAGTAAAAGATCCAGAAAAAATTATTGAGAAAGAAATTGAAATTATTAAGGAAATCGATTTTTTTGGGGACAAAAGACTCGAATTGGAATAGGCAGGTAGAAAGGGTAAAACGGAGGCGAGTTCTAGAATGAGGATTTAAAAAAATTTTCGCGAACAGTCCTCGGAGATATATTACTGGGTTTATATCATCCATTTATATACGGCCACTTGACTTATTGTAATAAAATTTTTTGAAATCTAAAGAAGAAAAGTACAAGAGTAATTAAATCACTACGGATTAAATTTATAAAATTAATTGAAAAAATAAAAGTTTAAATCTAAATTAGTTAGTAAATATGGTATTCTACCAATAGATAATATACATGATTACACTATATTAAAAGTAATGTTCAAAAGAATAAAAGAAAATAAACATGTAGAGAATATTGAATTAATAGACTGTGAAAACAATCGATCTTACAGAACAAAAGATCAATACAGACTACCAAAAATTAGAACTGAATTTTATAAAAGAAAAGGAATTGGATATTCGGCATAAGAAGTTGGAATAAAATACCAAACACTCTTAAGGACATAAATAATATTAATCTATTTAGAAAAAAACTATTAGAGTATTTACTAATTGGAAATTTTGCGTCATTAAATTATTGGGGTCCTTGGTCTGTTAAATCGCATGATTTTTACTGTGTACCCGTCACGATGGATTGTGATTATTTGTAATTTTTTGTTTTTTGAATTGTAGTGTTATTGCATACGTGTATATTTTCTAAGTGAAATGGAAATTTACTATAATCATTGTGGCGAATAAATAAAAATTGTTTGATTTGATTTTGATTTGAACTATTAACTGATAAGCATTTTCAGCTTTGCAGTAAAATTTCACTAATAAATGTGGAAACAAAAATTACCGATTTTTTTGGAAGCAGTGTTTGATTTAGTCATAGGCATAGGCGTAGGGTTATATGGGCTTGTGGGGCCCAAGCCTCTCTCCTTCCGGTAATTTGAAATAAATTGTAATTTTACATATATTTTCATGAATAAATGTATGTATAATGTATAAATGTACATACTATGTGCTTAATAATTGTGAAGACTTTATGTTGCTACGTATAGGCCAAGTGAGTTTTAACTCAAGGCCAAGCTATTGTGGAACTCCACAAGAACCTGAAAATACCTTGTGTTATAAAACTTAAGCGCTATTAATCTTGTTTATTTACAAATATCCGAGAAATTTTTATTACTGCTAAACCTGAATACAGATGATAACGAAATTAAAAGAATCATAATTTATTAACTGAATACCAGGTGGACAACATTCTTTAGGGACCCATTTTATTCTTTCAGCCTGAGGCCCATAAAGCTCTTAAACCGGCACTGTATTCGGAAGACGTTGCTATGATGTAAAAAATATTACTTTTTATATTTATTTTCTATATTATTTACTTTAGTATTTCCTTCAATATTTTTAAATTAAAAAGCTACAAAATTACTATGTATGTAATGTGGCTATAAATATAATTTAATACAGTAATTAAATTCATTATAATTAAGTATATTTTTATTTAATTTTGAAACCACAACGTTTAATACTTTTTACTATCAAAACAATTTATAGAACTCTAAACTGTATTACTGTACTATGATTATAAAAAGAAATCGTTTATAACGACTATCGGTTATAACGACCGAATTTGCACGGTCCTTTGAAGGTCGTTATAACCGATTTTCACTGTATATCAGTTTGGAGTCTTTGACGTACTGTGAAAATTTTGATGGAAGCACCTGAGATTGTCGACATTATGCAGACCAATCTTATGAAATTTTATCGAAACGTGAAAAACGCGTCAAATTTTACGTAGAAAGAAGAATAAGAGAGTTTTATATTCAGAATAGCTCCAGTGACTTTAGAAAGCAGAAATCGAGGAAATGGACAATAAACGAAAATGCTTAGGGAGCAGTCACATTCATATGAGTATTTTTTTTTGGGGGCTAAGAAAAATCATTACCTTCTTCGAGGCTGTCAAATATTTTAGTAATTGTACAAAATACTAAAGTATTATAAAAATTAATTAGTGCTGCTTGATAATTAGTAATAAGTGAAATATTACATTATTTTAAAGTATGTCTGTAAGATTGAATGTAAACTCATAGCAGAATTTGGCAAATCAGATTTTTTAAATAAGACTAGGAGGGGCTCAAGCCCCCTTGCCCCCCATATGGGCGCTCACGTTAGGAAGTTCCATCATTCTGTCGCGTTTATCATGAATATTTGCTTTTGGTAATCTTTGACTTGAACACCGCCCCAAAAGGCATGATTCATGGAAACCAGTGGGTTGGAGAGTTATTGGGGGATTTGAAGCAGACCAGAAAGAGCAAGTGATTGTGAAATTCATTAGAGTGTCACAAAGTGTCATTTCCTAACTTACTAATGACATGCTGACAAGGTCGACGTTTGCATAAGCAACTATAGTATGCGATGACCCTTATCAATTGGTAGCAGCCGGTCGGACCAGGGTAAATTGTTGCCAAGAGAACGAGCTTCAGCTTATTTTCAAAAGGGGATACCTGAAGAAATGTATTCATATTTTTCTCCCCATTGAAAATGGGTATATACTGGTTTCCATGTCTACCGACAGGCACAGATCTATCGCCAGAAAGTGTACTCATGGTAGACCGATTTTTTTCTTTAAATACATGACCTCTTGATAGCAGTGGCGTGCACTTAAAAATGATGGGGCTCATGTAGCAAAGAAGATCATATGATGCGGCTCAGAGGAAACAATGTGTTTTAATATAAAAGGGGTCTTGAGCCCCGAGTCCCCTCTTTTGGCGCTACTGTTTGACAGTAATTCACGCTCTCATGGGGAAAAATCCTGACAGGTTGAAAAATATTGGTTTAAACAGTGCCAAACTAGAAACTGTCATTTTAATGGAAGATCCCATCTCGTTTTAGGAAATTTTTTAAAAATATGTGTCTTTTTACTGAAAGGGCGATTATGTTTTGGAAGCAAAGCAAACTACAAGTATTGATCTTGGTTGGCGTTAGCTTCTAAAATTACCTTTTTGATGTTCGATAATAATTACCTTAAATCTCGAAGCTTAGCAGTTAAGCTTAACTTCGTTGGATCTAACGAATTTATTGGCCCTTGCAATTTTTTAGCCATAAAAGAAAAGCTGACCTTTTATTATAGTTCGTAAAATAATTAAACGTTGATTCACATTTTGAGAAAAACAGATATTTTCTGAGAACCAATTTTTGGGGCTAAGTTATGGGTTAAGATTTGAGATATTGACCACAATAAATTGTAAAAATGTTAGGCTTTACGAATTTTTTATTATGGAATCAAGATAGTAGAAATTTAAAATCATTTTATTTCTTTTGAAAAATTTACATTAAAAATTTTTATGCATCATTTGATGTGTTTCTCATTAATGGAAAAAAATTCAATGGTACTTATGGTAATTGATGTAATCATAATCTCCTATAATAATGAGAAACTAAATATGAATTTTAGTAAAATGGAAAAGGTGTTAAATATTATAAAATATCATCGGAATAGGTCAAAAAACATGCAAAAATATTTTTGTTTAGATGCTGAATTGAAAAATATACATTATGTTCGATAAAAAAATTAACTGTGTGCGTGTGAATGTTAATTCTAAAATATTAAATTATTTTCGAACCTTCTTATAATTGCTAACGTAAGACACTGTGAAATTATTATATAACATCTATATGGGACAGATATTAGTACAGAAAATTATGGGATAGAGATTTGTATAGAAAATTATGGGATAGAGATTAATATAGAAAAATATGACAGATTCATATAGAAAAATATGGAATAGAGATTAGAATAGGAAAAATTATGGAACAGAAATTAGTATAAAAAAATATGGGATATAGATTAGTATAGAAAATATGGAAAACAGATTAGTATGGACGAAGATTAGTACAGAAATTTTCTATACTAACGTTTGTACGTTATCGCCTTTAGTCTAACTCCTAGTTTCATTTTGCAATGCAGATTGATTTTTAAGGATTTCTAATTTTGGAAATATAATTACTGTTGTTTAGAAACATTAGTGACATGAAGACATTATATTTTAATTAGTCATCTGATTTGGACTGATCTTCTCGAATATGAAACAGAATGGCTTCGATATCATACTGTATTCAGTGCCTGATTTACGTACAAACCGAATAGTCCCAGACGTAGGGCTGCACAATTTTCTAGTCGCGTAGAAACCTTAGAGGATGCCTGATATTATTTAACCCAGTTATTATTATCTGTTATTTTCATTATTGATAAATATGGATATTTTAATAATAAATATTATAGAAAACTAATGGTTTAATACTTGGGTATTGAGAAGGATACATTTTTAGGGGTCCCATTCTATCCTTCCAGACTAGGGTCCATAAACCTTCATCTGACAATGACTGTGTTGTTTTATCCATATGTAACCATATTAATATATAATAAATTATTATTAATAATATTATTGTATTGTTACAAAGGATATGATCTGTTTATAGATGTTAGCGGATGTCGTTATATCATTTTTACATCTCTATTAACTATATTTTAACAATATTTTCGGAGCCGTGCTTAGGATGGTGCGAGCTGGATGGCTACCCAGAACCGCTAAAAAACACAGTGCAAGCACCAAGAAATGAGTTTTAACGGCTCTTATATACTTTCTAAAAGTATTTGGTCAATTGACCTTTTGTGTATGATGTCATATTTCTCATAATGCTCATGAGGCTTCTAAATGGTGGTCAAAATAAATATACACGTTATTAGTCAAATGCGTTAGCATCAGTAAACTATACATGTTATCTTGTTTATTGTGGTGGCGTCATGGACGGTTTTAAGAATTTGTTAAGAGGGGAAGCCCGACTCCGGTTTTATATACACACAATCACACACACACACACACATATATATATATATATATTTAAGAGGAAAAAAAATCTTTACTAGTAACTTATAAACATCGATTGTGACATTGTTATAAGTATTCAATATGTAATGTTATAAATTTTTATATTTCATATATCGAAGTGCTAACACATCGCCTGCAGAAAAAATTAGATGCAGCTCAACCAAGAGAACAAGCTGGATTTCGAAGTGGATTCAGTACAGTGGACCATATTCAAGTATTAAGAGAATTAATTGAAAGAACACATGAATATGAACTTCCATTGTGTGTTGCATTTATTGACTATGAGAAGGCCTTTGACTCTATTAAAACATCAGCAGTCATCAACTCTTTAAGATCAACAGACATTGAGGATGTGTACATTGACATGGTGAAACGTGTGTATAAAAATGCAAGTGCAAAATTTCGGTTACATAAAGATACCAAAACTATCAAACTTGGTAAAGGTGTGAGGCAGGGAGATACCATTTCTCCAAAACTTTTTACTTCAGCTTTACAGATGATTTTTCAGCTGATAAATTGGAATAACAAGGGAATAAAAATAAATGGTGAATATTTAAATCATTTGCGGTTTGCTGATGACATTGTTATTTTTTCAACGAACCCATTAGAACTCCAAGACATGGTACAGGAGCTCTCAACTAGAAGTAAAGAAGTTGGACTCAAGATGAACCTACAAAAAACTAAGATCATGTTCAATAATTTTGTAGAGGAAACAAAAATACAAGTTGACAACATTGAGCTAGAAATTGCTGATTCATATATTTACCTTGGCCAGCTGATTTCAATGGATGGCAACATTATGAAAGAACTCAACAGACGTATTAAACTTGGCTGGAGTGCATTTGGAAGAAACAGTTTTATCCTGAAGGGGAAATTGCCTTTGTGTCTAAAAAGAAAGGTCTTCAACCAGTGTGTATTGCCAGTCCTCTCTTATGGATCAGAGACATGGAGTCTAACAGTTGGAGCAATACGAAAGTTACAGACAACGCAAAGGAGCATGGAGAGGTGCATGCTTGGAATAACTAGGAGAGATCGAAAAAGAAACACTTGGGTGAGAGAGCAAACTAGAGTAGAGGACATCATTGTTAAAGTAAAAGGGCTGAAATGGCGATGGGCTGGGCATATTGCAAGAAGAACTGATCAACGATGGACAACAGAAATTCTGAACTGGATTCCAAGAGACCACCGAAGACCTAGAAAACGTCCTCAAACTAGATGGGTGGATGAAATAAGAAAACAGGTTGGGGTGACGTGGAAACGAATGGCCCAGGATAGACTTGTGTGGAAAGCATTTGGAGAGACCTTCATCCAGCAGTGGATAGATAATGGTTGAATATGATGATGATGATATATATATATATGATGGCTATATTATACTTTATTTAAGTCGCGAGTTTTATTCTGTTTCCTATATATGCAAGCAATAACGTTTACAAATTGCAATCTCCTGAAATGCTGCTTAGCAAGATGATTAAATTTCATCACATGTGAGTGATTTTTCCCTGTGAATGTGCCATATGCGAACTAACGAGTCGATCCTCACTCATATGATTTCGTGTTCATGGGACTAAATGAAAATTTGAAAAATTGAAAATAAATTTTAGTGTTTGTTTTAGTTCAAAATATTTTTGTAAAAAGTGACAACCCATATTATGTAAGTAAATGTACAATATAATTTTTATTATAATATTTTATAATTTTATTATAATATTTTATAATTTTATTTACAATATTTTATAATTTTATTATAATATTTTATAATTTTATTATAGTATTTTATAGTTTTATTATAATATTAGCATATATAATTTTGTTATATTTTTAAAATTTTTAATATTTTTATGTCATATATGAAATTTTCACGATAGTTTTAGCATTTTCTTTTTTATATTTTTTCTTCAATGGGGGGGCGGGTGACTCCTGCCCCTCCTGTAAAACTGTCTATGGGTGGCGTTATAGCCACTGCACCCCTGGTTTCAGACAAAAAAGAACTTACTGAAAAATTCTACGCAGCAGAAATTTATGATTGCGTTGTACTGGACACTTTTCTTTGTGTTTATAATGCGGCAGTAGATCTAAATATAACCCCTTCATTTATCTACATTATCGAAATTAAGTTAGAAATGCCAAGTGATTAATATATCCCCAGCTAGTTTTGTTTAGAAATGTTTATATTTTATTTAACTTCATTATCTTCACGTTAGCTTTAGTGTTTGAACCTGTGAAGAACTTTATTTTGTAATGCTAAACCCTGGTCAGTTTTTTTATTGATGTGTTACGTTAAAACATTTTTGAGGGCCCCTATAACGTATTTCGCCCAGGACGGCTAACGTAAACAGTAAAGGCCGTAATCAGGCTGAGTATTTCTTATTTTGTTCATGGTTTTCGAATCGCTAGACATATTATATTACTGAATCAATAACATAGCTTCATGACCGTTATATTAAAAGTGATATTATGGACGTATATGGCTTTCAGTGCTTCAAAAGAAACGTAATTTCATGCATTTTCTAGGATATAATTTTAGTTGCTCCTTGCAACGTATATCCAATTCTGTTTCTAAATTTATTAGGGCTCAGGAGGGGCGCAGAGAGCAAACGCTGCCCCTCCAGGCTCAATTCGACCGTCCCCCTTATCACTCCTTCCCTGGACAGTGGCATGGATACTTTTTCTTTTGTGGGGAGGATGTTGAATCCCACAATAAACAAAAGTATAAGAATGAGAACTCATTTTTTTTGTACTTATTTATTAATTAATTATTTTAGAAAATCACTACATTTATGTAACGGCACATAAGACCGTGGCCGGGAAAATTCTCGGGGAGGCACATTTTTTTTTTCATTTTTAAATAAGAAAGCAAGAATATCGTATCAAAATATTTTGGGGGCAGGGCTTGGCCCACAAAAGCATAGGTCCGTGCCAGCCCGGGCCCCCCCTAAACTTCATCTTGCTCCCTTCCGGGCTGCAGTCCCTGATGCCCCCCCCTCACGTTGTCTACATGGCTTAGACCACTACTTCTTTATCATCCCTTTTCTCAGTTGAGGGCATTGTAATACAGAGTAAAATTGCACGCATTTTTTTATCGCTTTTTTCATAACCTCAATTCATTTTTTCTTGAGATTTTTTATTCCGCTGATTACTACATTTAAATCGAATTTCCTGTTTTCGAATTCGAGTTTTTTTACCAGAAAAAAAATTTAAACTTCCGTCGATCCTGATTGAAGTTAAAACAAGTGCTTGAAACTAACAGGAAAAAAAAGAAAAAAAAAAAGAAATGAGTGAGAAAAAGGGGGGAAATGGCTTAGTTTTAAAAATAAAGTCCCACCCGATATAGAAGTAATTTTTCCTTTACGTTTTTTTAAAAAACTAACTTGTATTTTTAAGTTCTAAGTTTACGAAAAGATTTGTTTGCCTTCCCATTAGCAATTAGCCAGAATATTATAAACCATTTATTTGCCGAAACAAAGTGTTCTATTCACTGCTTAATATAAAAATAACGCTACGAACTACGATTCGAAAAGAATTAAATGCAATAAAACCTGCATAAAGTGACCACCTTGGTGACTGGACTGCAGTAGTCACCATAGAGAGGCGGCCACCATACACAACAAACTTTACTATGGACATGACTAAGTCATTACCAATTCTTTCATGTAAAATGTGGTCACTTCATTCAGGTGGTCAATTTACCGAGGAGGTATCTTTACCAGGTTTCGCTGTACAATACCAAGCTTAACGATGAGTAAAAGCATGAAAGAAGTACAGTAAAACCCCTGTTAACCGATACAGAGGGGGATGCACGATTACGGATAACGAAAATTTCGGATAAAGAATAAATTGTGATTTCTTAAGTTAAAAGGTGGAAATACGTAACAAAAACTCAACGTATACACTGATAATTAAGTATTTACTAAAATAATTAAGTATTTATTAAAATAATTAAGTATTTATTAAAATTATACGCAATATATATATTGTATAATGTAATACGTATAATATGTAATTAGTAGGTAGAATGTGCCACTGTAGGCACCGGAACACGTGGTGTTACTCATCTCAATTACCATGTGCTAGAACATTATAATACAGTTTAATATACTGCACAGTATTTGGTTTCTTATCAGGAAATGCGCATTTCTTTCAAAAATCGTAAAAAAACCCTTTTTAATATTGTACGTATTTCGATTTAAAGCGTTTCTGTTAACGGAGGTTTTACTGTTTGTACCAAAAAACCACAGAGTTATGAATTACTAATATGCAAAAAAAATAAATGCATACGATTATATATAAAATAAAAAAATTATCTGAGTAATACTAATATAACTTTTAAATGCAGATTTACTATACCGTAGCAATCGGCAATTATATACAACCTGACTTTAGTTAGCTTTTTCTTAACTTTACTTAGCTTTTTCTTAACTTTAGTTAACTTTATCTTAGCTTTAGTTGTGATATGGGTGTTACAAAATTTTCCAATTTGTTCCTTTGCCTTCTCTCTTGGTAATTTTATTTAGCATACCCGGCACTGTTATTCATTGCCGACATCCAGCCAAGAGAGTGAAAATTGATATGAACTGCATACTGATGTAATAAATATTTATACTTTTGAAAAAATACGCACAATATGGACTATTATACAACTAATTCCACTTGATTTACTAAAACACTAATTCCACTTGATTTACTAAAACACTAATTTTGTTCCCCAAGTATATTGTTAAGAAGTTTATTAAATTCATAGTTTATGAGCCTAGAATGCTTGTAATAACTTAGGAAGAAGTGGTTCAGAATTTACAAATATAGAATACGCACAAAAAACTGAATATCTGAATACCTGGTTATGTGATAACCGATTGCGAAATAACCAATTCGACTCATAAGATATCGATAGCACAAGAGTTAGACTGAGAATAGAATTATTAAAAAAGAGATTAAATAACGTTAAATCTTACATATGAAAATTATTTTCGACAATGTGATGCAATGAAAATGTAACCATCATACTGAGTGATATAAAAATATTCATCATCAATAATTATTTTTTACTTTCTTTACACATTTACGTTTTTATGTTTAGGGAATAGAAAACGTAAATTAGATCTAAATTAGAAACTGAAAGTCTGAAATATATAAATAATTCTAAACCTGAACAAATTAATATAATATGCAGTGGGCAACTCAGTTAAATATATATACAATATTCTTTTGAAATTCATCATTCTTACAGCATGAATACTCTATTAGGAAAAGTTTTATAAAATGTGATCAGTACATTACATACTGCTTGGTTTTGCATAATATGTAAATAACATGAAATGTTGCTGATAGGAGGATGTGGGAGTAGGTGCAGATTATTGGTAGAGGTTAAAAACCTTTAAAAACCTTCAATATTTTTAGAGTTTATTAAGCTGCATATGTGTCTCATTCATTCAATTTATATATCTAAATCTACACATAAGCATTATACAGAGTGATCATTTAAAAATGTCCCACCCTAATAACTTTGGTTCTAAGGTAGATGCGATTTTGAGTAAGAACACGTCAAATGTTATTCGCAGGAGGAAGATCAAAATTAGTGTCAATTTTTTTTGTTCAATCTCCCGATCTCCAGCGCCACAAATTAGAATTTCTGAATAGCATCCTGTATTTTTTAATATATTATTTTAAATAGTTTAAAAAATAAAATATTTTTGCGAAAAGAATTTAAATTATTTCAGGCATTAGGGAGAAAGTGCTAAAAATAAAATAGTTCTTTTGCGTTATTTGTGCTGATGTCCAGATAGAAATAACGAACGCTCACTTCAATATTTGTGGCAATACCCTATTAGCATCAATGCGCATGATCAACATGCAAAAAAAACTGATTTTCTGCGCAGATTTGGCAAATCCGTTCATTCAATCCAAAGATAGGTCAAAGCTCGTGCTCTCTCTCTCTAGTATTCTCTGAAAGGGTTCAAATAGCGATTATATTTGTAGTTCTTTCTCCCGAATGCATGGGAAAATTTACTTTTTTTGGCAGAAAAATTTAATTTTTACGCCGTTTAAAATGACATATCACAAGCTGAGGGTGCCATTTGAAATTTGAAAGTTAAGGGCTGGAGGACGGGAGATGGAACAAAAAAATTCTTTAACATTAATTTTGGATTTCTCCCTGTAAACAAAAATTGACATGTTTTGCTCAAAATCGTGCCTACTATAGAACTAAAGTTATTAAGTCGGGGCGTTTTTAAATGGTCACCGCGTGTGTGTAACAAAGCTTTACGTTTGAAACACATGAAGTGTTGCCTATTTTTGCAAAAAAAAAAATTGAAACCGTAGTCTATTAACTCCAGTGTACAGCAACGGATGAAGACAGGAGGAGTAGTAATGGCTAGATTTTATCCACTTTAGATAATGACATTAAAACACGAATCGACTCGATAACGATCTTCATTCAAACTGGGATGATAATTTATACTTCTAAGACGAAATTGTCTATCAAATATCATTTTGGGAATCATTTGTCAAAAGATTCCTGGAAACGTCTCTGTTCGTTTCTTCCATTTCTTTCCTTTTGAGGTCAGTGTATGTGATGGATGCATGCGTGTCGTATGTTGGACGTCGTTGCAGCATGTTTTGGGAAATATAGGAAGAGACTTAGCAGAAAGTCTGTACTCAATTGAGTGCTCCACATTGACTGGAGGTTCGTTGTTCCCGTTCTACTCATATTATTTATTAAGGTCATACAATGGATCGTAGAGATTAATATAAAGATTTGGCCTCACTTGTCCAATCCGTCATCCGCAGCTTTTACAAATGGCATGTATTGTCCAACATATACAGTAAAAACTCTGTTAATCGAAATAAAGAGGGAAGGCGCGGTTTCAGATAAGGAACATTTCGGATAAAATATAGATTGTGATTTTTTAAGTTAAAAGGTGGAAATACGCAAAAAACTCAATATACACTTTAATATTTATTAAAATTATATACAATATGTACTATATTATATAGTCCCCAGAATGTTTATAAGTGTTTTAAGAAAGATTAAAATTAATTTGCTTTTTCTTTCACATCGTTTTCGTGCACAGTTATCGCGTCATCTTTTCATTAGAAGAATGTCTGAAGGCCGTGCTTCATCAGATTGTTCAACAAACCGTAATTCAATCAAAATAAATAAATAAATAAATAAATAAGTGAAGTACATGCTGTAGGTTGTAGGAAAAATCTGTACAGTATCTCAAATAAGCTTTCATGCCTGAAACTAGTAGAAAAATTCTTAGCTTTAAAGGACTGAAGGCATCGTCTGCGATGATACGGCTGCCGCTTTCTTGGACATTGTCCGTATTGTTGTCTCCTTGCGTTTGGGGCAACATCAGTGGCGTAGTTGGGGAGGGTCGCTGGGGTGAAAGCCCCGGGCGCAAAAGTTCAATATTCGACGGGTGGAAGGGAGAGCTAACGGGTTTTAGTGGGCATAATACTTAACTTACCCGGGCGCTGACAATCCACACTACGTCGAAACGTAACCCAGCGACGCGTTGCTGAGCAACATCTATGTCAACAATGTCTTGGCCATTAAAATCAAGTTCAAAATCATTTCCATTTACCCATACACTAACCTCACTTTGATTAATTTCTTCTTGTGTGGAACGTTTTTCAAGAGATCTTGGAAATTATCTTCTTCTACTTTATCAGAAATCAAAATTCCGTCGAACACTTTAACCCGACATTTTACTTGGGTAGATGATGTTACTTTCCCTCAACATTAGGTGAACCAGTAGATAACATGTTTCATGTTGAATATTTTTGAGATGTCCGGGACACTTTTTGAGTTATTTGAATCTTGTAACAAAATAAAATAAAAACCGGCAGTGCCTCTTAAAACACTCAATCACTTCTTAGTCTAAGGGTTGATCCAGGCGGGTAATATTTGTGGGCAAAAATTTCGCTATTAATAAAATTATTTTTGATAATGTACATATTTTTGTTAATCAGCATTTCGGTTAACGAAGGTTCTACTGTATGTCTTTTTTTTCATAATAAAGTTAGCGGAGCTTCATTCTTTCAAAAAATTACCATATTTATTTCGTTTCTTGTCCATTGACAATCAATAGAATATGTTAATGGGTTGTGATTAATCATAATTTCTTTATGATATAGAATCTGGAATTCTCGCATATCCATGGAATAGTTTTATTGCAAGTTGTACTATCAATAATGATTATAAAGGGACCAGTTTGCTCGTTATATTCTGGACGAAATTCCATATTAATTTCAGTTTATAAAAACCGATTTACATTTGAAATAAGATAAAAAGTAAAAGTCCTGACAGAACAGAGGAAACGGATATCAAAATTTATGTATATTAAATATATAATCAATTTAGTACAATATTTGTGAAGCTAGTCGTTAAATAAATTTGCTCCACTTAACCAAAAGTTTCCCAACATACACGATCATTAGATGAAAGAAATGATTACCCATTAGGTTTAAAATGAAACAACCATATGAAGACTGAAACTTCAGAATTATTCAAAAGAGAAAATCAAGAAGTACTTATGGAGAGGTCTCAAACATTTGTAACTAAATTGCAAAAGTGGGGTGAAATTTTGCAGGAAATGATTTTGCCATGCCATGTGCGATTATTTGTACAGTTACTCAAAAAAATTTGATTTCCTACAACTTCCATTCGGATTTCCCCACCGAAAATATATAAGTCGTCAACTGTAAACAGGTAAATGTTATATCTAGATATTTCCTAATGGAAAGTGACATTGAAAATGAAGTTCGGGCTTACATAAAGATATTTGCTAATGGAAAGTGGCTTAAAAAATGAACTGTCTAACCACCGGTTACTGCTAAACTTTCCAATTTGAGGAATCAAATAATATATACAGGCCACATATATGTCTGAAAATTACCTGTACGTTGATGTGAAAATAATTTTTCTCGAAAATTTTCAGGTATATATTATTTAATGAGAAACAATTCGTTTTTTTTGATTTGAAGTTGCATTCCGGTATCAAATATTTGAAGAGAAGTAACATTTTTAAAGTAAGTTATAAAGTCCCTCGATTAATTAATTATAATGATAAACTTTATGTATTTTTTTGTAAACATACATGCTGTAACATTCTTTATTTTTATTACAGTACTTATTCTAAAATTATATGAAAGCTGGTGTTTATAATCAAGATCTAAATATACGTATTATAAACTATCCATTCATTAATAGAGGCAAAATTTATCGCATTTCGGTCTGAATTTTGAGAGCATTAGAAACAAACACGAGCGTTAAATTGCGCTAAACGTAATAAACAAAAAATATATTTTATTTTTTAAATTATTCGAAATATTACTTTCATTTTAAAAAATAAGAAAAAGAATTAAAATGTTTACTCTTACGATTTTAAAACACCGCAGGTTGTTGTGAGTACAGATAGTAGGTAGGCAGCACACTGGAAAATATATAAGAAAAATAAATAACATACGTTTAGCTTGGAAAAACTTTGAGAAGCGTGGTGTTGAGATGTAGAAGAAGAGGAACTAAATGACAAGATGAAGCAGCAACTAAATGACACGATTAAGAAGATTTTACTTATCTTAAAATTTAAAGACGAATAAAGTAAACTCTTTCAATAACGTCATTAAAATTAACGACTATTTCCGTGTAAAGATGGTAGTTTGCGGTTCTGGCAAATGTTTCATAGAAATACACATCAACAACTATTTCCGTGTAATAATGCGTTACGTAAGTTAATTAGAACAACGAAGGAAAACGCAAACACACTCTTTATTGAACTAAGTCGAGAACAATTGGATCAAACAACAATGTGTTAACAAAACAGGAAAACAGCATGAATCTTTGCGCGCGAGCGCGTTAACAAAAAATAATAAATTACAACATTTTCTTTCCCCTAAAAAAATGTTGCACTAAGTAATGAATACTTTAACTTTCATAGTTTAATCTATCAGATGCTCTACGAACCCTCGCTAAACGACGCAAACTTGGGATTGAAGAACGTTACGGCCCGCCTGGGGGCAAATAGGGAGGAGACGACTCCGAAACGGACTTTTCCTCCAGTGATGCCAGATTGGGCTACAAGCAGGGGCGGACTGAATTCTCTCAAAGAGAGCACACCTTGGATTATCGGAGGGCGCGAGTCCTATAGCCCATGAGGGCGCACCGGCCCTGGGGCCGGTCGGCCGGCAGCCCAGTCCGCCTATGCTTTACAAGTAGCGGATTGAGCGACTTTTTAAGTGCCCTCGCAACAAAAATTTCGACTTTGGCGACATGCTACTTTTTGGGCTACTTTTAATTACCTTCAGGCTATAAATCTGAAAAATACGCTACTTTTTTATTTTCATATATAAAATCACAAAATATTATTAGTATTACATAATACAATAAAAATTTTGTTTGTTGAACATTTCTATTCGCAGTGAATGATAGTTTCACTAAAACATAACATGTTCGATACTCGTTCAGTTCTTGTTTTGGTACTTTTAATCTTCAGATCTGGCATCACTGGACTTTTATTGAATTCGCGCCGCTGACAGTGTTCCGGTCTCAGTGCCTAGTAGTTGAACGGTGTTGTGCATTGCAAATTTAATTGCATCGCTGTATTACCCATATTAATATTGTGGTCGCATAACTTCGTCAATATAGTCATAGACATGTAACTTAAACAACACATGTACACCCGATCTAACACTCAGTTCTTTCTGAAGCAAATACCCGAAACTGGCCATTGCTTCTTCACTCTATAAACTAGTTCTAGCCATAGTTTACGTTTTATCAAAACGAGCGGTTTCCCGTAAGTTTGAAAACGTGCAACTCATAAAGAGTTTTGAAATCAACGTTACTAGAGATATTAACTCTCTTTCCCGTTGACGTTCGAATAAGACAGACGCGAATATCTCAGTCTTCGATTTGAGCTGTCCTGGACAAGCCGTCCAATGACCAACGTTGTGAACTTGACGTTATTGTATCTTGTTAATGTTATTATGATGACGTTATTGAAAAGGAATTATTGAAACGGACAAATTCTTTATGTTTGTGGAGTCGACATTAAAAGAAACGTTTCGTCCATCTGCAACGATGTTATGCGAAAGTTGTGATAAGAACAAAATTTTTACCTTTAAAGTACACCATCACTGCACTCATTAACCGGGCCAATACAACTCGGCGGCATAATGGGTAAATGGAGTAAGTACAATAAAAACTTCCAAAATCCATTTCTGGTAGATAAGGAATTTAGCAAATGGATTGAAGAAGTGAGGAGTTACAGTGAAAAGCATACTGTAAAGTGTATACTCAGAGCCCACATAACTGACTTAAGCAAAACGTGCATCTACTGCAAAACATATTAAGGCTACTGTTTGCATAACTTCGCCGCCTCAACGAAGGTTGACAACCATAGTTTCTCAAAAGTGTATGGAAACTGTACTTGAACTCAAGTTAGCTGCGTTTCTTGTTTCCCATACAAGTATTCGAATGTTGATCATTTAACAGAGTTAGTAAAAAATGAATTTCCTTCGCCGAGTTCACCATAAATTGCGGTAAACACAAAAAAAAAAAAAATAGATAGAAGTAAGTTCTCTGCTATTATTGAGAATGTCATAGCTCTTGCATTGCCACAAGAACAAATTGAGGACATTAAGGATCACATCATTGACTAATCAACTGATCTTTCTTGTGTGAAACACTTATGATTGTGTATTAGATATTATAACTAAAAGGACCATCGAATAGTGTCTCAATTCCTCGGATAAATTCCTGTTACAGTTACTACAGCAGAGGCACTATATGATGATGACAAATGTTTTTGGTCTGATGCAAATATAACATATAATATTCAATAGTGCTTTGCTATTACAACTGATAGTGCATCTAACCTGTGCGGTATTAACAACTCTCTTTACCCGCACATGAAAAGGGATAATCCAAATATAATATGTGTCGTGTATCCATGTTGCGAAGTAACATTTCACACATTCTTCAATTCCAATAAATGAAGATATTCGTCTTTGAAAGCGGACTGTATTTAATTAACTAGTTATAAACATCAATGAGCACACTAAAAGTGGAGCTCTATAGCTCGCTTATGTATATGTAAAGAATTGGAGTACCATTGCTAGCTTAGTCGGAGCATCCTAGCTCGTATCTATATACCGACTGCGCAGAACGAAGTCCTGTCAGCAACTAGAGCATTCCATACGCTTAACAACCAGTAAACAAAATCAAAAGGCAAGGTCATAGGTGTTGCCACTAAAAATTGTTGTACAAATTATGCGGGAAGCCGCAACATTCCTATCTTCAACAGCTATCTTTAAAGAAGCTATCTTCAACAATCAATATAACCTTAACTATCATTAGTTGACATTCTTTTAATTGGGTACAAGTTACAAGTATTCAATTACAAGGTACAAAATTTAATTACAAATTACAAAATTCAATTACATACAGTTTACATTATCCTTAATAGGTAAAATAATAAGCTTTGATATACATCTTTTATATATACTTGTGGGCGATTGTATTCGTACCACCCTAACCTTTCCATCTCGACCTGGCATAAGTTCTACGATTTTACCAAGAGCCCACTTATTACATGGTGGTAGGTTATCCTCTCTAATAAGGACCATGTTGCCTACGGCAATATTACTTTTCGCAAATTGCCATTTGAAACGCTGTTGCAAATGACTTAGATAATCGCGCTGCGAGAGCTTCCAGATAAGTTGAACCATCTTAGTTATATACTGCCATTGTGTTAATCTATTGTCTGATCTTTCTGTTATGAGTGGTTCAGTAACTGTATTAATGGATTGTCCAATCGAAAAATGGCCTGGTGTTAAAACCTCGAAATCATTTGCTTCGGTAGACAATGGTATAAGGGGTTTAGAATTTAGAATTCCTTCAATCTGAGTACTCACTGTCAGTAATTTTTCTATGGTAACCTGAGAATTACCTAACGTTCTTTTTAAATGATACTTGAAAGATTTTACCCCAGCCTCATAAAGGCCTCCAAAATTGGGTGCTCTAGGTGGTAGAAACTTCCACTAGATGTACTTAAAATGCAAGTAGTTCATCGAGTCATGGTTTGATGTTCTTATCAATTTATTTAGTCGTTGTAGCTCCAAGTGGGCACCAACGAAGTTTGTAGGGTTATTTCTCCTAGTTATTTCCAAGCATGCACCTCTCCATGCTCCTTTGAGTTGTCTCTAAATTTTGAATTGCTGCAGTTGTTACTCCACGTCTCTGATCCATAAGAGAGGACTGGCAATATCCATTGGTTGAAGACCTTTCTTTTTAGACACAAAGGCAATTTCCCCTTCAGGATAAAACTGTTTCTTCCGAATGTACTCCAGCCAAGTTCGATACGTGTGTTGAGTTCTTTCATAATGTTGCCATCCATTGAAATCAGCTGGTCAAGGTAAATATATGAATCCGCAACTTCTAGCTCAATGTTGTCTTCTATTTTTGTTTTCTCTACGAAATTATTGAACATGATTTTAGTTTTTTGAAGGTTCATCTTGAATCCAACTTCTTTACTTCTAGTTGAGAGCTCCTGTACCATGTCTTGGAGTTCTGATGGGTTCGTTGAAAAAATAACAATGTCATCAGCAAACCGCAAATGATTTAAATATTCACCATTTATTTTTATTCCCTTGTTATTCCAATTTATCTGCTGAAAAATCATCTGTAAAGCTGAAGTAAAAAGTTTTGGAGAAATGGTATCTCCCTGCCTCACACCTTTACCAATTTTGATAGTTTTGGTATCTTTATGTAACCGAAATTTTGCACTTGCATTTTTATACACACGTTTCACCATGTCAATGTACACATCCTCAATGTCTGTTGATCTTAAAGAGTTGATGACTGCTGATGTTTTTATAGAGTCAAAGGCCTTCTCATAGTCAATAAATGCAACACACAATGGAAGTTCATATTCATGTGTTCTTTCAATTAATTCTCTTAATACTTGAATATGGTCCACTGTACTGAATCCACTTCGAAATCCAGCTTGTTCTCTTGGTTGAGCTGCATCTAATTTTTTCTGCAGGCGATGTGTTAGCACTTTTGTGAAGATTTTATAAATAGCAGGTAACAAGCTAATTGGTCGGTAATTTTTCAAATCCTCTTTATCACCTTTTTTATGCAAAAGAATTACTGTTGCAGAATCCCATTGGTTTGGTATGTTACCGCTGTTAAGACATTTGGTAAAGAATTTTGCAAGTATGTCTTCTACATATTCTCCAGCTTCTTTTAGGATATCTAATGTAATACCATCATCACCAGGGGCTCTTCCTTTCTTCATATTTTTTATTGCAAATGAAACTTCTTCTTTTAAGATTTTAGGAGCTGTTCCTTCGACTATTTCAATGTCTTCGTTTAATTCACTGTTACTTTCGTATAGATTTTTGTAGAATTCTTCAACTCTTCTAAGTATTTCTTCCCTATTTCTTGTTACGGTGCCATCCTCTCCTTTTAATGCAATGATGTGTTTCTTCCCAATAGACAAACTCCCTTTAACAACCCTAAGGCTCTTGTTGCTTTCAATGGCCTTCCTTACTAACTCACAATTGAATTTTCTTATATCTTCTTTCATGTTTTTGCGCAAAGTTTTGCAAAGTTCTACATACTCGATCTTGCGACTGGTATTTTGATTGTCCACCTTCATAAGTCTTCGCCTTTTCATGAGTTGTTTCGTCTTCTCAGATAATTTGCTATTCTGCTTTTTACATATTACACCACCAATTTCCCCAGCAGTTTCAATTATTGTCTTAACAATGTTTTCATTTGCTTCTGAGATGTCAACTTCTTCAATAAGTCCTTCCAGTGCAGAAAAGCGATTTTTTAATTCCAACTTGAATGCCTCGGTATTTTCTTTTAATTTCTTTAAATCCACCCTCTTACATACTTGTTTCTATCGTTCGTTATGCACCCATTCAACTATGTCCGGCGGGCTCCCATAGGAGCATCGACCTGCCTGGGGTGTGACTTCCATGTGTGGCATCCATCTATTTCATCTTCTCTATGGGATGGATTGATCATGGATTAGTTTTCGGTTGACGTTAAATGATAACACCAGTGTGAACAGTGCATCCCTGTATGGATGAACAATCTCCCCTTCACCCATGGGTTGTCAAAATGAACAGAATTAAGGTATGAGA
>QLNU02003225.1:119501894-119514570 GCA_006491805.2 Dysdera silvatica | reverse complement strand
GTATTCTCCCCCTGCTTCGATGCACCGTTGCCAACGCTTCACCCAATCATTGAAGGCGCCCTGGAAGTCGTCAACGGGAATCTCCTTCAGTGAGGTCGTCGCGGCTGCTTTTACCGCCTCCAGCGTCCCATGCCGAGTTCCTTTCAGGGTTCTTTTGATCCTTGGGAACAAAAAGAAATCCGCTGGTGCCAGATCGGGGCTGTACGGCGGCTGGGGCAGCGTTGCCACACCCATTTTGGCCAGCAACTCGGAGACAATGAGCGCGGTGTGGGTTGACGCGTTGTCATGGTGCAAGATCCAATTGTCGCGAATTTCGTTTCGGACGCGTCGAACCCTGTTGCGCAACCGTTTGAGCACTTCACAGTAAAACTCCTTGTTGACTGTTTGTCCTTGTGGCACGAATTCACTGTGAACTACACCTTTTCTGTCAAAAAACACAATGAGCATTGCCTTGATTCGCGATTTGCTCATCCTTGCTTTTTTCGGGCGAGGAGACTCCTTGGTGTGCCACTCGCTGCTCTGGCGCTTTGATTCGGGATCGTACTGAAAAATCCACGTCTCGTCCCCTGTGATCACTCTGTCCAAAAATTCTGGGTCCGTTTCGTAGCGTTCATGCAATTCCTGGCACTTCAACAAACGCTGCTCCTTCATCTCACTCGTCAGGACTTTTGGCACCATTTTCGAGCAGACTTTCCTCATTTGAAGATCCTCCGTTAAAATGCGATGAACGATTGTTTTGGGTATTCCACACTCCTCTGCAATCACCCGAACACTTAATCGTCGGTCATTGTCCAAAACTTGACGCACTTTTTGCACCGAGTCGTCCGTTTGTGATGTCGACGGGCGTCCAGAGCGGTCGTCGTCGTTGACGGACTCCCGACCTTCCCGGAACCGCTTGTGCCACATGAAAGTTTGGCTTTTTTTCATCGCCCCGTCACCGTAGGCTTTCCGAAGCATTTCGAGTGTCTCCGCCCCGTTTTTACCCAGTTTCACACAAAATTTGATTGCATAACGCTGCTCCAAAAACTGGTCCATTTTTTGATCGACGAGGGTGCAGTAGATACCTCTGCGCGGAGCGTGACCCTGCCTCAACAACTGCCCGCAGGCGACTGATACCGGTCTCGTTTCCAAGCTCAGATCCCCCACCAACTTCTCCGCCCCGTCAGCCAGCGTTGCCAACTACAAAAAATCATTCCGGGAACTTCTGGGACAAACCCTGTACTTTCATCTTTTCACGTTTTTGATAAGGTTGGATTGCAATTCTAAACCCTTTTATATTCGTTAATGATGTTCCTTGTAAGCCGAGAAACGCTTTCGAAGTATTAAAAATTTTCTTAATGTTGATTTCAGAAACTTAAAAACTGCCTGTTTGCGATCGGATTATTTAGAAACCACCTGCTTACGGTCGGATTATTTAGAAACTGCATGCTTATGATCGGATTATTTAAAAACTGCCTGCTTATGATCAGATTATTTTTATTCCTTCAAAAGATATTACTTTCGCCCTAGATATTAATACGCTGTATGAAGTAAGAATGGCGAAGTAATTTTAGATTTTTTTAAGTGTGTCTCATATCCAAAGAAATACATTATAAATGCATATAATAAACACAATAATTAGAGGATAAAACCTTTGGCTGATGTTATATCCCCATGTATTCAATTTATATTTTAATTAGCTCATTTAAAATTTTCAATTTAAAGTTTAATTAAAGATTAATTAATTTTGCACATTCAAATTTGTATATTTTGGATTTTTTATGCCCTTAAATTTACACAATTATATGAAAATCGTAAAGGATACAATAAATAATGGTAATATAGCTTTGAAGAACATTAATTGATTAAACGCAATATAAATTTAAATTTTTTAATAAACAACATAACTTTATAAGATGACACTAATGATTTGGAAAAGGGCAGTCTTTTTATTAAATATATGTTATTGACAATAACATACCTGTATACAGTACTAAAACGTTTTTACTTGGGATTTAATACTTTTATACAAAAGTAATCTCTTACCTCATTGGGAAAGATTTTTTAGCTCGTTAAACTCAGTTTACAATTTTTTTCTCAAGATCGTTTGCTGAGAGTTTTGGAAATTTCAGTTAAAATTTGCTTATGGTATTTGGAGAAAGATAAGGCAAGCTCTCATACTGGGATATGATTTGTAGTTTTGATAGGATATTTTTGGCTGCTGGGAACTCAACCCATGAAGTACGGATTGGCAGAATAAATAGCGGCAAAATTCGAATCAAAATCTTCCACGTGGCAAGGTTTTGGAGGGGGGTGAAAGACCTCTGACGGGGACAAACTTGTGGCGCCATCTATTGCCACAAATCCTCAACACTTATTCGAAAACGTTAATTAAATAAATTAATTGTTAATTAGATGTTAATTAGTTAATTAAATAGTTAAAATAAACTGAATTACAAAACAACAACCACTTGAACGATTTCAATTTTACTGATTTCGCAGAGCACCAAGCTTTAAAATCAATGGTTTCACAAATGTTGAAAGGAAATGTACAGGTAACGAGACGCTTATTTTTTTTAACAATAGATACACCAGAGGGCGTTGTCAAAGTAATATTAATGACGGTATGGTGTGGTGTCGACATTTATTGACAGAAAATGAAATTAGAATCCAAAGTTCTTTCAGCTTTGCTACATTAGTGGCAATGTTTAATGTTATTTTTGAAGTTAAAATTTTAATAGTATTCCTCGATAGTGGGAATCAATATACATTTTTCGCCCTTCCTTCCTTCTCCTCGGAAACTGAGGAGCAAAAACCCCTTGCCCTCTGTTAACATGTGCCTGCGTACGGTGGGTGAGTGCAATATCTTAACGCCACAGAGAACCGTAGTTGAAGCTATTAATTTAGATGTAATGAATGGTTTCTAATGCGGATGCTATGCTTTTTTTTTCATAGCTTATAGAAAAGAAATGTTTCGTTTAAAAAAAAGAATTTTAGTTTCTAATAAGGACATAGAATCTCAATTATACTTTATTTTCTTTGTGTGTGTTAAACAGTTGTGCTTCCAATTTGATGATAATTCGTTATTTGGAAGACATCTAGGACTGTAGAAAATGATCATGAAAGGGCAACTAGATCAAGGCAAAGGGCATATGGGTCACAGAGCACCCGGGGATTGTTCTATATATATATATATATATATATATAAATAGCTCCAATGGGCAACTGGGGCTACGCCGCTGCTCGCTCCGGCTCGGCTACAGGCCTAAGGACGCAATTGCCGAATGGTCAACATATAAAGCTATCGAGGTTTCTGGGACAAAACTGTCTCTTTGTTTTCTTCTCTACAAAAAAGTTTTGGTTTGGGATTGAGCTTTGGTGTTAAACGTAATTAGTAACGACAATTCATTATATAAAACGGATGCTCTATTTGTAGAATATATTTCCAATTAATAATACTAGCACAGATAGCATTTCAGAGTTTAACAAAGCCGCTTCACATAATATTCCGGAATAATTCGAATTAAAAGTTTAAAGGCCCATTATTTTAATATTTTTAAAACTTCAATTTCATTCGTAATAAGTCAACAATGATTATCAATAAATTTCACATCAATCACCTTGGATGGTGAAGGTTTTCCTATAAAACCCTAGCAGCTTCCAATATAGGTTTGGCAGTTTACAAAAAAAAATAAAATAATATAATAAACTCTTAATAAAACTCTTAATAATTAACTCTTTAAATTCTTAACGATTTCAATAAAATTTCTATCTATTTAAATATAACTAATGTCTAAATAAGCAGCTATTCTAAATTTAAATCTATGACCAATTACATCGTTTATGTTTCTCACACTCACTTTTATTAAAAGTTTCCTTTATTTTAGGAAGTCTCTTTACTTTACCCATAATTTAAATTGTAATTTAAATGATTAATATTAGTATATATAATACTGGTAACAGGAAACAAATTATTTACTTAAACGATAATTTGCTCGCAGGGAAAATATCCAAACATGGATGTAGCTTTCCTCACAGAACAATAAAATGAATACTAATGATCTCAATAGTGTTCAGCTCAACAATATTGATGGAAATTTAGCTAGAGGAATAACATATTCATACGAAAATACTTTTTATTTCTGCTAACGCCATATCACTTTCTCCCACATATTCCGCGGAGAGTGTTTTTCTTTTGAAAGCTGAGTTCGCAATGCTTTCGATTTGGAGGCTATAATTCATGCATTTTACTAAGGCAACATCCCCAAAGGGCCAGAATATTCTCTGAACGAATAGTTTTCTATTGCGTACCTACGAACACTTAACTACATCCTGATCTAATGAGAAGTTAGTGTCGATTTCGGGCAGCAGAGAAACAATGTTTCGAAAGGGTCATTGGATACTTGTATTGACATTCTTTAAAGCCAGCAGGTAGGATAAAAAAAGAATAATATTGGATAACGAAAATATTTACTTTTAAGCAAGCTTTAAAGCTGCCACAAAAATTAATTTAAATAGAAATGAACGGAAATTTTCTCTGGATAAATAAAAAGCTAAATAAAAGATATCTGTGCTAATATGAGTGTATGTTATCATTTATTAATTTTTTCTAAGTAAATATTTTAAACAAATTTCTTATGTACAGTGGGGAATTTCTAAATAGGCACACAAAGCACAGGCCGAGCTAGGGGCGGTATCAAAGAGCTTAAAAATAAAATTTTCCAAACTGGACAATGTTGAAAATAATGTTTCTTTTTAATTATTGCCTTGTTCCTCCAACAGCGATGATACAGGCGACTACTTGAACTCTTCTGCAAATAAAAACTACAGAATCGAAAGACAAAGAGATATGACCATATTATTTATATTAATAAACTAGTAGGAAAGTAATATCACAAAAAACAAATTCTGTACGCTGTCTTAAAATTTAAGTTCACTGACTTATATTCAGCATCTGTAGGACAAAGATAAAATTTCGTTTAAATATTGACGAAAATATCCTTCTGTTTGTCTATCACAAAATCTTCTTAGACACTTTTGCTTGTTTTTGGAATTGTAAATAATCATTCAATAGAAACGTTATAAATATATATCTGTTTGTTTGGATTTTTTATGGCGCAAGAGCATCTGGGCTATACTGCGCCATTATTACATGCCATTATTACGCCATTATATAATATATACATGATAGAAGTGGAGAGTCATAATATTTCGATTCATAAATGCTTGACATAAACACGCAAAACTAATTAATTCCAGCACAAATGACGGCTGACTAGTAGAGGAATTTAACTGTAGAGATTTATTTAACCCAATTTTTATTATTATTATTGAGAATTATTTAATTTATTAACACTTAGAGAAATCAACATAGTTTTGAACCCTTATCAAGAAAAGATAGTCACATGTAATTGACAAGTTAGTAAATAAGCTTAAATAGAAGACTATAAAAAGCAATTGAATTGTGCTTGAAACATGTGTATTGTTTTCAAAAACCAGGCGTAAATGTAGAATATTTCGGACTAAGTTATTCAAACGGGTTTAATGCAGTCCGTTCATGTTAATATGCACAAAGAAGTGATCAAGTACCAGTCAAAAGCAGGAAAAAACTAATAATTTAACTGGTATCACTTTACCAAATTCGCAATACCTGTAATGAGATTCAGCAATTATATTATTGCTTCTACGTGTTAACAGAAAAGGCCTATAACAGCTTGCGCATTCCGTAAACGCTCCCAATATCACTCCAAACTCAATTTCCGAACTATTTAACGATCTGTTTATTTTGACAAAAGTCATGAATTTGAGGAAAGCTTCGAGTTCTGCTGTTATTACGGTGGAAAATGGCTCTACAGTTTCCGTTATTATTTCGAGTTATGACAGTTTCAACGATTTCATGCAGCTGCCGATTCTACGAAGTTCGCAGAAATTTTGGGGATTTATTTCGCACAGATTCCCATTTATGCGCCAACTCTTTGTCCATGATAATTTCCAAATGGCTTTGTTTCTCTCAAACATTGAGGGTATAATTGTTGTTAGCAACGGCGAATTTTTGTAACACTTGTTTCAAATCATTTTTCCATGTAGACTTTTTTTCAACGTACACCTTTAATTTCTGGGGAACTCAGCAAGTAATTTATTTCAGGGGTAAAAGATCAATATAGAACTACAGAGAATTCATAAGCATTTAGAGAATATATAAATAGTTTAGATGCGTGGAGGAAGATTATGTTTAAGCATTAAAAATATAGAAGTAAAACGACTCACTGTGCTGAATATATCACAAAACTTGGTAAAATAACACAATGGGCACAGTTTTTGAACTATATGCTTTAATATAGCTTTAAAACGTTTTTCGAAGGCTTTTAGCCCTCTTTCGAAGCAGCTTACACAATATTGGAACTGAGCTCCAGTATTGTGCTCCATTTTACATTTTTATCTCAGGTATACAACAAAAAATTCTTTGCATGATCCAGCGTCATCAAAGCATTTTCCAAAAATAAGCCAAAGGAAGAACATTTGCTGCCTTTAATTATTGTACAGTAGGATATATAATAGGATGATACTCGTATTAAAAGGTAGGGTGAAGTTTAAATCATATATGAATATACTAAGATAATTTATGTGGAAACCTGGGGAATGGAATTTTAAGAAAAACGTCAACAAATAGAGATAATCATTGAACCATTGAATTGTAATAAAATGTTATTACATTAAATGAGGGTTAAAATCTATAATATGTATTAAAGGGGAGAAAATAAAATTAAAGTGTATGTATACGGAACAGAAGAGAGGAAGCTTTTTATTGGAAAAGGTAAAGTAAGGTTTTAACGTAAGTTTTTAAAGGAAAATGTAAGCCTTTTTCTCAGGCTAAGAGTTTTTATTTGCTTAGTATTTTTATGGTGCAATAGATTTCATTGGAAGACAGAGAGGCTTCAGATATTTTGGACCTAGTTTCCAGAGTAAAAACTCTAACAGAATGCATCTCTGGAAGAAATTCCTATTCATCACGACTTGGCCCTATGATACAGCTCTTTTTTTAAACTTCTTTTTAGCGATAAATGGCAACCGCGCATGTTGCTTTTTTTGTAGCTAAGGTAGATCTTATTATAAATGTGGATTTACTTACTGATGTGTCCGATAAAGAAATAAGTTACATGATGTTCATAATTCATGAAATAATATAAATTAATGACGTAATAATAATATATAAATATAAGGCTAAAATATAAGGCTATATAAGGCTAAAATAAATATTAGCAGTAAAGTCTATATAACACTTCCGAATAGCGACCATTTGCATTTAGATAGTACTTTTCTAGCTCCTAGTTCCATTTCTTTCTATGTTTTATTACTCACTAATACCAGACAGATTATCTAGTCTCTAGGTTTTAACTATTTAGAGGTTTCAGCGCATTTTCCAGCTTTAGCGTTTGTCAACGATCTGGGAGAGAGAGGCTATTTACAGATTTCGGCAATATAGTCCTGTCTGCAGATACTTCCTTTACTGCCATGCCAATCAAATTTCTTATCTCATTCATGAATTTAAAAAGAGGCTGCATTCTTGGCATTCTATAGATCTTCTCTGCTGCAAAAATCAAGTTGCGAGCCGAAAAAAGGAAAATGGTGAGGTATCTACGGCGAGTTTTGATTCTAAGACCCATTCAGGAGTTTTTGCCCTGTTGTTTCTTTAATGAAACTACAGAAGTACAGCTGGCCTTAATGTCTTAGTATGACGCCAATTTTGTAACTCATTTATTAAAGTAGGGGTGTGCTGAGTCATTTTAATTGAACGAATAAAGGTCAATATCGATGTATTATGGCACGGACTGGAGAGGACTATCGACCCATGCACATATTGACCCACACTATTGACCCACACAGAACACACTATAGACCACACAGAATACATTATTGACCCACACAGAAAGAAGAAAAAGGTAAAGTTTTGGTCTCACTTTGATCCAACGACTCGTAGAGAATTTCTCAGTGAGAAACATAATACACAGGTGTTGAAAAAATTTTCATAGAGCAAAAACTTTAATAAGTTTCTGGATGGAGGTTAAATCAAGCAGTCGTTTACTCACTCTTTCCGACTCGGACGAGTCAATACCATTTTTAAGTGATCCACAATACGTGGAGATTGAACTTAATGCTCGTATAGAAAAGTGTGTGGCGCATTTTCTATCTAAACAAAGATTATAGTATGCATCATATAGAAGTGGAGTGTAAAACTTTAATGGATAAATTATCATTAAAAAAATCAAGTGATTTATTTTTTTATAAATTAATTTACAGGAAATAAAACCCTGTAGGAGAATGGGGAAAAAGCAGATAGAGACTACTTGACAAGCTCCCATCCTCGTATAATTCTATAATCTATAATAATAGACATTATAGTTTTAAAATAATTACAGGCAATAAATTAAAATCTCAAAGTCTCTACATGAACAAAATACAAAAAAATAGAAAATCAAGATACAACGCAAAAACGTTAATTACAAAAAACGTATTAAATATCACAATAAAATTAACTAGTACTGAAATATCACAACTAAAATACTAAAATAACACAAAATATCACAGTACATTAACAAGTATAAAATACCACTAACTAGTAATAAAAATCATACTATAATATGTCATCAATGATAAGTCAAGAGATAAAATTTAAAATTACAAAACAATTATAATTTTTGTTATACAAAATTAAATTTAAAATTATATAAAATTTACATCATAATTATATGCAAATACTGTACACACAAAATAAGTAATCCTAATAAAACAATATATATAATTAAACAGTGGAGCCGGTAATATCATAAAAACAGCCCGGCACAACATTCAAGATAGACTCATCAAGACAGTCAAACAAAAATTGTCTGACAGCCCTTTGAAAAGTGATGGAATTTTGCAGCAAGATCAAGTGGGTGGGTAGCGAATTCCACACCCTAGAATCACTAGAGTTAACGTGGTGATACATATAACTATTTTTAACAAAGGCAGGAACATACATTACACCTAATCGAAGATGGTAATGACTAGATCTTGCATTAAAGTCAATCATATCCGACACCTGACCCAACCTCACTCTTCTATATATCAGGCAGGACATATTATAATAGGCCAATCTATATAAAGGAAGAATACGGAAACAAAGCCATGATCTTCAGTTCCAAAATGATTTGCAAGTATTCTGAGCATACGCTTCTGTTGTTGAATAAGTCTCCTCATGTTAGTCATACCAACATAAGCCCAGATGATAGAACAATACAGAAGATAAAAAATTTGGAGTTAATTAAAAGATTTAACTCATGAAAATGAGTCAGAGTTATAATTAATTCACTCAAAAAGGCTGTTACTCTTTCAAGATCTAGATAAATTTTGATTCGTATACCTAATAAAAAATACATATATAACTAATTGTGTGTATATTTCATTTGGAATTAACACAATCGCAATTCTTAAAATCGACACTTCATTTACAATGGCTTCAGCAGAAATAAGCTCTATCTCTGGCGGAACAAACTTCCAGACTGATCCGTTGCCACTAAATCGGCAAATTTCTGATCAAGCTTAAAAGGAAACAGTTCCTTAAAGAAAAAACACAACTGCTATATGTCAAGGCAAAATTCCTTCGATGTGCAGCTTGATACCGCTTCTCACATATGAATTAGAACATAAGATTTAACTAAAATAATGCGAGATTTTAAATATTTTAGAAACTAAGATAAGTATTTTGAATATGGTGAGCAAAAGAGAGAGAGTGAGGGAAATAATAAGACATGATTAAGCGGTAGGCAAATCATTGCCAAAGATAAAACACCCAACTACGGCTTACGCGAAATTATTTCGGGAATTTAATATCACTATAAACTAATAAAATATTCAACATGTTATAAAAGAGTTTTATAACTTGAGCTAGGAAAGTAACAATTCAAAAATTATGGGGGGGCTAAATTATCATTAAAAAAAGATCAAGTGGTTTGAAGTTAAGGAATAGAACGTATTTTGTTATCCAAAGGTGAGGTTGCTGAGCCCCTCTCTTCCCTGCGCCCCTGACTTGAGCAGTGAATCAGAGGGTTCGAAGGAAATTTTAGTTGTGAGAATTAATACGATTAAGTGTCGATAAGCCACTTTCAAACACAGTTTATACCAGGCTCACTGTTTATGTTGAGAAAAGAAAATTGTGCCACGAACTCAAGTTGAAGTCAGACTACAGATCCATAATTGAACGCTAGATAGCATTATCTCCTTGACCACTGTGTACAGCCTCACGTGGTTGTTTTCTCGCATGTGATTTACACGAAGAGGAGGGTGGATTGCTTAAGAATTTAAGGAAATTAATCTCTCCACAATTTTCTTAAATTCTTAAGCCATCCACGAATCTGCAATCTATCCCCATCATTGGATAACAAAATACATTCTACTCCTTAACTCTAAACCACTTGGTCTTTTTTTTAATGATAATTTAGCCCTCTATAATTTTTCAATTGCTACGTCCCTAGCTCAAGTTATAAAACTCCTTTATAACATGTCGAATAATTTATTGGTTTACAGTGATATTAAATTCCCGAAATAATTTCGTGTAAGTCGTAGTTGGGTGTTCTAACTTTGGCAATGATTTGCCTACCGCTTAATCACGTCTTATTATTGCTCTCTCTCTCTCTCTTTTTGCTCACCATATTCAAAATACTTATCTAAAAAATTTAATTATATTTAATTATAATTTTAAAAATATTTAATTATAATTTTAAAAATATTTAATTATAATATTTAATTATAATATATTTAATTATAATTTTAAAATATTTAATTATAATTTTAAAATATAATTTAATTTTATAAATTATAATAAAAATATTTTATGTTTCTAAAATATTTAATTATAATTTTAAAAATATTTAAAATCTCCCATTATTTTGTTTCTAAGGTTCTAATTCATATATGCAATTTGTTTTGTTGAATTCCGAAGATGAAATATAATAAGCAAAATTAGTGTTAATAAATATGTATTATAAATATTATTAGGTATACAAATTAAAATTTATCTAGATCTTGAACGAGTAACAGCCTTTTTGAGTGAATTACTTGTGACTCTGACTTATTTTGACGAGTTAAATCTTTTGAGTAACTCATCGATTTTCGTATATCTTCAGTATGTTATTTTGTTACAGATAGTGGCAATACCGTACGAGAAAATGCAATACTTCATTTTCTCTTACATTTCATATATCCTATATCGATTCATATATATTCGATACCATATATCGATTTTTGCATTATGAAGTACTTTAAATTTACCAAAGTATGTAGTTTTATTAATTTTATTATGGGAAAGGGCATGATCAGTAGATATTTTAGCTTTTATAATCGTGTGCATTTCGCTTTTATTTATTTGTGCATTTTGATTTATCTTTCTCCATAAAATACGTTATTTTTGCTACTCGAATTCGTTTAAATTTTTGGTTTCTTCCCACCGTAGTGTATCAAATTCTTGATAAGTTAATCCTGGTCATAATATTTCACACATTTTACTAAAATTTGCAACACATTTGTAAATATGTGCGAGTTTAGGAGAAGGTAATTTTCTGTTAGTACGTTTCTGCAGAAAGAACTAATGACTCCATAAGCTTGTTATAAAGTTTCATGAATATACAACGGCGAGAGAGCTTTAATATTTTAGGTTCTTCCTACTCTAATAAATAAAAATTATTGCGTAAATACGAAGACATTCAATTTCTGCTGTTGAGAAAAATCAGCATTATTTTATCAAAAGTATTTTATTTGCCATAGCTATATACGAAAGCAATATCATGTCTAGTATGTTTATAAGTATAACTTTAGGAAGCTTTTATTTTATAAATTTTAATTGAAAGAGTTCCATGGTCTGTCACGAGCCAGTTACGATGAGATAGGAATAAGGGAAGACTGGGATAGGTTTACCTGAAAAAACATAAGTTAAGGGAATTGGTTACCGATAACACACTCCAGAGAAAAAAACATTGTAGCCCTTTTCAACGACTAGATTTTATTTTCCAAACGCGCTTGACTACATGAACTTCACGGCGAAACCAATATTTATCACTTTCGTAAGACTGTGCGATTTCGCTCCCCGCTGTGGCTATTTATTTCTACTGGACGGAATTTAGCCGACCTGTCAGCGAAAAGGTAGTGCTCAACTTTGCAAACCATAAATTGAAGATCGCTATTTTCTCCAATAATTTATAGAAAGGGAATTCGAAGTGAAGCTTTGCATTACTTGCGATATATTGGCAGAATATTTCTGAATGTGCAATTGCTGCCTTTGATTTAAGCCCTCAATAAATGTTAACCTAGTAATATAATTGACTATGAAGTTAGTACGCATGTGACTTGTACAGGATTTCGCATGTTTACATTATCGCGCATCTAAGTAGCGCAAAAAAACAAATTTGAGCATCAGTTTAATGAAGCACTGACTGCAAATAGTTTTTTAACTCACGTGAGTAAAAGACTTCAAAAAATTGAAAATATACATAAATGGAGAAATAATTTCTACATAACAGATTTAATAAATTAATTGAATATAGATAACCCGTATGGCTAGTTTTGTGTCTCATTTAGAAAATCATGCATGTAATTCAATTATATCTAATTTGTTTAGTAAATTACTTCTATAATTAATAGTAAACTACTTATATAATTAATAATA
>QLNU02003225.1:119483717-119501794 GCA_006491805.2 Dysdera silvatica | reverse complement strand
TAAATCACAGAGATAAAAATACTGAAATACAGAAATTATAATTAACCATAAAAGGAAAAAATTAGTATAAAGTAAAAGAGTTAGGTCAGAAAATTCCTTCAGAAAGTTAGATAATTAGTAACAGGATAAATCATAGTGTCAGGGTAGAGAAACTGGAATATAATAAGATATAAAAAATGATAGCACTAAACTAATATCAAAGCGCAGCGGTCATTTTGCTTGGTTATCAACTAAACAGGTTTGGCTAGAATATTTGAAAAATAAGCATTGTCGAAAGAATACGCTTAAAAGAACGGCAAACATGTGCACACAAAAATGACGAAATAATCTTCTTTAATTATATCCTAAAAAGCGTTTCTTGTTTTTTTTGTTTAATGAGATTGACGCAAGCATAATTTCTAAGTAATTGGAAATGGCTAGCAACAGGAAACTAAGCTCATCAGCTTTTTATGAAATTTTATCACTGACGATGCTTTTTGCTGTTATCTATTTAAAAGGCTAGTTTCTTTTCTCAAATTGTTGTTTGGTGACATATTTTACAAAATTTTTGGACATGCTTCACAAATGTAAAAATTCTCATAATTATATTTTCAAGAGTGGCAGCTACTTTACTTTTTTAATATACTGGAGATTATAATAAATCTTAGTAGCATGTCTTTTTGCTAAATTTAATAGCTAATAATTAAATTAGTTGTGACAACTTTCTGTTATATAACACTTCAACTTTTTGGTGATATGAAAAGATTAGTTGGAGGAAGCTAATTGTAAGATATTTCAAATTGATTTAATGTCTATTAGATATTTTATGAAATAAAATAATAGAATAAATAAGATATTTTAAAATTTAGCAGATCGCTTGTTAAATGGAAATTTTACGTAATTGATTTTGTCGAGTTTTAGTTAAATATAGCATACGTTAAAATATGTAGCTGAACCCGCTTTGGTCTAAAAAAACAGTGATTCTAGAATTCGAATTCTGACATCTTGATTCTAGATGGTTTTAAATTCACAATGGTTCTAGACGTTTTCTTGAATTCGCGGTCATAAATTGTCGAAACCTAGGATTATAAATTCCCTGTATTATTAAGGAAAGCGATGTCACGGTAAAAAAATCGATTGTTTCAAAACATCGACCGTCTTAAAAAAAGGGTCAATGATCTTTGATAGTCTCAAAGCATTCATCATCGATGTTCTTAAAACATCGGTTATTTATAATCGATGGTAAATAAAAGTCTATATAGAAAGTAAAACATCGATGTTTTAAAACCATCGACCATCGATGCTTGTCCTTACTAGCTTATTATTGTAGCCTACGGGCTGGTTCCCTAGGCCTGAAGCAAGGGCAGACACAGGGGGGGGCACAGGGGTCATGACCCCCAAAATATATTTTTTCACTGTAAAAAATTCCAACTTTCATGATAAATGAAGGGTGTTATTCCAAGACCATGGCAAATTCTGTCCTTGACCCCCAAAATGAAAGTATCTGTCCGCCCCTGGCATAAAGAGATCTTTATAAATAAGATAATAAGAGATAATATTGTAAGAGATAATAAAGATCTCTTGAGAATGTTAAGTTCCGACGCAGAGTGACTTTTGCTGCCTTTGGCCATACACAAATAAGCAGAAAACAAATATGCCGGGCAGAGATGACTGAGTATTAAGAGAAACCAACAATTTTACTCAATAAATTTATTACAAAGAAATATACACGGTGCTAAAATAATATAAGCAATTCGAGAAAGAAAAATTTACATCTTGTGCGAAGAAAGAGCTTGCAAAAACGTATTTTTTTAATTGAATGAAATTTGTTAAAACCTGTCGGATATACCGTTGTTTTAAATTATAAATATAATCATATTCTGTTGTCCCGGTTTATGTTCCTTTCCTTTGGGAAAACATGACTGTTAAACAATTGTTATAATTTTTCAAAGGTAACAAAGCGAAGCTTATAAGTCTAAAGAAAGTAAGAACATATTCTGAAAGGGTGATTTCCAGGCTTCTAAATTATGAATTATGGTTTCCATAGCCCTAATTAGGAAGATATATGATGAGCATTTATGTCCAAAACTTGTAGTTTATGGCCTGTTAGGCAAGAAGTAAAATGAAGGAATGATTATGTGGGGATGACGTATTTTGTATGCACTTGACATATAAAACAATATGCATTAAAATAGCAAACCGCAGAGAAAAACAGAAAATATTCAAAATTTTTTGATGTCATGCGTTCAAAATATATTTCTAATTTAGGATTCGCTATTATATTTTATTTAAAAGTGTACGTTGGGTAAAATATCCTTTGCAATGAATATATTCAAATCTATATTATCTACGGAGATGTTCGTTATTTTACATAAATTATCATCATTTAATCTAATTCGATTATGAAATGTATTATCTCCGGGGACAAGAAAGCTTAAATAAATTGCTACCATGGAAATGATTAAACACTATTTGAAAATACAAAAAGTATTGTTTTTTAATTGGCCGCATTATGTGTAATCTGAAATGCAATTGTCGTGTTTTTCCATAATTATATCCCCGATTCTGCTCGTATTATGGTGACAATACCGTATCCTGTAGCATCCACAACCGTATCCAGTAGCATCCATAACCGTATCCAGTAGCATCCATAACCGTATCTAGCAGCCTCCATAACCGTATCCAGTAGCATCCATAACCATATCCAATAGCATTTTAAACTCGGCTTCCGAATTACGGAGCGAATCGTTACTTCGCAACAGTTATTACTACAAGGAAATTTTTGAGTTATGCTGTTATTGAAAAGAAATTTGCGTTCCGATTTCCTTCATTATTTCGCGAAATGCCAGTTCCGACGATTTCATACAGATGCCATTTTCACGAAATCTGCAAATATTTCCAGGATTTTAATTTTCCCCGGATTTTCGTTCAGTCACCGTCTTTTATGTCCGTATTGATTTATGAACCTGTGTGCTTCTTTCGAGCAATTAGTATAATACATAATGGCGAATCTCCTCAGTAGTCATTTCATTATGTTATGTGTTTCTGATTTAGACTTTCAAAAGCCTTTCAGCAGATGATAATTTTTTTCTCTCTCTCTTTTTGGAGTACAAACAGACCTAAAATTATAGAAGATGCCTAAAATTTTGCAGGAATCATGATGTAGATAGCAAAGAAGAAAAAAAAAGAAATAGAAATGTGTCAGGTAGGCGGAGATTTTCAATTTTTAATTTAGTTATTTTTCATTTACCCTTTGTAAGAGGTTTTGTATATAATTTCTTAATAATTTATTGATCTTCTTATAAATTATAGGTTTATTTTAACAGATAGAATCTAAAATTTTTTTTAATTAATTTCACATATTTTCATCTTTTGCACTGAATTTAAAGAGAAGGGAGAGACATTTAAATAGGTTGTGGTTTGAAAATTATTTTAAGCTTTACTATTAGACTGATTTATAGTGTAAAGTATAATCAAACCTTAACAAACGACCTTATTAATATGGTAAAACCCCTCATTACAGCGAATATATACGGGACAGAAAAATTTGTAGATATACGGGGGTGACCGTAAAAGAGAGGGATTTAATTGTGGAAGTATTTCTGACGGAGAATTTTATTAGACCGCAAAAGTCGGGTGATCATATTTGAGAGGTATGCATTCAGAAGGGTTTATTTTATTTTGAACTCTTAAAATTTCTTAAAATAGTTTTTACTAATCATAATAAATTAGACGAGCATGCCTTTTGCTATAAGCATTGAAATTTTTAGAAACAATATTATTTATTAATTGCCCTTTTACATCGTCATTAAAAACTAATTTTCATTTATGTATAACTGTAAATGTTTGACAGACAATAAATAAAAAACAGTGGAAGTTAGGTTAATTTCCATTCAGCTGAAAATGTTCTAAGACAATACTATTAATTATTAAGACAATACTATTAATTCTTAAGACAATACTAGTAATTCTTAAGACAATACTAGTAATTCTTAAGACAATACTAGTAATTCTTAAGACAATGCTAGTAATTCTTAAGACAATGCTAGTAATTCTTAAGACAATACTATTAATTCCAGAATGAAGGAGAATAAAACGCAAAAAGCGAAATGTAGAAAAAATATAGACAAACACATATAATGAGAAAGCAATTGCCAATTACAATTACTAAGTTACAAGTTGTTTAAGATAGAAACAGAAAATAACAGTGCATTTTTGAGATAGAAAACAGAAAGGCTATTCTCTGGTAAAAAGTCATTGAAATGTTTTTACTATGCAACTAATTCGTGTTTTAAAGGATTTTACTTGAAGATTTTAGGGTTTTAGATTTTATGGGACTGGTTTCTAGAATAAAAGCCCTGAAAGGATGCAACTTTGGGAGAAATATCCATTCACCATGACTTGACCCGAAGGTACAGATACTTTTCTAAACTTTTTTTCAAAGATTAAGGCCATCATTTTAGGTTTCTTAGTTTGCGACATAGTTAAGTCTTGCAATAAACCGCTCTCCTTCTTAAATTTTTTAAATAATTAGTACCGTTTTCCATATCTTTCAAATTTCGAATGATTTTATTCAGCTTACAAAACCTATTCTCTTTCTCATCATTAAAAGAGGTTGACCATATACTAAACAAACTATAGTTTAATCCATAGTGGAACGAAGGAAGCTATAAAATTAATTTTTGAAACCAAGCTTCTCGAAATAGAGATATTTGCATAGGAAATTTCAAATCTTAACATTCAATTCTACGGCTCAAGTTATAGTTTTGTTATACATAATATAGCATAATACAAAGTCAAAGAGCCCTAATTTAAATTGGAAATATAAATTTTAAAACATAATTTCTTTAGCCATTCTCTTGACTGAGTAAAGGCAAAGACGCTTTTCAGCAATTCCGGTAGAACTTGTCTTTCTCCTTTTAGAACAAAGTAATCTACGTTTATGTTCTGAGGAAAGTAGATAGGTACTCATTTAAAAGTTCAACAAATGCCAAATCTTTACTGGCGCCTTTGTTATAATATTACCCTTATTACCTTTACAACTCGTTTTAAAACTTATGCTCAACAAACAATAACACGAGATTCGAAATATATAACTGTTATTTTAAAATTTTGAATAGTTGAAAATTGATTAAAAGTTTCAAGAAATAGTCAAAAGAGCTTTAAATTCATTTTTAAAAATTTCCTTAGAACTTTAAGCTCATTCAAACTGGTAAACTATGTCATACTTTGAGCTAGTATCGTATATGCGCGTTAAGAGAGATTTATTTCAATTCCTTTCAACTTAATTTTAATTGCAACAACAGAATTTAAAGATCTGACTTGTTTATGTTTCACACTGGCTTACGCGGGTGTTAATGGGGGTTGTAACCCTCCATTGCGATGAAATTTTGTATATATATACATATAAATATATGGAGTTGTAGCTACCTAACTCCCCATTGTGTCCATAACTCCCCCTATGAACTTTCTGCTTACGCCTATGACGTTTCAAGCAATCGATATCCCTTCTTCCATTCGGTCAGCTTATCTTGAAGACTTTAATATGTGTAGTTTCCAACAAACTTTCACGAATAGCGCTTCTGTGCAACTGGAAATCGCCACTAAGAACGACTTGGATCAGTGTGCGTGGAAGTATCCAGTGGAAAAGTAACATGGAATACTTTGTTCAGAGAGAATAGTCCAGCTCTTTGGAAATGTTTACCATCTAGGCGAAATGCATGCGCTGTAGTCTAGGAATTGGAGGCTTCTTCAGGCACAGTTTTCAGAGGGATAATACGCTCCCTTAGATCCCATGGTAGAAATTGCTGTGGCGCTATCAAAAGCGGAAAGGAATTTCGGATGGAAATGTTATTCCGGTAGCCAAATTTCCATCAGTGTTGTTGAGCTCGATCGCTGAAACCTAAGGTATTGATATTACTGTTTCACGAATTTGCCTTTTCCTTTCGGATATTTGCGTTTCCTCGTGAGTAACTTTCCATTTAATTGCACCTTTTGTTTCACATTATTCCTCAAATACACTAATGTCCAATATTCAGTAATCAGTTCTAATCGTTACAAACATCAAAGCTATCTCTTTATTTAATATTTGAGTTTAGGTAACTTGTTTATTTTAGAAGTAGCTACTGTTCTGAATATTGAAATTTTATCGAAAATGGTTTAAGTTCCTTAAAAATTGCTGCGAATTTAACGGAAACATTAATAAAATTATTAGAAACTATTAAAACTTCCTAAAAACTGCTGGAAGTTCATTAAACATTTCAAATTTCATTAGGAGTCATAAGGTACATATGATGAAGTATATGAAATCTATTAAGATTTATTAGGGCATTATTTAAGACGAATTGCTATAAAAATACTAAAATTTTCTTGGGACTTCACATTTCTTATACCAAATATAATTACAATTAACATATACAATTAAACATATTTATTTATATATACAATTATATACATTTATTTACATATATAATTATATACATTATACACGAACCCGATTTCAGGACACAACAAAAAAATACTACACCGTCACATCACAAACAAGAATAGTAGACTCTTCTTAGAATCTTGGGAAACTTACAAACTACATGGGAAAGCCATTAATACATCACAACCACTTCCAGAAACTTACAAACAACTCTTACTCTGAAATGTATGGGATTTCCCAACATTAGGTATCCCACAGTACAGGTTTCTCATTGGTTCCCATTGGATTTTTTCACGATTTCTATTGGAGGCCTCCCATTGGTTCCCACTAGGGTTTTCCATTCTGCGGGACTACTCTGATGAAGGATTTTCCAGAAATTTCAAGTATAAAGACAGGAACATAACATCGTCATTACCCTGATGAAGGATTGATGCGTCCGAAATCTTGGGTAACCTTTTTACGTTTGTTATTTTACCAGTATGTTTAAACTTTTGTATGTAAATATACATGGCCAATTATACATTTATTTAGACATACAATTATATACATTTATCTTCAGCATACAATCATATACATTTATTTACATTTATTTTACATACATACTTACATACATTTATTTTAATACGCAATTATATACACATTTATTTACGTATACAATTATATACATTTATTTACATATACAATTTTATACATTTATTTACATATATAATTATTTATATACACAATTATATACATCTATTTACACATACAATTATATTTAACCAAATACGTTTATCGTGACATTATATAATCAAGCAGAGTTTTACTTAAAATAAATCAAAATGTTCTAATTTGATTATCAGAAGAATAGTAACATGAGGAAAGAAATGATAAGAGTGATTTAAATTAGGATGCCCGGGTAGCGAACGGTGGGGAAATTAAGTTCGTTCCCCTTTTTAATGACACAAAAATGAACGTGCATTTTCCCATCTCTATCTAATTTTGAGACAATATTTGCGCATTAAAGAAATCTAATTTGAAAACGAAATGGATCTTAAAAATTGTGAATTTTTAAACTCGAAAACTAATCAAAATTATTGTGATGGAGCATGTAGGCATACGCGAACAAATCAGTTTTAATTAGTATAGTAAAAAAATTGATACTTCCTATTGCATTGCCTGATATCATTAATATGTAATCCTTAGCCGTAGGAAGAGAATAAAAACTATTATTATTATTATTGCAGAATGAAATTAAAAAAAATTCAAATGTTCCAAATATAATACTAAAATTTGGTATTATACTTCTAGATTAGGTTATGGTAAGTTAGATTATGGTAAGTTAGATTTAGGTAAGTTATAATTATGCTGAACCGTATTTATTTAATTAGGTAAATTTTTAAATAAATTGCATTTACCCCAAATCCATATTAATATCCCTAGATTTTAGGATGGGAAGCTTTTGAATGGTTTAATGTTATATACAGCTATTTTTCTCTCAACAACGCCTTCTTTAAAGTTTTACGGAGTAAGACATTTTTTATCAGGTTTATTTAATTATACGTTGACTGCATTATATTTAAGTTTTTCAGCAAACTGTAATGTTTGCAGCGCGAAAGAAATGTTTTTAAATCATTCATAACTTCCTAAAATGCAAGCCGTGTTGAGAAAAATTGAAACTTTATAGCAAATTTATTTTTATTATGTATTTTTTCTATCTAGTAGAGTTTAAGTGCTCTTGTTTAGTTATAAAAGTGTCAGAACATAGGATAAAATAAGCTTAGTTTTGAGCCAGCTGCCGCATTGATATTTCATGATATTTACATATTCTGCAAAAAAAGAAACAAAACAAAATAAAAATAACAGTTTTAATGTAAGCAGTTAAGAGATGTTTGAATTTTTCTTAAAAAACATTTCCTTTAAGTTGTCTGTATCCACATTTAACTTCAAATTTAACTGTCCTAGAGAAATTTTGATTCAGAATTACTTCAGAAAATTTACTTTCGCTTTATGTAGAGTTGTACACGTCGTTGCACTTCATTTTCTCCTGAATCAGGCCTAGTAAAAATTTTCTAAAACAACAAACTTCCTGTAAAACGATTTTCAGTAGCATTATCCACAAAACGGCTTGTCTAAAATTTTTATTTTGTTTTAGATTTGCCCGTTAGTTCCTTTTGGTACGATAAAATACTAATAACGCAAGGTATCCAGACATTATCTCTATTTTTCTACCGTACTGCATCTCTTCTATTTACGTAATAGCTCGATTTAACCTTTTGCTATTTGCTAGATAAGCTCCTAGATATCCTCTAAAAAAATCCAAGGAAGAGTATTGAAAATATCGGATAACACACTGCTCAACATTGAAATTGTAATGCCAAGAAGGAAAGGTCGTAAGTTTATGAAAACTAGTAGAGTTGTGGATGTAACTAAGATATTGCCATATTTTCCCAGAACTTGCTAGAATATATAAACAGCTGCATGCTGTGCTATGCATATGTAGGAATAACTAGAATTATTATTATGGTTATTATATGCAAATGATCAAATTTTCAAACGCCTGGTTTCGATAAATGACTTATGGAAGAGGCTTAAATGGCATAAAAGCCTGTTCGATTGCAATTTTTTTTTCTGCTACAAAAGTAGTTAGAAATCGGATTAAGTCTTGCGGTTTGATTGTGCGTTGCTTCTTGTTCGACAACGTGCCAATTATTATCACATAGCGAAACGGAGGGGGCGGAGTCATTGAATTCAGATACTTTGGCATATTACTCGGCAGATGTGGTACGCGTTTAGGCAGTTAGGCTGGTATGTTAGCTCTGTTCAAAGTTACGTATCCCGGTGGTTTCGAGAATAACAACGAACTCGGATGACAGTAAGAGGTGGCCAGAGGCGAACATCTGCACGGTTGGATCACCGGATTAGAAGAATGGCGCGTAGTGATCCTTGAATGAACTTCAATGCCACAGTACTAAGCTCAGGTTGTAAAGCAGTGTCTACACAAACCATCAGAAGGCAATTGCACGATATTGGGCTACGAGCCATACGTCCAGCGACATGTTTTCCATTGACTCCAAACCATCACTTTCAAAGGCTCTCATGGTGTACATCCAGGCAGCAATGGAGGTTAGAATGGAGAATTATCCTCTTTAGTGTCTCGCTTTTGTCTCGGACGTAGTGGTGGTCGGAGTACGACATTTTGGCTCAATTAAACGTCTATCCAAAGCAGGCGAATTCCACATAAAATTAAACAACGAATGTTTCTTCAATACTACATACTATGCAACACATAAAATAAAATAATATATAAAATAAAATATCTATAAGAACATATAATAAATTCTAAAATAAAACACGTACATTCTACACAGAATTTAATTCTTCAGAAATTCCTTTCATGCAACTTGTCTTCGGTTTTTGTTTGTTCGCGCACCCATAAAATGAGTATAAGTATTCAGTACGGATGTGGGGATCCCAACATTACCTCCTTGTATAAAATAACGCTGTAACCTGGCGATATTTTTTTTGCCTCCTGATGAGACACAGGCATAGGTGGATTATCTATATCATCATCTTCTTCTTCTTATTCTTCTCCTCCTCCTCCTCTTCCGTCTACTTTTTGATATTCTGACTTAATGGCACCAACAATTGTACCGCCACAGTCTTCATTTTCATCATAACATATTAAATTGTTATCAACTGTAATAAATTCCTGATAACCAAATATTCAAACATGTAATATATATTCCTCAATTTCGGGAGTTTCTAAAGGTTTTAAGCCGCGAGCAACAAAGCAATTCCTTACAGTTTTATAAGTAAAAACAACGTTATAAGAGTAAGTAAGGTTGTTAAACGTTTTTATTCCTTACTTACGCTTAGACGTTGTCTTTACTTATAAATCTAATCTGCGTAATGCTACTTTAGATTATCTTACATAATTCCTTAAAATGTTGGGTTTTATAGCTCACCAACTGTCGGCAGCGAATTGTATTGCTTGTAAAAGGATAATCTTTGCACTAATCTCTCAAACTTTTAATGAACTTGTTACTAAATTTTTATCAATAGTTTCTAGTAAATAATTAACCAATGTTTGTCCATACAATGTTTTTAAATTATTTTATTACACTCATATTCATTTGTTGCACCAATGGTGGTGTTAGGTTGTCCGTAGATTCGTCACCACATCGATAGTAAACATTAAGTGATATGTATCTGAAGTCCTGTTGTATCTTATATAAGATGGCATTTTATTAAATTATTTGCACATACTTTTTGAGATTATGTGTAAAAAATATATATGTACAAATTAATTGTAATCTTCTATTTTGGTCCCAATTAAGCGGAATGTTGTCCCAGTTAAACGATGTAAATTAATTTAAATTAATTTTACTTTATATATAATAATTTTAAGTAATTTAATTAAGTAATTTTAATACAATAATTTTAATTAATTATTTTTTAAATTTTCTGTGTTGACCATTATTTGGCAATTGTGTTATCCCTGTGAAGGGTAATAATATCTTACATCCTCATATACGGAGAAAAATGCGTTTGTTCTTGTCCTCGTTCGTCTAGTAGGTCAAGACACCGCGGGCTCAACGCGGGGACCCTGGTTCGAATCCAGGATGGGGAAAGCGTCTCTTTTTCTCCAAAATTACATAAGCTCTAGCTTGAGCTAAATATACGTGGGTGGCAAAAATTATTGTATAATAAATTCCCCCACGAAAACTCACAAAAATCTCGCCCCGGAGGCTTTTCTGTGTTGACCATATTTGGCAATTGTGTTATCCCTGTGAAGGGTAATGTCATCTTTGACGATGCAAATTAAATTATTATTAATTTTTTGGTTTAGGTTTCGTTCTTTGAGATTTAGCCCAATCAAATGGAATCGACTCCACATTGAAAAATAAGGTTTTCAAGTTTTCAAAACATGTACCCTTTGATTGCTATATTTCGCGAATTATTTTCCTTTATTTACAAAGCAGTTGTGTATAATACTCTAAATTGCCAAACATATCCTGCTGTGTGCAGACAGTGCATTTGTTGGAGAGTTATGTTATGTGTGTGTACACATTTACCTAAGAGTTTAAGATCTTGCAACACGCATTAAGATAACATGGTATATGGAAGACAGTTTCAGAGGCGCGAAACCAGTTATAAATGTCATATTAGACTTATACGTTGTGAAATTGCATTTGAAATGGGATTAGAGATATTTTTCCTAATGTCATGTGACTTGGAAATTGGAAAATTGCATTTTCTGGGAAATGGTTCTAATAGGCACTCGTGATACATGGGGCACATGACATATGGTGACACGCAGTCGATGAATACTTTGTAGGTATTTAGCATTTAGTGGTGAGTGGTGTAATGTCTGAAAGACATTATTCCAATCCTGTTTGAATGCTCGATGAAGTTACATAGAGCAATACTTGAGGCTAATTAATAAATTAGAGCGTCATGTGTGTGTGTGTATGTATTTGAATGTAAATAGATTTTTTTCATGAACAACCATTACTGTAAGGTAGTGCACTGGCGGGAAATAATCGTTTGTGTCTTGACGGCATAAGGGAAGGAAAGTCATGCGGTAATGAGCCCTTAGTTTTCCGTGGAATCCGAACCTCCGAACTACGTAGACTAGAAAATTTCACGCATTCCTCGGTAGAATTGGGAGTCAAATTTAGGTTAACGGCACTATTGGAGAATACGTTGCGTAACCTATTTGAATACGTATCGTAGGCTAATACGTTGCGTACAGAATACTTACGCCACAATAGGGTAATGGCCTTACACATTTCAAATGATTTCGACTCTTTTAAGACCTACGCAAACAAACCCCGGTGAGCAGTAAACGAACAAGTGCTTTTACTTGTTCGTGCGTTGTGGCCCGAAGCTAAATTAACGTATAGTTTGGCGAACGCTATGCCACTGAGATACTATATGGCCGCGAGAAAAAACTAGTATGCGTTAGTTAATGCTGAAATCCTAAAACTGAGTGAAGCGATGTGGTATTATATTGCTAGTCTTATTGTAATACAGCCTTCTTGCCTTTTAAGATTCATATGAGTCAAACATAGGCTGTAAAATGAAATAACGATCACGAATAGTAAGAACTACTCATTCGCTTAATCTTCAAAGTCCTATTCACACTCTCCTCAATTCTCCAGTAAAAAAAAACTTATCCGTAAAGTTTGAGCAAATCCCAAAATCTATTCTAAAAATATATTCGGAACATGTTAATAAATGATTTTTTTATTCAAATCCTGTTAAAACTTGTGCATCGAGGAACAAACATCGGTCTGTGCACAAGAATAAGTGGTTATTTTCCAAAATTTTTTGTATATGCTATACATGTATAAAAAAATTTGAATGATGTTAGTTGCAGTAAAATTTCTGCAACGGTATGTCGATCCATTAGCTTTATAGTGAAAAATGCGTAGATATGGATAATACTTACCATTTACAAAAGCTGTGGAAGATGGATTGGATGAGTCGGGGAATTACCATATTAATCCCGGAGCCATAGTACAACCTCAATAAAAGCTTTGGGTGTCATTGGAGATGATGGACTACGAGCCTCTGCAGTGCAGCCAACTGGGCCAAGACTTGCTGCAACAGCGCTTCCTTTTCCCAAGAAAAAACCATATTGGAACGACGTCCAACGTATATCCAACACGTATGAATTCATCACGGATCCTGGCCACAGAAAGGTAAAAAAAAAGAAACTAAAGAATGAATACAGAAGAACCTAAAAATTCCTTGATAAATGGTTCCCAAAATGACGTCTAATAGAAAATTTTGTCATACGGCTTTAAGTTCTTGTTGCGGGCTATTTGACGTAAGAAATTCAGCCAGTACCACATCTTCTGCCTTTACCTATTGCTGCGTTTTAAAATAATAAATTTTAGGCTTCAAAAACCATATTTATCCTCATTTTCACTTCATTTTTTCCCAACTCGCTTCACTACTAACATGTGAAATAAACTATTAATGGTTTTATAAACTGATATTATTTTATGAAATGATTTCACCTAGAAACGAAATTCTTTTATTTCGATTTTTTCACATAAATTTTCGATTACAATATGGAAAATCAGATAACAATATTGAACTGACGGAGTTCGATTTATATAATTGTGTTATTTCCTCTTTATGTATATATATATATATATATATAAATGGGAAATAGTAGATAATGTAAATATAAATGAAAATGTAGAAAATCAAGCAAATAGATTGGTGAGAAATGAAAGCAAATAAAAAACAATAGTAAACAATAAAATAAAAATACAAACAAGTTTATCAATGAAGAGCGCGCATGAAGCAGCAGCAATCAATATGATAAAAATATATAAATAGGAAATAGTAGATAATGTAAATATAAATCAAAATGTAGAAAATCAAGCGAGTAAATGAAAATTATATAAATAGGAAATAGTAGATAATGTAAATATATATATAAATCAAAATGTAGAAAATCAAGCAAGTAAATGAAAATTATTTCAGTTTGCTTTGGTGCTGTCCTCTGACGTCTTTTTCAGTATAAGCTCTTCGGGATATATATCAAGGTGTTTAGCACTGAAACTGTGGTTATCGAAAGTTATGATGTCATCTATGTATCTAAATACATTACACAAAACAACACTATTATTTTTTTCATAATGGTGTAGGAATAAATCCGCTAAAATAGAAGAGAAGTTACTTCCTTGTGGAATACCGCATATTTGTTTGTAGATGTGCTTGCCATCAGAAATGTAGTTATTGAAAATGCAGAAGTTTACAATGTTGTTCCAATGATTTTCATCAATGTTCAGGTGGTGCGAGAAATTATTATAATATTCGTTGAGGACGTATTTTAACATTTCCAAAAGAATACTGGTGAAAAGGTTTTCAAAATCGTATGTGTTGATTGCAGAAATATTGTTGTAAAAAACTTAGTACGAGAAATTATATACAGAAACATTTAAGGGTAAAAAATTATAAAAACAAAAATAGTGAAAAACAAAGCATAAGAAATGCGGCAGCATGTAAATTTATTTGACTAATATAAATTACAGGAAGGGCTAAAAGAATTTATTACTCTACATTTACATATTACACGCATATTATGCATATGTAGAGAAGAATGTTTTAATAGGTTAGCACATAAAATAATCTTTCAGACTGTAATAATCACAGAAATTTTATAAAATTATAATTCATGTTTCTTTATTTAATTTATTGGATATTACAATTTTGTTGTTGTTAGGCAGTTAAATATGAGAAAAGTGGTCACCATGGGCGCTGCTGTCTATTCAGGGCCTTACAGTTAATACACTGACTGTTTCTAAATGACCGTTAACAACTTTTATTGAAGCTTCAAACTTGTCGAAATTAATATCTCAAAAGTTTGGTGGCCAATGGATTTAAAAAACTGAAACGATTTCTTTCTTATGTGTTGAATTTAAAAACTTAAAACGATTTCTTTGGACATGAAGTAAAGCAATTTTTTCCATGTTAAAGTTAAATGTTACTTTTAACATTAAACAGTTTTTTTTACGATATCACCATTTTTTCCTCTTATTGTCTTTTTTTTAATCCGAGTACTTGCTTCAGCTTTAATCAAAGTTAATGAGAGTTCAAACTTTTGAATTTTTTAAAGAGAAGCAAAAACAACTTCAAACATTCTGTTGGGAGCAGAAATGAGTTTCATATAAATATTATTTGCGTAAAAAGAAGCAATTATACGTTATGAACGTATCTATCTTGGAAATCATTAGCATTTACATTCTGTGTGGCGATAATATCATTATAATAATTAATCTGTATTATTGATTCAATAATATCATTAATATATGTCTAATAATTTAATGATGATGATGTTAATAATAATACAACACTAGTATAGTCAACGATTCAACTGTGCTAATTAAGTAGATTATTATATGTACTAATTAATATCTCGTAAAATATATATCAATTATAAAAATAATACTAATAGTGCCGTATTTTCCAACAGGCTCTATTTGGTCATAGACTAGGGCGGCAAAATTTTGTGTATTGAGTCTGATATAACAAAATCAATACCATATGATATAATCAGATGTTTTACCGAGGAGAAAGCAAGACTTCATGATTTTCATTTAAATACCAGCTTTAAGGCTTTTACTTTTTGCTAAAATTAAAATTTCTCATGGTCATCTACACTCATGGGCGTATTTACTGCCCTTATAAATAAAAACCTGACTTATAAAGAACCTCCGTATATAACGAACGAATTGTTTGGTCCCATCCAATAACGCATATCGTTATCAGATATAACGAACCTCTGGATATAGCGAATCAAAAGTTTGCTATATCCTTGAGGTTCGCTGTAGCGAGATTCGACTGTATAATATTTGCTAGAGCTTTAGAATTGAAAGAATTCGCTTGCAAGCATTTTACGTATTTTGCATAGCTTTTTTCCTTTCTTCAGAAGATTTCTTGAATGGAAGTGCCATTGCATGTTCTCCACGAGCCTTCCAAAACATCGTTTCTAGCAAATTCTTCACTGCCGGAAATCGACACCAAGATCAGTTTAGATCAAGACGTTTGGAGATGTCCAGTGAAACGTGCTGTTGAATACTTCGTTCAGAGATTATTCCTTCTCTTTTGAGATGTTTACCACCTATGTGAAATGCGCCATTACTAACGCCCGGATTATATTCAAATGCATATGTGCATATGCCATTGCATATTTTAGCTCTTTTAGCGTGTGCATATAAATACATATAAATGGCGAATTTCTAGAATAAATGCATATTTTAAAAGCATATATAAAAGTATTCCTTTATTGTAAAATTTTCCCGATAACGCTAAAGCTAAATTTTCCTCTTGCTCCTTATCTAAGCAGAAAAGCAAAGGAATTTGTTGACGTATACGCTTAGTTATGTCATAGGGCATCAAAAATATGTTAGTAGCTGAATTATAGCCACTATCATTATTAGAGAAATCGAAGATTTGGTTCTATTCTGTTAGACTGGCAGTTATCTTAAGGTCACATTAAAACGAACATTTACATAGGGTAAAATTCAACAATAGATGTGGGTGATAGCATATGACGGATAAAATATCCATAATAGACAATCCGCAAAATTTTATAAATGATATCCAATATAATCCAAAGCTCTGGAAGGGAGCTTTTTGGCCACAAAAGTGCTATTGAATGATAGAAGACGAATCTTAATCTTATTTCAAAATATTCTGATATACATTGTGATTTACCGTAATACAAATTGTACTGTATAAAACATACCATTTTGGGCATATCGAACATTTCGACTCATCAGTAAATAATAAACCTATTTATTTTAAAATGCAGGAACTATGTCTTATGAGTAAGTTAAAAATATTTAAGTACATAATTATTCATTTTAGGTTCATGTCTATTTATTTTAAGCATATATTTTGACGTTTTATCGCAAACGTGCATGGCCATTTTATAGAAATAAAATACAGGGTACCAGGGAGGAAATTTACATACAAAAGGTTAAACACTGGTAAAATAGCAATGAAAAAGATCACTCAAGCTTTCGGACGCATCAGCAGCAGTCCTTCATCAGGAGTAATGACGATGTTATGTTTCTGTCTCTTTTTTATACTTGAAATTTCTGGAAAACCCTTCATCAGAGTAGTCCCGCAGAATGGGAAAACCCAATGAGAACCAATGGGAGGCCTCCAATAGAATCATGGAAGAACCCCAATAGGGACCAATGAGAAACCCATACTGCGGGCTACCTAATTTGGGGATGTCTCATACATTTCAGAGTAAGAGTTGTTTATAAGTTTCTGGAAGTGGTTGTGATGTATTAATGGCTTTACCATGTAGTTTAGTATATTACACCGTTATATCACAAACAAAAATAGTTGACTCAACAAGACCTTTAAGACGTTTGCCTTTAACCCCACACCATCAACAGAGTCGTCTGGAGTGGTGTCGTAGCCGATCATCGTGGCTGCCAGCAGATTAGTATCGCATAGTGTTCAACGATGAATCCCGCTTCAGTCTTGGAGCAGATGATGACAACCAGATCCGTGGGCGGAGGTGCCAGGGCCAGCTGTCTCAACCACCCTTTGTTTTACAGAGGCATACCCTTAATGTAATGATCTGGGATGCTATCCCATACAACAGTAGGATTCCCCTAGTCATCCTGCATACAAATTTAACAGCTCAAAGGTATGTTGATGACATCCTGCGGCCGTTTGCGTTACCCTTCATGACACGACAGTTTGGAGTCATTTTCCAACAAGATAATGCCAGGCCCCATATGGTTCGCATATCTGTGAGCTACCCCAGTGCTGTTGATACTTTTCCTTGGTAAGCAAGATCATCAGACCTTTCGCCAATCGAACATGTATGGGACATGGTAGGCTGCTGGATTTGGGCACCGCAAAATGTCGCAGAGCTGGTGCAACAAGTAAGGACTGCCCGGAAGAATATGTCGCAGGATGACATTAGGAACATTTATCATTCCTTACCAAGACGCATAGAAGCATGTATGGCTGCTAGTGGGTAGGGGAGGGGATTCACCAAAACCATTGGTTTACACATTTAATGTGCAATTCCTAGCCATTGATGGGTCCTACGGCCTTGAATATTTTTATCATTTCCTTACTTGCCTATCTGTTAGATGCACATTTAATTTCAATAAAAACAGACAATTTCTTCATGGTG
>QLNU02003225.1:119468172-119483617 GCA_006491805.2 Dysdera silvatica | reverse complement strand
ACATCAAGCTCATCATGGGGGATTTCAATGCAAGAATTGGACAACAGGAACAAGGAGAGACATCGGTTGGTAAATACGGATATGGGGAAAGGAATGAACGTGGCGATCAACTCATCGAATTTGCAGAAGCTGAAAACCTTAGCATCATGAATTCATTTTTTAAGAAGAAACCGCAAAGAAAATGGACATGGAAACACCCAAATGGGGGAACTAGTGAAATTGACTATATCCTGGCAAACAAGAAATCAATTATTGAAGATTGCAGTGTACTGAACAGATTTAATACTGGAAGTGATCATCGAATGGTGAGATGTAAAGTGCACTTAAATACTAAATTAGAACGACAGAAGCTCATTAGGAAACAAGTAAGTAAGAGGGTGGATCTAATGAAACTGAAAGTAAATACCGAGGCATTCAAGTTGGAATTAAAAAATCGCTTTTCTGCACTGGAAGGACTTATTGATGAAAGTGATATCTCAGAAGCAAATGAAAACATTGTTAAGACAATAGTTGAAACTGCTGGGGAAATTGGTGGTGTAACCTGTAAAAAGCACAATAGCAAATTATCTGAGAAGACGAAACAGCTCATGAAAAGGCGAAGAGATATGAAGGTGGACAATCGAAATACCAGTTCCAGGATTGAGTACATAGAACTTTGTAAAACTCTGCGCAAAAGCATGAAAGAAGACATAAGAAAATTCAACTGTGAGCTAGTAAGGAAAGCCATTGAAAATAACAAGAGCCTTAGGGTTGTTAAAGGAAGTTTATCTGTTGGGAAGAAACACATCATTGCATTAAAAGGAGAGGATGGCACCGTAACAAGAAATAGGGAAGAAATACTTAGAAGAGTTGAAGAATTCTACAGAAAGCTGTATGAGGGAAACAGTGGATTAAACGAAGACTCTGAGATAGTCGAAGGAACAGCTCCTAAAATCTTAAAAGAAGAAGTAGCATTTGCAATAAAAAGTATGAAGAAAGGAAGATCCCCTGGCGATGATGGCATTACATTAGATATCTTAAAAGAAGCTGGAGAACATGTAGAAGACATACTCGCAAAATTCTTTACCAAATGCCTCAACAGTGGTAACATACCAAACCAATGGGATTCTGCAACAGTAATTCTTTTGCATAAAAAAGGTGATAAAGAGGATTTAAAAAATTACCGACCAATTAGCTTGTTACCTGCTATTTATAAAATCTTCACAAAAGTGCTAACACATCGCCTGCAGAAAAAATTAGATGCAGCTCAACCAAGAGAACAAGCTGGATTTCGAAGTGGATTCAGTACAGTGGACCATATTCAAGTATTAAGAGAATTAATTGAAAGAACACATGAATATGAACTTCCATTGTGTGTTGCATTTATTGACTATGAGAAGGCCTTTGACTCTATTAAAACATCAGCAGTCATCAACTCTTTAAGATCAACAGACATTGAGGATGTGTACATTGACATGGTGAAACGTGTGTATAAAAATGCAAGTGCAAAATTTCGGTTACATAAAGATACCAAAACTATCAAACTTGGCAAAGGGGTGAGGCAGGGAGATACCATTTCTCCAAAACTTTTTACTTCTGCTTTACAGATGATTTTTCAGCTGATAAATTGGAATAACAAGGGAATAAAAATAAATGGTGAATATTTAAATCATCTGCGGTTTGCTGATGACATTGTTATTTTTTCAACGGACCCATTAGAACTCCAAGACATGGTACAAGAGCTCTCAACTAGAAGTGAAGAAGTTGGACTCAAGATGAACCTACAAAAAACTAAGATCATGTTCAATAATTTTGTAGAGGAAACAAAAATACAAGTTGACAACACTGAGCTAGAAATTGCTGATTCATATATTTACCTTGGCCAGCTGATTTCAATGGATGGCAACATTATGAAAGAACTCAACAGACGTATTAAACTTGGCTGGAGTGCATTTGGAAGAAACAGTTTTATCCTGAAGGGGAAATTGCCTTTGTGTCTAAAAAGAAAGGTCTTCAACCAGTGTGTATTGCCAGTCCTCTCTTATGGATCAGAGACATGGAGTCTAACAGTTGGAGCAATACGAAAGTTACAGACAACGCAAAGGAGCATGGAGAGGTGCATGCTTGGAATAACTAGGAGAGATCGAAAAAGGAACACTTGGGTGAGAGAGCAAACTAGAGTAGAGGACATCATTGTTAAAGTAAAAGGGCTGAAATGGCGATGGGCTGGGCATATTGCAAGAAGAACTGATCAACGATGGACAACAGAAATTCTGAACTGGATTCCAAGAGACCACCGAAGACCTAGAAAACGTCCTCAAACTAGATGGGTGGATGAAATAAGAAAACAGGTTGGGGTGACGTGGAAGCGAATTGCTCAGGATAGACTTGTGTGGAAAGCATTTGGAGAGACCTTCATCCAGCAGTGGATAGATAATGGTTGAATATGATGATGATGATGATGATATATATATATGGAAAGAAAGAGGAGGTGAAGCCTATATAAGGCGAAGGCTGGTTCATGGGAGGCCTAAGGAGGAGAGGAGAATTAATATGAAATTAAACAGGGAAAAATTGAAATTACATACAATTTGTAAATTTTGTGTCACATCAGCAGGAAAACATAAACTTAAAAACCCAATGTGATAATTTGAAATTTCAATTGTAAGCTACGGCATTTACAACGTTTTGAAAGGGAATAAATAATAGTTTATTTTAATGCTGCCATTTGTTTTCCTAAACGATTTTTAACTTTAGAAAATAACTGAAGTATTTTATTTTTATAAACGCACACTGTATATAATGAAATTTTCATTAATTTCTTCGCTTTCTCGAAGGCTTTCTGTGACCAGAGTGTAGGAGGACTTTCGTATGAGAGTTCAGATGATGGTTCTTTATTGGCATCAGATTTAGTGTTTGAAAAGCCAAGGGAAGAAGGGTTCTTAGATTTAAATTTGATTTTAAATTGAAATAATGTTTTTCGTAATGTGATAAAATTTTGAAGTGAAAAGTCCCCATTAAACTGTTTACCCCGTTATCAGGATTTAAAATCTGTTCGTTTTTAGAAAAAGAATGTTTTTCGATAGTCTCTGAATGGAGGTAAGTTTAGCTTTGAGTATATGGGAGAAGGGGGGGGGGAGGTTTGTCTTTAGAAAGTGGTTGTTAAGAGAGGTGGACATTTAGAGAGATTTTACCGAATTTAATCTTGTTTCACCTTTGCATTACAGTACGCAAGCTAAGTTTATACTTTCTACAATCACTTAAAATCATTTATCCTTATCAATTCTGTAAAATCTGAGATCACATGCCATAGGCGGGACTTTGGTATAGTTTTTATTTAATATTTTCTTTTTATTCTATTTTTATCTTAACTAAAAATTAAGGTGTGGTTTATGTAGGTAAACACCAGATAGAGATAGAGATAGAGATAGAGAGAGAGAGAGACACAATACACTCTTCCTTACTTTCACCATGTATCCATGATTTTTGTCTGCTCAAATAATCCTTAAATTTTACTTTCTTTCAATATATTTCTTTAACACACAATCAAAGCTACATTGCAAATAAACTAATTTCAGTGAGTACATACACTATTGCTTTTTTTAACATTATTATAACTATAAAAATCCCAAGTTTGGGAAATGATACCATATATTTGCATAGGATTATATTTATTTATTGCAATGTTCTTAGTCCTAGGCTATTGATCTGTGTACATTAAGTCATAGTTGTGTATACAAAATAAGAAAAAGTGAAGTGGTAAAAAAGTTTAAAGGAACAGAACATCATATTTTATTCAAATTCATCTAATGTTTGGAGCTGTTTCTCGGCCTTTCAGTACAGGGCATATGCATGCATAGGATAATATATGGAAGAGATGTAAATGGAATAATATATGTATTTGATATAAATGGCATAATATATGTATTTCATATAAATGGAATATGAATGGAATAACATAGGGATAGGATATAAATATAAATTATATTTACAAATGTTTAAAAATAATTAATAATATGGGAAGATATCCAAAGAAAGATTTTTTCCCAAATGTGTTAACCGATATTTGGTAGAAAAGTATATGCGTAGTACAGAAAAGTATATACGTACGAAGTAAAATAATATAAACTAAATGAATACAAAGCGAATGAATGATAAATAAATGAACTTAAACTGAACGAATGATGATTAACGCAAAATCAAAGGTGGTAAGTGTAATTGTGTCAATTGTAAAAATAATATATAAAAATAAACATATGTATAGGCAATTGAATATTTTCAAAAATCTGTTTAATAGAAAATACATTATTTTAGGCATTTACATATTTTAAGTACAAAATAATAACGTAGCTAATAAAAATTTATGAATGTTCTGCTTCAAATGCTATGCCATTAAAGTCTAAGTTATATCTAAAACAATATCGCATAAATCAAACAAGTTTTTAAATTCCGATATTTTAATCTTATGCTGAACCCTGTTGCTTTCATATTTATTCCAAAATAATGATATCCCGGAATTAATTATTAAAATGTTGTCTTCCTCGTTTTGTGGATTAAAAGGTAGTATCCGTAGTCCTTCCCAAATAACAAAGTTTTGTCTTCCATTTAACAACTGGCTTAAAATCATTGAATTATTGATTAGTACAATAATTGAAGCAAGCATATTAAATGAGAGGGTGGGCAAAAATCGATATTTATTAAAAGTTCCCCAGATCAATTCTTGATTTGCTTGCATTTCTGAATGAAATTGGAAATTTTCGGAAATGTATTTCTCTAGGATAATGATAATTGAATCTTCTGTTTATCGCACAGTTCTACCTCCGTCTTTAGAAATATTTGACTTGTTATTCTGTAGAGCAAACTTGTCGCTTTCAATTCATACATTTAAATTGTTTCTATCTTGATTTCCCCCTTTTCCTGCAAAAGTTTGAGGCTTATTGTTTGTGTCGCTTAAGCTGCACGTCAGGTAGTTTGTGGTAGAATACAGGGAGAAAAAATGATTGCAGACAATTCTATCAGAAGACTGATGAAGGTGATGAACAGTCGAGGATAAACACAACGAAGAAAGTATATATTAGGAGGTACGAAGAAGGTACACAACTCGTCGCACAGGAAACTGATTAACATTTAGCACACACGTAGATAAAGTTTCGGGAGATGATGCACACATTGTAGGATGCGTAGATGTAACGTTAAGCGAAAGGAAAGTCCGTGTTACATCTCCAAAGTGTGCAGAGCTAAGAGGATTTTCTCTGGTTGAAAACATTTCTCGATTCAATTTCAGGTTTCATCCTTCTATTTGCTATTGGTGTACAAAGATCATGTGGTTATACATTGGACCAGGATTGGCTAAGATTTTATATCTTGTATTTGAGTAATGTGTATTAACCGTTGTAAGGAGAAGTCATAGTGTTCCAGAACACATTTTTATATAGTAAAACTGTCTTTGGGTACAGAGAAAACCAATATGTCTTACTTGGAATGTTCAAATGATTTTGGGATTACGAAAGAAGGGATTTTAGGTTGAATTTAAGATGGTTTATAACCGCAACAAGTTAATTCAAAAGAGAGATTATGTTTAAAACGCATCTTTGACACCTAATGGATTGTTTGAACATTTTTTTACCCAATTTTCTATTTGCTCTTTAAGAAAAATGAATATAAATAATTTTAACTTGTTTGATGTTCAATATTTTACCAACGCATCTAAATTCACTGCAGTATGCTCAAAATCAAGTCGACAAGATTCGGGACGGCACGTAATTATGTGTTTTATCAGCATTTAATGTATGTTGACATCTGAAGAAACGTACTATAGTAGAAAAAATGTTCATAACATGAAAATTCAAAAAATGTACAAGAAAATTCCAAAATTAAGATAGTTCTTGAAATTTCTCTAAATATACTTTTAATACTATACCTGAAACAAAAAATAAAATAGAGAGAAACAGATATACTTTGTTGATTTATTCGTTAACACCTACAGCAGAATGCTGCCTTTATCAAATTGAGTATAAACTATCTTAACACAGCAGTCAAAATATAACCTCATTTATCGTTATGAATAGATGCAACGTATTCACAGAAAGGGGTGTAGGTTAAGGGTCGTTACCTCTAAAGCCTTAATCGCTCATATGATCAAGGTTAAATCTTCCCTAACTTCCCCTAACTGATTGTTTTGCGGAATGGTGCAGTACATGGACTGCTATTTAAACCAAATTGCGAAGAGATCGGTATTAAATTCATTGAATGGCCTTTCGCAACAGATATATTTATTCAAGTCGAACACTATGCCGATTAAATTAAACAACAATTTTTATCAACTTTTTTAGGCGTAGTAATTGTAACGCCGATGTTATGGCATGGTTAGATGGTGAAACGTTCGTAAAGGAATATTTTTTGCGTCTGGTGGGGCACGATCCCACGACCTTCTACAATTCGGGAAGGGGCTCTTCCTAACTGAGCTACAGACGACAAACACTCAATCCATTAAGAATATATTTAAAGTTTAAAAACATTTCTTTTCTTTACGAACGTTTCACCATCTAACATGCCATAACATCGGCGTTACTATTACTACGCCTAAAAAACGTTGATAAAAATTGTTTCTTAATTTAATCTGCGTAGTGTTCTGGTTGTTATGGTGGTTATGTTGTAGTGGTTGTGCTACTCCTGAATCAGGTTTTGCTAATAATGAGTGCATTGCAATCGTGGGCTTCGAAGAAAAGGAACTGAAATAACGTCTTTGAGAGCTTCTGGTTATAAGTGTTGATGGCACCAAGGAAAACACAAGATGGAAATGTAGAGTTTTTCGTAGGTTAGAGGAAGAGCTAGAGATGCCTCTGCAGTGGGTGGTCCACCTTTTCCATTTTATTGAACTTTCTTTTCGGAGACTTTTCTAACATATCGATGGTCATATCTCTGGTCTATCAAAATACACAGAGTCGATAGGTTCAAAACTTGTAAGTCTCACCTTCATAAAATAGAAAGAAGTTGAATGTCACCTTATATTGACAATGCGATTCTCAGCAAAGACAAGATATATCTGTGTGACATCCCAAGCAGTGGATTTTAGTCACTTTAGTCCTCATCTCAACATTAGAGATCCTGGTCGTATCCACAAAGCTCGCTGGCTAACCATTTCAAGCAGAATACTCCGATTGTATATTTCTACCTTCAGGAAGTTTCAGGACAATGATGACCTACACACTTACAGTTTATGCTCCTATGTGGCTTCCAGTTCGCATGAAAAACTCCAGCAAGTATCTTCAGCAAGGTCTAGGTATCTTTTTGAAGTCATCTGCCTTCAAGGCACTTACCTTTTCAAGACCACACCGTTGTTGATACTTCAGTATCCCACGATGTTTTTTCTGCCTTACCTGAAAACATCCTTCGCAGTATGATGAATGATCCTCGATCACACGTGTATAAAAACGTAGTTGAGAAAATTTTACAAGACCAATCAGAGTCTGTAGGAAACCCACCTAGTGCTGCGCGCTACAATATTGTCCCAGCTTTTTATTTCAAAGCAAACCACTACTGGGAAATGATTGACTGGTCTCATCCAAGTGTATCAATTATTTCACCATTAGTGCTTGGAAGAACATCCAATGTTGAATTTACAGAGAAGCTCTCAGGCACAGACATCAGCGTAAAGGTTTCAAAATTATTAGGGGTCAAACACATATTTTGTATATTTCTACACAACAGTATATGTAAAATTGTAATTTATTTCAAATTTTTGGGGCGGGGGGGCACGGGCCCCACGGGCCCCATATAACTCTACGCCTATGGGCACAGACCGACACACGAATGGTACTTTACCAAGTTTCTGTGAAACACAGTAGCAGTGGAAAGAACAGTTGATGGTAACGGAGGCTTCGGTGAAAGTGTGTAGCTCTGAAGAACGTAATCGCTACATCAGGGCAACTCTTGCATCTAGACAAAAAACTACCGGATTTTGACTGTAAAGCTCAATATGTGAGCACTCTGACCAATAGTGACACATCTGGGTAGTCCCCGAATTATGTCCTAACAGTTGGGCGGATAGGTATAGTACGTTCGCGGAAAGTTGTCCACCAGTTCTGTTAGAATTCAAGGGAGCTGAAGTAACGGACGGGTTGTTTCATTGCAGTAAGGGCGTCTTTCTTAAATGGTTTTTCGCGCGCGAAAAACCAGTTACGAAAGACGGCCTTCCCTCTACTGCAATGAAACAACCCGTCCATTATTTTCGCTCCCTTGAATTCCAACGGAACTGGTGGACAACTTTCTGCGAACGGACTATAGGGCTCGGGCGGAAGCCGTTGAGCAACCATTTCCAAGTGGTGGATTCAGGATCAAATAGCAAGTCAACTAAGAGCTGCAAAAACTCCAATGTATTCTAAATGGAGCTTCAAACCACCTAACTATATAGTAATGTTTTGCCGCACTGAAATTTCCAGATCAGATACATCACACACGAAACAATGGTGCAACTTTTTCCACAAACTAACATTTTCATGTTTTGGGCTACAACAGCAAAATTTTAGCTTCAGGTTTGAAATAGAAGATTTAGTCCGATCGAACTGAAAATTTTCACACACGATTTTAATATTAATATAAGTGGGTAAGTTTTCCGCACTATTACGTTTCGAAGCGCGACAATTTTGTTTTTCAGCCCACCCTAGTGTTGATATCGGCATCGTCATCATCACATTCTATCATTATCATATCCTCTACTCTAGTTCGCTCTCACACCCAAGTATTTCTTTTTCGATCCTTCCTAATTATTCCAAGTATGAGGCTCTCCATGCCCCTTTGGGTTGTTTGTAGCTTCCATATTGCTCTAATTGTTAGACTCCATGTCTTTGATCAATAAGAGAAAACTAGCAATAAACACTGATTGAAGACCATTCTTCTAAGACATATAGGTAATTTTTCCCTCAGGGTAAAATTGTTTCTTCCAAATGCACTCAAGCCAAGTTTAATACGTCTGTTGAGTTCTTTCATAATGTTGCCTTCCATTGAAATCAGCTGGCCAAGGTAAATATATGAATCAGCAATGTCTAGCTCAATGTTGTCAACTTGTATTTTTGCTTTCTGTACGAAATTATTGAACATGATTTTAGTTTTTTGTAGGTTCATCTTGAGTCCAACTTCTTTACTTCTAGTTGAAAGTTTCTGTACCATGTCTTGGAGTTCTGATGGGTCCGATGAAAAAATACCAATGTCATCAACAAACCGCAGATGATTTAAATATTCACCATTTATTTTTATTCCCTTGTTATTCCAATTTATCTGCTGAAAAATCATCTGTAAAGCTGAAGTAAAAAGTTTTGGAGAAATGGTATCTCCCTGCCTCACACCTTCGCCAAGCTTGATAGTTTTGGTATCTTTATGTAACCGAAATTTTGCACTTGCATTTTTATACACACGTTTCAATATGTCAATGTACACATCCTCAACGTCTGTTGATCTTAAAGAGTTGATGACTGCTGATGTTTTAATAGAGTCAAAGGCCTTCTCATAGTCAATAAATGCAACACACAATGGAAGTTCATATTCATGTGTTCTTTCAATTAATTCTCTTAATACTTGAATATGGTCCACTGTACTGAATCCATTTCGAAATCCATCTTGTTTTCTTGGTTGAGATGCATCTAATTTTTTCTGCAGGCGATGTGTTAGTACTTTTGTGAAGATTTTAAAAATAGTAGGCAACAAGGTAATGGGTCGGTAAGTTTACAAATCCTCTTCATTCCCTTTTTTATGTAAACGAATTACTGTTTCAGAATCCCATTTATTTAGTATGTTACCACTGTTAAGACATTTGGTAAAGAATTTTGCAAAAACGTCTTCTACATGTTCTCCAGCATCTTTTAGGAAATCTATTGTGATGACATCATCACCAGAGGCTCTTCCTTTCTTCACATTTTTGATTGAAAATGCTACTTCCTCTTTTAACATTTTAGCAGCTGTTCCTTCGACCATTTCAATGTCTTCGTTTAATGCACTGTTTCCTTCATATAGCTTTCTGTAGAATTCTTCAACTGTTCTAAGTTTTCTGCCCTATTTCTTGTTACGGTGCCATCCTCTCCTTTTAATGCAATGATGTGTTTCTGCCCAACAGACAAACTTCCTTTAACAACCCTAAGGCTCTTGTTGCTTTCAATGGCCTTCCTTACTAACTCACAATTGAATTTTCTTATATCTTCTTTCATGTTTTTGCGCAAAGTTTTGCAAAGTTCTACATACTCAATCTTGCAACTGGTATTTTTATTGTCCACCTTCATATCTCTTCGCCTTTTCATGAGCTGTTTCGTCTTCTCAGATAATTTGCTATTCTGCTTTTTACATATTACACCACCAATTTCCCCAGCAGTTTCAATTATTGTCTTAACAATGTTTTCATTTGCTTCTGAGATGTCAACTTCTTCAATAAGTCCTTCCAGTGCAGAAAAGCGATTTTTTAATTCCAACTTGAACACCTCGACAGTTTCTTTAAATTCACCTTCTTATATACTTGTTTCCTAACGAGGTTCGGTGTTTCTAATTTAGTATTTAAGTGCATTTTACATCTCACCATTCGATGATCACTTCCAGTATTAAATCTGTTCAGTACGCTGCAATCTTCAATAATTGATTTCTTGTTTGCCAGTATATAGTCAATTTCGCTGGTTCCTCCATTGGGGTGTTTCCATGTCCATTTTCTTTGTAGTTTCTTCTTAAAAAATGAATTCATGATGCTAAGATTTTCAGCTTCGGCAAATTCTATGAGTTGATCGCCACGTTCATTCCTTTCCCCGTATCCGTATTTACCAACCGATGTCTCTCCTTGTTCCTGTTGTCCAATTCTTGCATTGAAATCCCCCATGATGAGCTTGATATGTTGTTTCCCTTTGGTGTGTAACTCTTTGATTTCTTCATAAAATTCTTCAACCTCTTCGTCGGTATGGCTTGATGTTGGTGCATATACCTGTACTATTTGAAGTTGGTATCGCTGGGTTAGTTGAACAACGTTTCAATGAAATACTTCGAAAGAAAGTACCGTCAAGTTAATTTTACTTCACGCTGTGGACAATTTAGTTTGCAGACATATTTGAGAAACTTGAAAATTTGAATACATTTGTTTTTGTGATACCTACTGAGTGGCCGTTGTTCGAAATTCGTTGTTTGCAGGTTAGTGCAAAGGTTCATCTCATGGAATGCGTTGAGTTCCACTGATATTTGGCTGGTCTTCAAAGGTTACCATTGTTTAAAGTTAACCGTTAATGGAAATTTACTATATATATATGCATAAATTTTGTTTTTATTATCAATTTTTCAAGTAGTTTATTACCCATTCCCTATTTATCAGATATAAATAGTATGTATTGATAATTTCCCCTCACGCTGACTATTGTCCCTCAAAAGACACTTGAATTTGTGTTTTTTTTTGCCTTAAAAAAATTTTGCTTGACAAATAACTTAAGTGTCATTGTTCGAATGCATTTAAAGATGCTTTCTTTATAAAAGGAACTCTTTCTGTTTGTCTGTGTACTTTTTAAGAATGCAAAAAAAGTATAATCTCAGCTTTGAGTTAAAACTACTCGAGGTCATATTAATAAAAGCGCAAATGCGTTTTCTAGTTATATTGATCCACTTTCGCATTTAATTTTGGCTTTAGTTTATAAAAGTAATTTAGTTGAAAATCCATAACGTGTCTTTTTGTTGTACGAGTATATAAGATTATTGATTCTAGGAAAGCAAAATAACAAATAAAGCATTATTTAGAGAGAAAATATTTTTCTACAATTAATTGTAATTTGTTTCATTTTCGTATTTTGGGCGCTTTTCAGGCCAGATAGACAAACTGAATTGGATTTAAATGAGATTTAAATCTGTTGAAAAGTGTATAGATCTTTCGATTTAAAATTTCCGTTACTCACGCTAATCTTTTCCAAATTGGCACCCAAGGTAACACACTTAAGGAATGAATATATAGAGAAAATATTATTGGATACCGAAGTCTTATAATCAATTGATCGAATGAGTGAATGCCACCTATGTTTCTAGTCTTCTTTCAGAACTATAGCATTTTTAATTCTTCATCAGAACAGAACATTGATCTTCATGCGTCGAATATAGGTAAGAGCTAGGGCTGTCCCCAAAGGGAACGCGCTGTGTGTGCCACGTGCTCTCAAGGTCTCAAAAAAGTTTTTGTATTTGCTGGTTTTAGGGCAACTTTCAACAAAGTTCAGCCTTTTTTTTTTCTAGTCATTTACAAACTTGAATGTAAACAAATGAGGAAAACTCCTGTGAATCCCCCAGGTCTCAAAATAATATCCTGCGTATGACCAGAAGAGGAATGAAAAACTGATGAAAGTGGCAAGTGCCACCTTGGGCTTGGATAGACGATAGACGACCAGTCAAATGACGTCATGAAGCCCAGTAACCCCGCAATTTCAATACTCTTTAATTAAGACAGCACAGCATACTCTCAATAATTTTCTTCAGGACAGCCCTGGTTACAGCCTGAATAACAAATCGTGGGTAAGAATGAAAATAGTTCTATAGAAATCTTATTTTCATTTCTCTCACAACTACATTTCATAATAAATTTCAGAAATATAAAATTATTTGTTAAATTTCTTAATTTGAATAAAACATGCATCCAAAGAGGACAACAAGTCACTTTTAAATCTAAAATTATATTAATACTATTTCATGGAAAAACAATTTACTTTTTAAAGAACTTATTATGTTGTTTACAAATTAGATACATTGCGTACAACTATAATGAATTCAAAAGGAATTAAATTTTTGTAGAATTTCTCTGAAGGAATGATAAACTTTTCACTTTATTGTGAAAAAAAATGAATATATGGGGTATTAACCACCACTGGTAAAAGCCGTAGAAGGAGGAATGGGCGTACAGCCGAATAATTATATGAAGCCTCAGGCCACTAGACGGTTCAGTAAAATATTTATCGAACAGGGGAATTAATGATAGACTGCCAGCCAATGTGGTGCACCCAATTGAGTCCAGACTTGCTGGTAAAACGCTTCCTTTTCCCAAAAGATGTCGAAATGACGTCCAACAGACGACACGCATAAATCCATCACAGATATTGACCCCAGAAAGAGAAAAAGTGAAAGGAGTGAATAGAACCGAATCCGAAAATCTTTTGATAAATGCCTCACAAAATGACGTTTGATAGAAAATTTTGTCATAAGAGTTTAAGTTTTCACCGCGATCTATTTCGAAGAAGACAGCTGTCTGCGCTGTCGTTTCACTTAGATTGAAAGTGAACAAAATCCTAACCATCACCACGCCTCTTTCCTTCATTTGTTGCTGTGCTTTAAAACTAATAAATTGCGGTCTCAACTGCTTTATTTTCTTTCAATAAAAAGTGAAAGAACAAGTTTCTAACCTCGCATTTTACAGCATATAAATAGTTGCAGGGGCGTAGGAAACGGAAGGGCTTAGGGGGCCCGAGCCCCCATTGAATAACAAATACACTGGTCTGCTTAATTCAGAATTAATTGATCTTTTTTAAAGTTGATTGAAGTCCCATAATTTTTTAATTGCAACGCCCCTAATGATTTGATATATAGATTGAGATATATGGATAGATTAATCACCACTACGAATTGATAAACTCTGCGAATTGATAACATTTTCAAGGAATTTGCATTTATTTCAACCGCTTCGCACACACGAAACTTTGCAACAGCTATACATTTCGTCAAACCAATTAATATATAAATACTAATGTTCAATATAAAAGTTCCTATATTACAGTAGTGGACAAAATTGTGGAAACCCTTTGAAAAAAGTTTATTTTAGAGGTTTGATGGCTAATAACACCACTTTTTTTTGTACCAATACTATAAAATTATATATCATTAGAAAGGTAATTTAATAAAGATTGTAATGCAATAACATTTGTTCAATTATCTGTATTCTATCAAAAGTTATAGCCAAATAACCAGAAAAAAGAAGCACAGCTTGCTTACATTTATATGAAGTAGCTTTCCTTCATTTGAATGTGGCCAATGAGCATGAGTGTTTACAGAGCCAATCAGGTGTCATCTTGTTTTGGCAATGAGCCAATCATGTTTTCTCTTGTTTTGGCAATGAGCCAACAGGTTACAGGACATTTATCAGTGTGTTCTGTAATTGCTATCAAGTTGGTTGTTTTTTTTTTGTGCTCTTTGATTTAGTGTGCTTGTAAAACGTAATAAAATTAAAGAAATGGCGCAAAGAGTTGACTGGTCACCTAGGAAGCGATGTAAAATAGTAATATTAAGTGAACAAGGCTACAGTTATGAAGAAATTAGAAGAAATATTGGGGGAAACTTAACTAAAGGTGGCATTTCTAAATTTTTGAAGAAGTATAAGGAGACTCAGTCATTACAAAACCAGACTGGTAAAGGCAGAAAAAGGTGCACAACAGCAAGTGATGATAGAAGAATTAAAAGACAGTGCCTAGGTGACAGGAAAAAATCATCTCTGTGTATACAAGGTGAAATGGCGCAATGCAATGTGAAGTTAAGTGCAAGGACTGTTCGGCGCAGACTGCATGAATGTGGTCTAAATGCAAGAATTCCACGAAAAAAGCCATTTTTGTCTGTCAAACAGAGGTTGAAAAGATTAAACTGGGCTAAAACCCATGTTAACTGGACAACGGAACAATGGGACAGTGTAATTTGGAGTGATGAGACCAAAATCTCACTGTTTGGTAGTGATGGCGTAAAATACGTATGGAGAAGAATTGGAGAAGATTTCCATCCTGAGTGCATTACACCTACCGTGAAACACCCAGTTAGTGTTATGATTTGGGGTTGTATAACATCAAGAGGTGTGGGCAGAATTTGCGTGATCAATGGGAATATAAATGCCCAAAGATACATAAATGAAATACTTGAGCCCAAGCTGCAGCCTTCTGCATGTGATCTTTTCCAAGATAATGAAGCATTTATATTTCAACAGGATTCAGCTCCATGTCATGTTGCTCGTGTGTGCAAAAAATGGTTTCAAGATCATCATATTCAACTGCTGGAATGGCCTGGAAATAGCCCAGACCTTAACCCCATCGAAAATCTATGGAGCCGGCTAAAGAAGCTTGTTAGTCGGAAGCAACCCAGCAATAAAACACAATTAACAGAAGCAATAATTCAATCTTGGTTTCATATTATAACAGCTGCAGAACTAAAGAACTTGGTTCACTCCATGGGAAAGCGTTGTAAGGCCGTAATTAAGGCTAAAGGTTACCCAACTAAGTATTAACTGGTATGGTGAACATTTTTGTATATCTCATTTTTTCTATGTATATCACCTTTCTTCTTTATGAATGCTGTTCTATTAAAATACGATTCATAAATGTTATTGCATTACAATCTTGATTAAATTACCTTTCCAATGATATATAATTTTATAGTATTGGTACAAAAAAAAGTGGTGTTATTAGCCATCAAACCTCTAAAATAAACTTTTTTCAAAAGG
>QLNU02003225.1:119457551-119468072 GCA_006491805.2 Dysdera silvatica | reverse complement strand
CTTTAATCTGTGATCAAAGCATAGAAAATTTGCGTATAATGCATATATATATATGTGTGTGTGTGTGTGTGTGCGCGCGTGTGTGTGTGTGTGTGTGTATAGGTGTGTAAACCATTAAAAATATTTTACAATATGTACTCAGAACAAATTAAACAACAGTAAGTAAAATTTTTTTATAGTGTTATCATTAATGATACCTATATCACACCAACGTAATAAATTTATAGAACCAAGCATTTAAATCCCATACCAATACCATTAACCACTGCCCAATATGTACACATTTTAATGATGTAAATGGAATAGTTATACAGTCGAGTCTCTATTTAACGAAGTGCCATCGTTCCTCTGAAAAACTTTGTTATAAGGAAAATTCGTTAAATAGAAATTAACGTAAATGGTGAAACTTAATTTCGATAAAATGAAAAAAGTTAAATTTGGACAGTAAAGACTAAATTCAGTAGACTCTTCTTTTTCAACGAATTTATATATTTTTCGTATACAAGTACGCACAAATTAATAACAAAAGTAAAGACTGAGGATTACTTTATATCTGTATGATCCTCATACAACATATTTGAAACAGAGAAATAATCACTAATTTTGCTTTGTACAGGTTTCTTATAAAAAACATTTCGTTCATAGAAATTCTCACACTTTTGTAAATATCGGAACACGTCATCTGTAACATTTTCTTCAACAATGCAACACGTATATGCGAAAGAAAATTTCGTGGCTTAACCACACCTGCAGAGTGATACATCCCCGCTGCTTCGAAGTTCCCAGTTTAGAACAATAGAATTATTTATCACAACTGGCTGTTTGTCCGCAATACTGAAAGCTACCTCATCTCCATCTTTTTGCTTAAAATTCTCAACTATCCCTTGTATCTAACCATCCTGTTGAAAAATTGTGAAAGGGAAATTAAATTCTTTATAAAAAGAACTTCGTTATATAGAAATTGTTTTTCGTAATATGGAGACAAATTTACATGTTAGTGCCATTCAAAGTCAAGGTTCCGCCGAAAATTTCATTAAATAGAAAACTTTGTTATATGGAAGTTCGTTATATGGAGACTCTACTGTATATATATATATTTAAATTGAAAGACCCATAATGGTCGCTTTGAGAGATTTGTTGATAAAGACCATGGACATACAATTACAGGAGACCTAGAGATTATTCAAGATAAAATGTTGAGGAAAATTATGGGCAAAGGTACTAATTATATACCAAACCAGAAATGTGACAAAAAAAAAATTAAGGAGGGACTTTTCGAAACCCTTACCGCTTTTGTTCTGAAAATGGCATATAAATTGAAGGCTATTGAAAGCTTTTCTGAATGGAAAGCTGCAATCCTGAAAGAAATGCAAATACGAAGTTCAAAGAAATATCTGTTCCAATACAAATAAATTGTATTCAGATACTAGAGAAGAAATTGAGTGCCTTGAAAAGGACTTTACCGTCACTACAATTGATGAGGCAAGCAACAATTTTGGGATTATTTGCAGAGAATTTTATCGGAAAAAAAAATTCTGAATGTAACACGTTTACTACATACGGAAAAATCAAAAGGAATATTGATGCCTTTAAAGGGAAAGTTTGGTTTGGTTTGTTTTTTGGTTTTACGGCTCAAAGACTACAGTGGTCATGCTGCGCCGGGACCTACTGTTTTCCGAGGAATCCGAACCTCTTAAGGCCTAGGGAACCAAACCCCGGACTACAGTGAGCAGTGCGATCTTTATGAGATCTCTGAGTAAGCGTTCTTTTTGCACTGCTGGGAGTCGAACCCGGATTAGCCGCGCAATAGGAGAACGCGTTACCACACTGCGCCACCGCAGGGCTTAAAGGGAAAGTGATTGCATATTATAAAAGATCGAATATGAAGACTTAGTCATTCAGATTTCCATACTTATTTCTGAATATTAAATTTCACAAGAAACCAATTGGATTTCGGTTCATTACATGTGGAACCACAGCCTATAACAGGATAACTTCAATGAAACTACAAACCGTTTTGAAGAAAATCCACCTAGAAATTGAAAACATGGAAAAGAATTGCTTCATCATCAAGAATAACCAAAAAGTGCTGGATTACATCCAAAGCAACAAGAACAATATAACAAATATTGCGACATTTGATTTTGAAATACTTTTCACAAGTATTCCTCTTGATCAGATAAAGCAACTTAGGGCATATCTATTCCAAAGGTTTGAAAATATTATCAAGATTGAAGAAAGTAAATGGAGTGAGCTTTTTGACTTTGGAGTCTTCGAAAATGTTCCATTTAACGGCATTGAATATTACAGACAAAAAGAAGGCATTCCTATATGTTGTAGTTTTTCTAGTTCGTTAGCAGATTTATTTTTACGTTTTTACGAAAAGAAAAATAAAGGATTAGGAATAACCGCAATGAAGTACATAGATGACATTATGGTTCTTAATTGCAAAGACTTCAGAAAGTTTAGTACTGTCATTTGCCTGAAAATTCTAAAGCTCAAAGAAACTAAAAGTCGGACTACATTTCATTTCTAGACATTAAATTATTCAAAGGTGACGATACGAAACTGCCATGCTGTATATGTGATAAAAGAGCAGACTTCAGTTTCCAGGTTGTGCTACTGTCAAACTTCGGATCCTGTTTAAGCAAGAAAGTATTTAAAAATACCATTATTTCGCAAATATGCCGGAATAATAAGGTATATAAAAATAAGTGCAACTTCTCTAAAGAAATTTTAAGGTTATTTAGAATACTTTTAAATAACGGCGTACCGATTGGTTTAATTAGTGGTATTTTGAGAAGGTTTAGGCGGATATTGGATTTGAGTGTCTAAACAGGTTGTCTCTGTTGCGAGACTGAGAACGGAGACGGGTAGGCAGTGACACGTTTGTAAATATTTGTAATTAGGGATCTGGCAATGGTAGAATAAAATATTTTTTACTGTTAATCGTGTCCAAGGTATAGGCAACACGTACTGTTTGCTCCATTTTAATTCTTTAAGGTAAGTTTGTTAATAAGTTTGTAATTAATTTTGTATTTATTTATTTTGTAAATATTGATTCTAGATGTATAATTCTGATATTAGTCGTATCTAGAATGCTAACAATACATGAGGTTAAAGGCTTGTTTCTATGTTGATTCTGGAAATTTAAGCAGTTCGTAAATAGGGCTCGACAAATATGGTTTGTCTAATTTACGTAATGATAACTATGAGTTGTGCCCAGAATTTTAGCAACACGTGGATATAATTAACGTTTAAAGGCGTATTTTTATATTGATTCTGGGTGCGAGAGATTGTTTCGGAAATGCCGTGAATATATGGAATAGATATGCGGGTGTGAGATGTATTGTTTAAAGATGTACTATTGGGTCTACAGTTTCTGAGAATGAATCGTTTAGGGTATCCATTATTTTTAAGTGCCGTGTGTATGTGTTTTGTTTCTGTGTTTGAAAGTGTTTCATTACTGCAGTGAGAATTCGCTCTAAGACTTAATGTTTTAACAACGGAAGCTTTGTGGCATGTTGGATGATGCGATTTAAAATCGAGATATCTGTCTGTATGTGTGGGTTTACGGTAAACTGAGGTGAAGATTGAGTTATCGTGAGATCTGTGTACAAGAACGTCTAGGAAAGGGAGTTTATTGTTCTGTTCTGTTTCGTATGTGAATTTTATATGTGAGTTTAAGTTATTAAGGTAATGGAAGAAGCTTTGGAGTGTATTAGTTTTAAGTACAACAAACGTGTCGTCGACGTATCTTTTCCAGAATTTAATGTTAAAATTCGGTGAGGACAAAGCAGTTTCCTCAAATGACTCCATAACCAAGTTAGCTACAACACTTGAGACCGGAGATCCCATGGCAGTGCCAAAAACTTGTCTATAGATAGAACCATGTGAGGAGAACACAGCAGAGTCCAGACAAAATTTCAACAATGTGCAGATGTCGTGAGGTGTTAGTGAAGTGCGTTCATGTAGTGTTGTGTCATTTTGGAGGCGTGTAAGTGCGGTGTCGATTGCAAGTGATGTGGGAATGCAAGTGAAGAGAGAAATTACATCGAATGAGACCATAAGGTCGTCGTCGTCAAGTTGTAGGTTATTTAAAGAGGTGCAGAAGGATTGGCTAGTAGAAACAGTGTAGTCGTTATTACCGATTATAGGAGAGAGTAGACGTGAGAGGTGTTGTGATAGGTTATATGTAGGAGAGCTGCAAAAACTAACTATAGTTTTAAGAGGAATATTTTGTTTATGAATTTTAGGTAATCCGTAGAAGGATGGTAAGCGGCCGGAAGTGCATTTTAAAGAGTCGTAGAGATTAAATGTAAGTTTTTTAGATTTATAGAGTTTTAGAAGGAGAGAGTTCATTTTGGATTGAATTGTTTGTGTAGGGTCTTTTGTGATGCGGGTGTATGTATTTGTATCAGATAAGAGTGTAGAGACTTTATGTAAGTAGTCTGGACGATTTAAGACGACTGTAGTACGGCCTTTATCAGCTGGCAGTATGACAAGGTCCTTGTCGTTCCGTAGCTCCCGGAGGGCAACCCTTTGCATAGGCGTTAGGTTGTCCTCAGGAAGTTTTGGACGCCGAAGGAGTCCTGCCACTCTGCAGCGGATATCAGCTGCAACACGTTCGTCAGTGTGAGTATTTTGTAGAGCATTTTCTATGGAAGCGAGAATCTGTGGTGTAGGAATTTTAAGTGGAGCAGGTGAGAAATTTAGGCCGAGTGATAGTACGAATTGCTGTTGTGGTGTGAGATTTTTATTTGAAAGATTTAGTATCCAGTTTTTTGTAAGGAGTTTTGGCTGTTTTGAAATAGAAGATCTAAGGTTGTTAAGTTTACGTGAATGAGTAAGACGAATATGTTCTTGGATTTTAGATTCTTGTGAGCGAGTAGCGGATTTAACTAGGAGCATGGTAAGAAAATCAAGTTTAGTATTTAGAAGGGAAGTAAGAAAGAATATTTCATTTTGAAGCTGAGTAAGAATGCAGTGACAGAGAGAATTTCTAGTGGAAAGAAATTTAAGATTTGTTATGTGCGATGCAATGTCCAAGAGATGAATTTACAAGAGGTTTAACTTTAAGTGTGAAAGGGATATATAAAATAAAAAGAACACAAACAAGCACTCGCGAAAGGAGACATAGCCTCACGTCTGGCAGAACACGCTTTACAACACGGACACGAACCCGACTGGGACTCAACAAAAATACTACACCGTCACATCACAAACAAGAATAGTAGACTCTTCTTAGAATCTTGGGAAACTTACAAACTACACGGGAAAGCCATTAATACATCACAACCACTTCCAGAAACTTACAAACAACTCTTACTCTGAAATGTATGGGACTTCCCCAACATTAGGTGCCCCGCAATATAGGTTTCTCATTGGTTCCCATTGGGTTTTTCCATGATTTCTATTGGAGGCCTCCCATTGGTTCCCACTGGGTTTTCCCATTCTGCGGGACTACTCTGATGAAGGGTTTTTCCAGAAATTTCAAGTATAAAAAGAGACAGAAACATAACATCGTCATTACTCCTGATGAAGGACTGCTGCTGATGCGTCCGAAAGCTTGAGTGATCTTTTTCATTGCTATTTTACCAGTGTTTAACCTTTTTATGTAATTTCCTCCCTGGTACCCTGTATTTTATTTCTATACAAGATTTTTTTTGATATAAATTTCGTGCATAAGAACAGGCTTTCATAAAAATCAATTTTACGGGTAAATATATAAAGACGAAAGTTCTAAAAATAAATTTTAACTAAATTACAATTTATTTTATAAAACACAAATGTAAAGTATGTATACTAATGAAAATCACTTGCTGAACGTTTCCTGCAAGCCACATGCTGAATATAAAAAACAAAAATAGCTGGAGCGCTTGCAAAATCAATTAATGAACGCTATTATACGAAAATTTAGGCGACAATAACGCCATTTGTTGACCAAACTACGACTAGAAGTCTAAATATTGTAGAAAATGCATTACCGACAGATAACCCGCGAAAATCGCGAATGAGCAAATTTTGTTACTTTCATGTTGCCCGTGGAAATCGCGGTTAGAGTGTTAAGTGATAATGCTGTGCAGGTATTCTTTTCTTTGTGTTTTTCACTTTACAATAGCTCGAGAAAAATAGCCCCTCTGTATCTTAAAATATTTATGGATAAAGCATGTGTGGACTCTTACAATAGAAACATTATGTTCGCTTCGCAAGTTTCCCTAACTGTTGCCACTTAGAAACGTAGGGGAAAAAACTCAATAAGTTTAATTTCTAAAATTGGCAAAACGACAATTTATTTCCTTTTACATAATGTTTTCTAAACGTTCATAATTTTATTTTCCGCATCTGGCAACATATATTTTGTATAATTATAATTTCACTTTTTATATTTGGCAACAGTACGTGTATAATTGTTTTCCGAATTCTAAAATCAAATCAGTCTTCAATTTGCCATCAAAATGTGCACACGTCATCTCAGAGGTTCCGCCAAAAAGACCTACTAAATTTCTTTTGCTGTGTATTCGAATTAAATTTATTTATGGGTGTGTACTAATGAATTAACCTAAACATTAAATAAATGTTGTTTTCAAATTGATGGAACCACTACATTTCTTCAATACTGATACATCTTCACATGTATTATTAATATTTGTTTAAGTATTAAAAAATTCTCAGAAATAAATAATAATAAATTTGCATAAAACTGTAATAAACAATAAGATATAACGAGATCAAACAAATGGGCAAAAAATGTAAGGTATATATTAATAAGAGTTCAAATCGTTATACTTTATTTACAAACTGAATATGACAGATTTCTTACTTTCTATGTATCAATAATGGCAATTAGTAAATTGTATGCATCTTGTAGCACCAACTTTAAAAATTAAAATGAAGTATTGGCACTCAATTTCCAACAACAAGGGGTTGTCACCCATTTAACAACTCCATTAATATTATTGAATTATTGATTATTGCAATTACTTGAGCAAATACGTTGCGAAAATAGAAAACCATCTTCAAGTTTATAAACTAAGAGATTGAACAAAGGATCGATATTTATTTAAATTTTCCTAATTCATCTGCGAATCTCAATCAACATCAGCAAAGTGTTTAGGAAAGAATATATATTTGTTCGCATCTTTCAATGAACTGGATATTTTTAAAATGTTTTCTCATAACAATAAACCTTTCATTTTTTCTGCATTGCAAAATCCTTTATTCATTCTTAGTAATATGACGCAATATTCAATCAAGCAACCTCTTTCAATTCTTGCAGTTCAATATCGTTAGCCTAATCCAGGGGTCTTCAATCCTTTTCTCAGTCCAAGGGCCAATTTTGTAGGATCGCGGGACACACTACTGTATCAGCAATATTAGGACTAAACAAAAGCGGCTCGAGGGGCGTCCTCCACCTCACTGAATCAGCCTTTATTGATATTTTTTCCTTAGGTCTATATTAGTTTTGCGTGCCCACCCAAAAATATTTTCTGGATCCGCCTCTGAGAATACGTATATATATTACAATGTAAAATACGTATGGAAGCAAAAAACATTTACAATACTTTTAGCTAATATGTAAAGCGAAATCAAACCTTTTAGTGAGATTTTTGTCACTGCTTATTTTTAACAATCCTGTCAATATCCGGTCTTATTTTTGATATTGCAATCCTAAGAATGCTTACAAGGTGGACGTCAGTTATTCTGGTCCTAACTTTTCATTTTATCAACTTCATTTTTGAAAACAGCTGTTTAGAGACGCATTGGCGTACGTTTGGGATGGGGGATGGAGGTTGTAGCTCCTACTGTAAGGAAATTTTGCTTGCATAGATATGAACATATGGAATTGTTGCTTTGTAACGCCCTATTATAAACTTTCTACGTCAGCCTATGTGCAGATGTAAGTACTCCAGAATAGTAACATCTTCAGAGCACGCTGTCAGATGGTCGGGAAGATGTTTTTATGGACATATTTAGAATAAAATTCAATAAGTTCTAAGTTGATTTTTTTAAGAGAAGTTATACCTGAAAATGTAGTAAATTTCGGGAGAAAATGTCAATTTTTTCATTTCCATACTGAAAAATAAAGCAAATCTTCATCTTTCTGAGGATGGTTTTGTTATTCCGACGCGATGAGGCCATCATATTAAAAAATGCCTTTAAGTATAGTCATATCACATATTTAGACGTGTAAATGGTTAACTTTAATTTCATTTTTCTCAAAATCAATTTTTGAGGAATTTTGCATTACGCATAGCGTTTCTTGCGATGCAATTTTCAGCGAATAATTTTAATTTTTTCCGCACGTATTCACTCAGTAATAATGAATAAAAGTTACTTACAGTTTTTATGAGGAATGATATCTTAGATATTTTTTGGAGGCTTTCATTGTAATCGAATTAGCAAAGATGACAATTTATGAATAGAGGGGAATTTTTTTTAAACAACAAATATTGAAACGGAGTATAATTGTTCAGTAACATTTATAAGCATGGTTTCAATGATTATTTGGAAAAAAATACATTTTTTAAAAAAAAATATACCACGTGGAACTTTTCAAATATGACACTTAAAAAAGAAGTAAACAACATATACTAAAAAAATCTATTAAGTTATAAAGGTTGAAACTGTTCGAAAAGTTTTCTTTTATAGCTGTTAATATTGGGTGCAATTTTCAGAGAAATTGGTTAAGAATATAAAAAAATTCACTGTCCAGGTATAACTCGGCTTAAAATCACTGTTGCATTGTAAATCAGTAAAACTACACCTAATATCCATATACGCTAGAAAACTAAAGTAAAACACGATCGAAAGGGAAACCTCGTGTTACTTTGGTTCTATAGTGTTTTAAGATATTTATTATGAAATATGAAAATGCAGAAAAAACGGAATAAAATACATATATTTCAGACTCAAAGAGAGCAGAGACGTCATTTTTGTGTGAAACAATTTGTATTTTTTCATGAGCTGGCGGACCATGGGTTGAAAACCCCTGACATAATCTTTTTAAGTTGGTAAAACAAACGATGAGATATAGAAAGCTTTTGTAAACATAGTATTTGTATATTCTTGTTTCTTTTAAAGATTTAGTCAAAGGATACCTTTCAAAAAAAAACTTCTTTTAGTTCGATTACTATTAGATTTAGAAAAAAAAAACTTTGAATTTTATTTTGACACAACTTCTGTGAAACGTGGGAAGATGCTTCTGAAATATATGACCTGAAGCAAATTATCACTTCCAAATGAATTATGTGTTCAAGATTAGAAGAGAGCAGTTTACTAATGTCAATTTAAATTATAATTAATTTGATTTTAAATGGAAGTTATAATAGGAAATTATAGCACAATCAGAGACGTAGCCAGGCTGGGGCTATAGGGGGCTGAGCCCGCTAGAAATGTGGTTACCCCCCGCCCACCGGAATATATTTTTATCAAAAATCAAATATTGTAGAATTTTATTTTAAATTTTTTGTTTTGTACGAAATTGTACATGACAATAAAAATTGTTCTTTGACGTTAAAAATGTATTCAAAATAGCTTTCTACTGTAGATCTTGTGTATGTAATTTTTTTTACATAGGTTTGAGTCTTCATATACTTTATAATAAGGATTGGGGAAATTATAGAGAGGTATACTAAAATTTATAAGTTTTTAATGCAAAATTTATTTTAAGAAATTTATTTATTAATGTTAAATATTAGTCTGCTTATATATTTAGTGTTATTAAATATATTAATAAAATACATCAAAACATTTACGAATTTTAAGCCCCTCTGTACTTTACTGAGTCCCCCCGTAACAAACATCTAGCCACGGGCCTGACCACAGTGATTAAATTTGGTAAAGAATACCAAAATTCATAAACTGTGAGAGAAATTTTGTTTCATTTAGGCTTATTCTAACTCTTCGTGCGTATGCAAATACCTATTTAAGCAAAATCAGAAGAAAAAAAAAACTAAAAACTAATTTGGTAAATAAGCAAAATATTTAAGTCATCATAAAGTGTTAACTCATAGAATTAAATCGAAATTGTTTAACAATTAAGAGCAGTTTACGTATACACAATATTCCTTGCTTAGCTACATTTGAGGCGGGGTAAATAAACGTTGTGGATGGTAATACAAAAGTTTTTATTTTAGTGCTAAATTAGAAAGTTATAATTTTATTGATTTTTTCTTTTTTCAATTTTTAGAAATTTTAAAAATATAAATCTTATTTATTCAAAATCATAAAAAAGTCTCTAGATTTTAATACAAAATGATTTCTTTATAGTTTAAGGATCATATAGTCGTGTTTCTTTCAGAAGAACGCCGCCTTCGAAGTTTCATAAAGTGTAATGAAGTGCCTCTTCCTCTCGCTGCCGGCAATGGATTCGTGTGTTGTACCACACGTGGTTCAATGGGCGTGACCGGTGATATCCCTATGTACCGGCCAATTCTGTGGACCATGAGAAGGGCAATAATGTCCAACTCTCAATGCATGACACTGGGTAACCTAATGTATATCAGGCCAGCCCCGCAC
>QLNU02003225.1:119437346-119457451 GCA_006491805.2 Dysdera silvatica | reverse complement strand
GTGATAAGGTTAGAAACGGAGGAGAGCAGAAAGATGTAGCTTGTTACATGGCTCTCTTACATGGAGGAAAGTTTAGAGAGATTTATAAATAAGATAATAAAAGTAATTTAAATTGCACTGTGGTTCAAGGAGTTGGAATAACATTCAACACTACTCTTTTTATTTATGATAATCTAGAAGATGAAGATGTAAGAGAATTTGTAGGGAAGGTGAGAGAAGGAAAGGGAATAAGAATCATTGTGTATATTTGAAATTTGCCCCTCCATGGACGTTTTTCCCATTAAAAGCGAAAATATTTTACATTGTCAATCACAAAATCTGGTAAGCCAAGCGTAGAGATTACTTCTGACTAAAGCTTTTACATATCTTGGTTCACTACTGACATACAATCCATCCCAACAGAGTGAGAGCATCTTAAAACAAATATCCTATTTCGAATTCCCTACTCCTTCAAAGCCCACATTTTCCGGAATTCGAAAGCTGCATCGATTTGCGAAACTTCAAAGCAACGTTTTTTCTCTACATCCCATAAAATACTTAGGAAGTACCGAAGCAAGGGGATATCAAAAGATATTTCGGTAATTCATTTCAGTTTGATATATTCGCCTGATGGCGAAATGAAAAAAAAACCAGCAGACTACATGGTTGATTTGCCAAGTTATTACCCGGTAATTTTATTAAAAATTGCATTAATGAATTGTATCAACGAATTGTAATTAAAATTGCTTTAATTTTCTAGTAAAATAGGAGATTTAGTGGAGGAAAATCAAAAAAATATTTGACGTCAGTTTATGTTCGTCTTATAAGTAACAATTACTTTCACGTTATACATTTTATTTATAAAACTCGTTTAATTTTGAAAGAATATTACACACACACACACACACGCACATATATACCGTGTGTTCAGTTGAAAAGATAATACCCTGTTTTGGAAAATCACGGATTACATTTGACACCGACCTATATTTTCAGTTCATTCACTTAACGTTTTCTCATAGGACAACATTGAAAGAACTAATCATTTAGAAACAGAATTTTACATTATTTTATATTGATGTTCTGCTTCTCCTGAAAGAGAGAGAGAGAGAGAAATAATGTTTTCACACTATTTTGTTGCAATAGTTTTTAGTTTGAATTTTGAGACTTTTTTTTTTGAATTAAATCATTTCCTTAACAACTGTCTTCCAAACCCCCACGACGTCAAGGTCCATCATCTTCGAATTTTCAAATGGCAACCCCTATCTTGTGATATACCATTTTAAATAGCGTAAAAAATAAAGTATGTCTGAGAAAAATTAAATTGGTTCATGTATTCGGGAGAAATAGAGAAAGAGCTAAAAATAGAATCGTTCTTTTGAGAGAGAGAGAGAGAGAGAGAGAGAGAGAGAATGTATGCTTTGACCTATCTTTGGTATGAATGAACTACAGAGTATAAATTTTCACGCTGTCTGCGTAGAAAATAAAGAACTCACAAAAACTCGCACAAGTGATTTTGCGTGTTGACCATCATTTGACAACTACGTTATCCCTGTGAAGTGTAATAATATCTTGCATCTTAATACATGAGGAAAAAAAGTTTGTTCTTATCCTCGTTTGTCTAGTAGATCAAGATACGGTGTGGTCAACGCGGGAACCCTAGTTAGAATCCAGGATGAGGACGGTGTCTCTCTTACTCTTGAATAAAACTAGCTCTAGATTTGAGCTACCTGCTTTTTTCGTGGGTGTCAAATTTATTAGTAATAAGTAGAAAATGAAGTTTCTTTTGCGTGTTGGTCATTCGTAATAATATTCGTTCCTTATTTCTACCGCGATATCTGTGCCAGTATAAAACAAAAGGAGGATTTTATATTTAGTCCGTTCTCCCGAATGCATGCACAAATTTAATTTGTTTTTCGCAGAAATATTTTATTTTTTACGCTGTTTAAACTTATATATCACAAGATAGAGGTATCATTTGGAAATTAAAAGTTGGAGGCCTGGGTGTCGGGGGGAAGGGTTGAATAAAAAATTTCTTTGATATTAATTTAGGTTTTCCCCGTAAATAAAAATTGGATTGTTTTTTTTTTCAAATTTCTACTTAACTCCTATCAAGAGATATATAGGTCCACAAGAAATATACCTTTCCAATTCCACACACTGTATATATATATGGATATAGATATAGACATGGCAGGGCTCTCTAACCTTTTTGGGCAAAGGATTACGTAAAAATTTTCCATCTCGTGGGGCAGCGGTTTAAAAAAAATAGAATAAATAAATAAATGAAAACAAAAATTAAGTAAAAAACAAATTAATAAACAGTAGGTCCCGGCGCAGCATGACCACTGTAGTCTTTGAGCCGTAAAACCAAAAAACAAACCAAACCAAACTTTCCCTTTAAAGGCATCAATATTCCCTTCCATTTTTCCGTATGTAGTACACGTGTTATATTCTGCAATAATTTTTTTCGGATGAAATTCCATGCAAATAATCCCAAAGTTGTTGTTTGCCTTATCAATTGTAGTGACGGTAAAGTCCTTTTCAAGGCACTCAATTTCTTCTCTAGTATCTGAATACAATTTATTTGTATTGGACCAGATATTTCTTTGAACTTTGTATTGAATTTCTTTTAGGATTTTTGCTTTCCATTCAGAAAAGCTTTCAATAGCCTTCAATTTATATGCCATTTTCAGAACAAAAGCGGTAAGGGTTTCGAAAAGTCCCTCCTTAATTTTTTTTTTGTCACATTTCTGGTTTGGTATATAATTAGTACCTTTGCCCATAATTTTCCTCAACATTTTATCTTGAATAATCTCTAGGTCTCCTGTAATTGTATGTCCATGGTCTTTATCAACAAATCTCTCAAAGCGACCATTATGGGTCTTTCAATTTAAATATATATACATACAGTAGAGTCTCCATATAACGAACTTCCATTTAACAAATTTTTCTATTTAACGAAATTTTCAGCGGAACCTTGACTTTGAATGGCATTAACATGCAAATTTGTCTCCATGTTACGAAAAAGAATTTCTATATAACGAAGTTCTTTTTATAAAGAATTTGATTTTTTTTTTAATTTACCTTTTACAATTTTTCAGCGGGATGGTTAGCTAGAAGGGATAGTTGAGCATTTTAAGCAAAAAGATGGAGGTGAGGTACCCTTCTGTATAGTAGACATAGGGTCAGTTGTGATAAATAATTCTATTGTTCTAAACTGGGAACTTCGAAGCAGCGGGGATGTATCACTCTGCAGGTGTGGCTAAGCCACGAAATTTGCTTCTCGCACATACGTGTTGCATTGTTGAAGAAAATGTTATAGATGACGTGTTCCGATATTTACAAAAGTGTGAGAATTTCTATAAATAAAACGTTTTTAACAAGATACTTGTACAAAGCAAAATTAGTGATTATTTCTCTGTTTCAAATATGTTGTATGAGGATCATACAGATGTAAAATAATCCTCAGTCTTTTCTTTTTGTTATTAATATTTACGTACTTGTATACAAAAAATATTTAAATTCGTAAGAAAAGAAGAGTCTACTGAACTTAGTTTTTACTGTCCAAATTTAACCTTTTTCATTTTATCGAAATTAAGTTTCAACATTTATGTTAATTTCTATTTAACGAATTTTCCTTATAACGAAGTTTTTCAGAGGAACGATGGCACTTCGTTAAATAGAGACTCGACTGTATAACTATTCCGTTTACATCATTTAAAATGGGTACATATTGGGCTTTGGTTAATGGTATTGATATGGAATTTAAATACCTGGTACTACAAATTTATTATGTTGGTGTGATATTGGTATATTTAATGATAACACTATTCAAAAACAATGTTATTACTATTGTATAATTTGTTCTGAGTACATATTGTAAAATATTTTTTAATAGTTTTCAAACCTACACACACACACACGCATACACGCGCGCACACACACACACACACACATATATATATATGCATTATACGCAAATTTTCTATGCTTTGATCACAGATTAAAGTGTAATTAAATGTATATATGCTTGAAGGAATATTTAACTTTTTAGGATCGAGTAAAGAGGTAAATATTTTCAAGGATTCGGAAATAACTTGAAGTGGCAACATTAAGGAAGTTTTTATTCACGTCTTTCTATTTGGCATCAATACTGCCATGGCTAGAAAGCGAAGGATTAAGCAGAGAGATTGTATTTGGACGTTAAAACACCCTCCTGATAGTTAGACTGCGTCTTGCCTATTGCGTTCATTAACGACTCAATCATCGAAGAAAATTCCCTATGGGAAATAACGATCAGAATCAATATTCGTCATTCAATTGTTTTTTCTGATTTACTGCTGTTTTGTTATTCAATGAGTAGTGCAGTATCACTCTAGGTGAAGAGAAATCATAATGATAATTTTTTTACTCGATGAATAGACAATATGATATCATTATTAAAAATTATGCATTGCTAATATTATTATCTAATAAATTTTAGATTTTAAAATTACGTAGTCATATCTAAAAATACACAAACGAGCAAGAGTATCGTGTGAGATAATGCAGTTAGTATTAATTGTGTTCAGGCTAAGGCATGATTACTACTGTTTTTCTTTCTTTGAAATAAGATCTAAGGTAGAACATAATTTAATAAGAAATACTTATACTCTGAAGCATAAATGACAAATGAGAAAATAAATAAATCCACAAATTTAGGTTTCCCAGAAGAATATTTATAGAATTAAGGAAAATTACGAGATACGTATAAGTTGAAAATATTGCGTTTTCGGTAAACACTTTACCGCTTTTTTCTTTTTTCTTTCCTTGTATTAATAATTTTTTTTTTTTGTATTAATATTTCCTTGTATTAATAATTTTTTTTTGTATTAATATTTCCTTGTGTTAATTTTTCCTTGTATTAATATTTCGTTCCAATTTTTCCTTGTATAATATTTCGTTCCAATTTTTCCTTGTATTAATATTTCGTTCAATTTTTCCTTGTATTGATATTTCTTGTATTAATATTTTGTATTAATTTCTTCTTGCATTAATATTTCGTTCCAATTTTTTCCAGCCATATTTCTTGTAATAATTTTTCCTTGTATTGATATTTCCTTGTAATAATTTTCCTTGTATTGATATTTCCTTGTAATAATTTTCCTTGTATTGATATTTCCTTGTAATAATTTTCCTTGTAATAATTTTCCTTGTATTAATATTTCGTTCCAATATTTCCTTGTATTAATATTTCTTTGTAATAATAGTTACATATCTATGACACGTAACTCAAAATCCAATGTAAAATATTATAGAAATTTCTTTATGTTTTAATGTCGTAAATGGAGAATGACTTCATTGCTAAATATTCTGCGATTCAGTAATGAGTTCTATTGTAATTTGGAAAAGAGTATTTCACGTGAAATTAAAAAGCTTATAAGCGTTTGTCTTACTGAATGAAGAAATATTTACTCTTTATATGACTTGCTTATATTTTTCTTATCCTAAGATACTGCTTTCTCCATGTTCTGTAACCCATAAGGGCGGACATGGAGGGGGAGATGCAGGGGGTTTGCTCAACCTCCAAGATTAAGAAATTTACGCTTATCATTTCTTATCCAAACTCGACAATGAATGTAAATACATGGGTCTAATTCGGCTGACAGTTGCACACCACCCCTATAAATAAATTTTGGACCCGCCCTTGATGAACCACGGATAGTAAATCGATACCTAAATTTTGTTAAGCTTGATATATATGCATGAGCATGGACTTACTTTTTTTAATGTTTATTGGATGTTTTTCATTGAAATAATTGGTCCACGAGAGATTTGTATGCAAGTCATGACCTCCATTCTGTAACTAATTGTAATTCTTCTTGTGGAGTGAAATACAGTTTTTTGTAAGATTTTTTTGTTCCCATCACATGCTTTTTTATCAAAGAAATTAACAAGTGCTTTCTTATATTTAAGAATCGCACAAGAAACTAATTGTAAATTGAATCAGAATCTTTAATATCGATTTGAATATGCATCGATGAATCTATCATTAGATAAGTTATGGTTGTTTCTTATTGGAATTAGCTTTTTATAAAATCAAATTAATTGTTTAGGGAAGGATAATATTTTTATTGAGTCTGTTTTTATTTTAAATAATTTTAAAATATGTTTAAGTGTGTCCATGTAAGTCAGTATATGTCTTTATAGAAAAAAAACTATTAGACAAATGAAACATCCTTAATTCACTAAAATATCCGATAATATTAGTTGAATTTCATATGCTGAAGGAAAAAGAAAATATCCTAATTTGAAATTACAGTCGAGAATGTTAAGTCACATTGGTGGAAACAAAATGGATATGTGTGGTAAACACCATTTTATCCACTGATTTCAGCCCAAAAAAGAAAATTTTTAGAGTATGACCTCCATACATTTAATCTGGCCTCTAGTCAAGCCGGGGCCACAAGGGCGTGGCCTCAGTTGCCCCACCGAGCTACTTATATATATATTGAACAATCCCAGGGTGCCCTGTGCCCAATATGCTCTTTGCCTTGCCCCAGTTTCCCCTTCATGCTGGACACAGACATGCATTGAATTCAAAGCATCTAAAAAGTAAGTTCGATATATTATATAGAGAGAGTTTGTCGTATAGTGAATGAAGACTTCAATTTGTAGAGTTCACTGAAAGTTCGATATGTGAGAATATTCAACCATACAAAGTGTTTGATATAAGAGAGTTCGATATATTTTAGTTTTACTGTATTATGACTGATAATAATAACAATAACTGTGTCAAATATAAAATTAATACCCTCATAGAAATACATTTGTTCAACTTATATTTTTTCTGCATAGTAGAAGTTTTGCTTAGTTTTATTTTAAATTTCATGTTGGATAACAAATATTTAATTTGCAAAATAAATATTTTTATGAACAATAAAATTTTATGAACAACACAATTTTATCTTAAAGTTAGGAGATTATAGGAGAATATATACGTTCATTTACATATCGTATTTAAAACGAAAGAAAATAGCAATTTACCCATAATTCGCTACCTGTGCATAATAGCTCCAGTCATCTTTGCCATTTTCTTGTTTGATTATTTTGCTTTAAATAAAACCAAAATATTTTGATTTAATTTCAATAACAGTTCCTAGCTCATATTATAAAACCTTAATAATATGAAAAATATAAAGTTCCAATGAATGTAAATGATATCATATCAACTCATATTAAACAATTGATTCTCAATCGTTTTATGTACTTCACTTTGGATATTTTATGTGTTTCTATGGCTTTCGCGAAAATTCAAACTGTGTTTCCTGTGAAAATCACGACAATTAATGAAGGTTTTCAAACGTTTCCGGTAAAATCCCAATATTCTGATACCTAGTTAAGACTCAAATAAGAAGGCCCATGAATTTAAAATAAAAATCTGAGAACTTTGATGTCTATTACTATTAGAATTGGCTTTCGAATGTTTAACATTGGTATTTTTGAAGAGTAATGTTAAATAAAAGGTGTATTAAATCGAAGAGCTGCTCACGCGGAAATGTAAATACCTAAAAGGAAAAGACAGCCTAGCAAAGCGATAATATCAGTACCTTAGGTTTCAGCCTTTCTGTTCAACATCGCCGTTGCAAATTCGGAAAGCTGAATACCATTTCCATTCGGAATTCCTTTCCGCCTCTGCTAACGCCATAGCCTATCGTTGGATCCAAGGAAGCATATTATTCGTCTGAAAACTGTGCCTGAAGACACCAACAGTTCGACGACTGTAATGCATGCATTTCACCTAGATGGTAAACATTTCAAAAGGACCGGAATATTCTCTGAATGGAGCATTTCCCGTCCCGTATAACCGGATATTTCGATGCATTACGATTCAAGCCGCTCCTAGCGTCGATTTCCAGTAATACAGAAATGTTGTCTGCGACGATTTATTGGAGAATGTTTATTAATTACTAAGAGAGGTTGGCAAGGTGTCAAAGGCAATATTAAATTCTTGAAGTATTAATAGGGGCGTTTTTGAATTTTAATGTTTGAAGATACAAATATTGAAGCTATGCAGTAATCCCATCCAGTTTGAAATAATGTTTATTATTCGCCAAAAGATAATTAAATCACAATACAGCGCTAAAAGAATTTTTCTACGCCTTCTATTGGCGGAGTTTTCGTGGTACTTGTACACACGCCACGTCGATTATAAATTGAAGACTGATTTGATTTTAGAGTTAGGAAGGCAGCTACAAATACAGTTGCGAAATAAATAAATGAAATTATGATTTTAAAATATATGGTGACAGATATGGGAAATAAAATGATGTACATTTGGAAAACATCGTATGAAAGGATACAATTTGGCATGTTGCCAATTTAGGAACTTTAATTATCAAATTTACGTTTCTTGGTATTCTAAGTGGCAACAACAAAGGAAGCTCGTAAAGTGAATAACCATCATTTCCATTGTGGAAGTACAAATCCTGTAACTAAAATAAATTACAGAGAAATGAATGGAACTATTATTTTCGTGTATATATATATAATACTACATTCAGTGTTGCATTATCCTTTATTAATATTAATATCTGTTAGTTTAAAAAACAGTCAAAACAATTTTCTTTCAATAACTTTTACTGCTCTGTTAAAAATATTGCACTTCATAAATTAAAAAAAAAAAACTGCTCACGTGTTCTTGGATAAAAGTAGTTGCTTGTGAGTTTTTGTGGGGAACTTATTGTACTTAATAACTTTCGACACCCAGGTAGAAGCTCAAGCTAGATATCGTTTTTGTTTAGGAGAAACAAAAACGCTTTCCCCATCCTGGATTCGAACCAGGGTCCCTCCGTTTAGCCCGGAGTGTCTTGGACCGCTAGACGAATGAGGACAGGTAATAACGCTCTCTTTCTCCGTATGTAAAGGTGTAAGATATTATTACCCTTCTCAGGGATAACACAATTGCCAAATAATGGTCGGCACACGAAGCCCCGGTGGTTTTGTGTGCCCTAAAAGTCAAACTGTTAACCAAGTGTTTTACCTACGAGTTCTGAAATGGTTGCCTGACGATGTAAGACTAAAACGTTCCGTGTTGTTGTAAAGAGAGGCTGGTGTCTTATCCACCACAACATGACAGCACGCAAAGTTCCGAGTGTTAAAAATAATTTTAACCACAAACGTCACGAGTCAGCTTAGTCATCCGTCATATTTACCCGAACTCACTCCTTACGACCTTTTTTTTATCCCTTTCAATGAAACGTGTTCTCAAAGGAAAACCTTTTGCGAACTTGGAAGAGATGAAGAAAAAAACCGACGTAGGCGTGAAAAGGCATAATTTTGCAAGGGTTTCAAAACTGCATGAGACAGTGGAAAACATCCTTATACTGGTGTATAGCACAGAATAGACAGTACTTTAAAGATGAGACAATTTGTAACACCTAAAAATAAGTAAAACGTTTTATTACACAATTCCGGTTCCTTTTGAATCCCCCTACGTATAAAGGATGACCCGAAAACTATAACCGCCCTTTTAGTTCCTTAAATCTTAATAGTAGACATATACATTAAATTGGAAAGTAGCGTAGAAAGAAGTACGCAACTTTATGAAATCAATTAAAATTGCAGAGGATTATTTTTCGAAGAAATACAAAATTTAAGTTTTTGTACGGTCCCTGTATACAAAAATGTCCAATGCGTAAAATTTTCCCATACTCCAATAGATCAAAATATAAAATTTCATTATTCTGGTGGAAAAAAAAAACAGATATGAAAGCCCAAAATAACTTTCATATCAGCTTTTGAAGGGAGCAATAGGTATATGCCGGGGGAGGGGAAATTCATTCTGCTAGGTCACATTATTTTGGGTCTTCATATCTCTGGTTCTTTTATCCACTAGAATGCTGAAATTTTGTATATTGACCTATTGGAGTATGGGGAACATTTTACTTATTGGAAATTTTTGTGTACAGGGACTGTATAAAAATTTAAATTTCGTATTTCTTCAAAAAATAATCCTCTGCAATTTTAATCGATTTCATAAAATTCTGCACCTTTTTTTTACGCCACTTTCCAATTTAGTACATATGTCTAAGATCAATATTTAAGAAATTAAATGGGCAGTCAATTTTTGATTCAAGGATTTTGGGATACCCTGTGTGTATATATGTACATCTCAGTTTTATAATAGTTATAATCGGGTATATCAGAAGGGAGATCCGTTTGTTGCAAGATTTACCTTTGTCGCAAACAAGGCAACCTGCAGGGATGTCTTTTATCGTTGAAAAGGAGTTTAGAAAAAAAATGCCTGTATTTTGGGGCCAAGCCATGATGAATGGATATTCCTTCCAAAGATGCGTTCTTTCAGAGCTTTTGTTCTAGAAACTAGGCCCGGAGGATCTACAGCCTTTCTATCTTCTAACAAAATCTATTATGCCTTAGAAGAAAACGAATCCCCGATGTTGCAAAAAGACAACGATATCTTTTTTCCAACAAGCACACCCTTTCTTCTTTCTGAACCAGAAATTTGCGAATACGCTCTTTCTCTACTCTTCTCAAGCACTTCGTAACTTACCATAAGTGTCGATTGTGTGTTCTCATCATCTGTGTGTATTTGTCGATATTTATTTTCTATATTTCGCCTTTTATATTTCATTTTCCAACACTCGAATTTATTTTTAAATGTTTCGAATATTTTCAACCGAAAGGATGTTGAATCTTTCTTCGTTTATAAGACTTCCTTGAATTCATAAAAAGTTGCAAATAATTAAAAATTGGCTTTTTCCGTTTATGGATGTGAAAAAGCATTGATCAAATAATTTTTAAAACTTAATGAGTCTTAAAGAAAGGAGAAAACGCTCTTTTAATTTAGTATAATTAGTAATAATTATTTGGACAAAATTTAGAAGTTATGAACATTAAAATGGTCGTTTGTTAATATCTGATGCTTACATAGCGAAATACGCCACCACGAAGACCTAAAGTGACATTAAAGTTACGATAAATTTAAATACTTTTCTGAGCTTTTAAATCCAGTACAAAGGGAGATTTTAGCTCTTTGAAATCGACGTGCGATGAGAAAATTTGTAAAATTTGGACTAAACAATGTCCAACTAATGCCAAAAATAAACTGACAACCCACTATTACATATTTTTATAACATATCGTACATTTTACAGTACATGCTCTAAACACTTGCAAAATAGCTACTATCACAGTTTTAGTATTTATATTCTGAGTTGTAAAATTTGTTTAGATTTAATTCGCTGTTGCCCAAGCAGACATCATTTGAATCATTATATAAACATTACTAACAATATATTCATTTATCTCAATTAAATACTTTTTTTCTTCCAACAGCATGCTAAACCGTATGCGCATCGTTCAATTCCCATTTGATACATGTATATATGTCATGATAGGTATGTTGAATTGTATATAAGGTTTATCGAGTTTTGTTTAACGTTGTCTGCTTAGCAAAGCTAAAACAAAAGTGAACTTGGCCAGTGAAAACTTTTAGTTTTACATATTAAAATAAACATGGCATATGATCAATAATTTATTCTGAAATTGAAATATGAAATATCATATATATGGGGGAACGAAAATAAATACATTACAAAAGGGAAAAACGTCCTATGCCTGAAATGCGTTTCGATATTTGTGTTTAATATCCACATTATAGTGCTCTTATTTTCGCAAAGCCTTATGTTTTCCACATAATCCTACGTTGATCTTTTATGAAGAAAGAAGCAATTATGTGATAATCCGTTGAAAGACTCCTCTACTGCTAAGGCAGAAACTATGAATTTACTATGAATACTACTATTTCATAAAACTATGAAAGAAGTACTATGGAAAATCACCATTTTACATTATAATAAGTGTTTGAGAGAAACAAACCAGTTTAGAGAGATTACAATGAACACGAAAGATGTTAATTCTAAACGGCAATCTGGGTGAAATAAATTCTCGAAATTTTGCAGACTTTGTAAAACTGGCAGTTGCATGAAATCGTCGAAACTTACTTAAAACGAAATAATGTAGGAAATCCTAGTGCAGTTTCCACTTCTCATAGGAGCTTGAAACTCGCAATTTCCTTTATGACTTCTGCTGAAATAACTAATTCCATAAATAGTTCAGAAGCAGGGTTTAAAGTGGAATTGGATGCATTTCTGGAATAGCATTTTCGCTAAGAGGTATGCAAAAAATTGGGGATATACATTTTAAAACTCAATAAGGGCATTGCGACTTACATTTTGCAGGACTTTTCACAAAAATAATACTTTTAATACTTCAAGCGGTATTTAATAAATCCCACGGAAGCAGCTTATCTGTCGCTAAAGACAATCGAATTGCTGCTAAATTATTCAAATAAACACATTTCTTCATAAATATTGTAAATTTCAACTACCTTTATTTTTCAAAAAGGAATATTTTTCCAATTACAATTTATTTCAATTTAAGTTGGATATTATAGTGAATTCTAAAACAATAATAATAGTAATAATAGATCTGTGTTTTGTACGGCATAAAGAAAATATTTAGAAGCATCCGGTTTTTATTAATTTTGCAATTTTAATACGCACAATTGTATAGGCTTCAACGATAACGTATAAGCGATATAATGTATGTAACGATAGCGTATACAAGAATATAACGTATATACGATATACTTTATCTTCTAATAATTATTCTTAATATCCTGTCCTTTGTTTAACAAGCCATAAACTGCAAGTTCAGGACATAAATGGCGTTCATATCTCTTCCTAACAAGGATTATGGAAGAGGTAATTTCTAATTTAAAGACGAGACAAATCACTCTTTCAGAAAGGGTTTTGGCTTCTGCTGGCCATTTAAGCCTCATTTTGTTGTATCTGAAAGATAAGAACAATTACTTAACAAACATCTGTACGGAAGAACAGGTACTGAGTTAAATAATGGGATTATAGTTATAATTTTGTAAAACGGTGTATCATACAATGTCTAACAAAGTTCATATAATTTATAACGCATAATACGTGCACGATCTCTATCTTCATGTAAGGTACAGATTATATTTTTTTGAATTTAGAAAAAATATTTTATCACATATTAATTTTAAACATTCGAAATAAATTCAAGAGCCCATTGAGAGATTACATTTTTAACGCATTAATTTCTGCTATTTTTACTTCTTGCGTGGGCTCATTTCCATAAAACATCATTCTCTACCTTATCGCTCCTAGGTAGCATCACTCTCTAAGTTATCGCTCCTATGTAGCATCACTCTCTAAGTTATTTAGTACTCTCTAAGTTGTAGAATTCGGTTACTAACTATTTCCCATATATGATAAAATAACGTTTTATTTAACATAAGTTTTACATATCACTGGGCAAATTGACAAATTACAGAGTAAAGAAAAGTCACACAATGTAATTATTGATCATCAGACATGGGGAAAAAAAGGCGCCGCCTAAATTTAAAAACACCTCCAGTATATTAAGTTATTATAACAAGCGTCAATATCGAAATCCTAATTATTTTAGACACTTGCTTTTTTTTTAAAAGAACCTTTGAGGAATTTGTAAAATATGTCGCTAAACGAAAATTTGAGAAAAGAAATTGGCCTGCTAAAAAGTAACATAATTAAAATGTTTTTTAAACAAATTTGAAAAAATGACAATCTTACCGTCTATTATTTTTCAGAAGAGAAGATAAAGAACTGAATTTATTTATGCTAATTAATTTTAATTATTTAAAAACTATGCATGAAGAAAACTGTAAACAAAAAAACTTATTTCAAGGTTTAATTAAAAAAGGTTATTTTGTAATTTTTGCATGCACACGTTTACCGTCTTTTTAGGGAAATTTATTTCAATAAGATTATTTTTCAGACACTTTATCTAAACCTTGTCAACTGTTTCCAAACAATATGAAATTACGACCGAGAATTAATATACTTTTAGTTCTATAATTTTTGTGATTTCATTATTCTTTCTCTCACTCTACACTGACCCTTTAATTTATCTTATTTTCTATTCTATTTTGTTTCCTGAAGCAAATTCTTCGCTTTTCTCCTCCTCCGTTTATTTTGTACTTCATTGTGAATTAGATGTCTAACTAAAATTATCCAAATCTCGAATTCATTACATCTGTATCATATTGTAAGATTTGACGGCTAGCATCTTGCTTCTAATTTAATTGTTATGTTTTAATTCTTTAAACTACTTAAATTTCGTTTGAGCTTTCGAAGCATGTTAGACTTACTAAAATCTACATATTTTTTTAAGCTGAACATATATATATATATAAATATATAATTGTCAAGTCCCCTTGATTTGTTATTGCATGTGTAATTACTGAGTTGACGAAAATAAATATTATTGTTCGTATACAATCTACCATACATAACAATCATAAAGGATATTTTCCTGGAGGATACGTTCTAAAATATTTAACAACACATGACACTTATTTACATTTGTGAACAGAAACTCATGCCTATTTACCGGAGTGCTTATACCTGTGTAATACCGAATGGAAACTGATATATTCAATTCACGCATATGCATATTTTATATCGAGAAATGTAAAGCAGAACATTCAAAAAGTTATTAATTAGCATCAATAAAATGTAACACCATGTTTATGCATTAATAATTACCATACGTTATACGTGAAACTGCGTAACAAAAACATATAGATCTACAGCGAAATCACTTTAACAGGAGCTTGAACAATTCTCGACGGGATTTTCATATGCTAATAATGGTGATAAGGTTAAAGATGTTAACTGGTGATAAGGTTAAAGATGTTAACTGGTGATGAGGTTTAAGATGTTAACTGGTGATGAGGTTAAAGATGTTAACTGGTGATAAGGTTAAAGATGTTAACTGGTGATGAGGTTAAAGATGTTAACTGGTGATGAGGTTAAAGATGTTAACTGGTGATGAGGTTACAGATGTTAACTGGTGATAAGGTTAGAAACGGAGGAGAGCAGAAAGATGTAGCTTGTTACATGGCTCTCTTACATGGAGGAAAGTTTAGAGAGATTTATAAATAAGATAATAAAAGTAATTTAAATTGCACTGTGGTTCAAGGAGTTGGAATAACATTCAACACTACTCTTTTTATTTATGATAATCTAGAAGATGAAGATGTAAGAGAATTTGTAGGGAAGGTGAGAGAAGGAAAGGGAATAAGAATCATTGTGTATATTTGAAATTTGCCCCTCCATGGACGTTTTTCCCATTAAAAGCGAAAATATTTTACATTGTCAATCACAAAATCTGGTAAGCCAAGCGTAGAGATTACTTCTGACTAAAGCTTTTACATATCTTGGTTCACTACTGACATACAATCCATCCCAACAGAGTGAGAGCATCTTAAAACAAATATCCTATTTCGAATTCCCTACTCCTTCAAAGCCCACATTTTCCGGAATTCGAAAGCTGCATCGATTTGCGAAACTTCAAAGCAACGTTTTTTCTCTACATCCCATAAAATACTTAGGAAGTACCGAAGCAAGGGGATATCAAAAGATATTTCGGTAATTCATTTCAGTTTGATATATTCGCCTGATGGCGAAATGAAAAAAAAACCAGCAGACTACATGGTTGATTTGCCAAGTTATTACCCGGTAATTTTATTAAAAATTGCATTAATGAATTGTATCAACGAACTGTAATTAAAATTGTTTTAATTTTGTAGTAAAATAGGAGATTTAGTGGAGGAAAATCAAAAAAATATTTGAATTCAGTTTATGTACGTCTTATAAGTAACAATTACTTTCACGTTATACGTTTTATTCATAAAATTCGTTTAATTTTGAAAGAATATTACACACACACACACACGCACATATATACCGTGTGTTCAGTTGAAAAGATAATACCCTGTTTTGGAAAATCACGGATTACATTTGACACCGACCTATATTTTCAGTTCATTCACTTAACGTTTTCTCATAGGACAACATTGAAAGAACTAATCATTTAGAAACAGAATTTTACATTATTTTATATTGATGTTCTGCTTCTCCTGAAAGAGAGAGAGAGAGAGAAATAATGTTTTCACACTATTTTGTTGCAATAGTTTTTAGTTTGAATTTTGAGACTTTTTTTTTTGAATTAAATCATTTCCTTAACAACTGTCTTCCAAACCCCCACGACGTCAAGGTCCATCATCTTCGAATTTTCAAATGGAATCACCTATCTTGTGACATATCATTCTAAACAGCGTAAAAAATAAAGTATTTTTGCGTAAAAAAAAAATTGTTTCATGTATTCGGGAGAAATAGAGAAAGAGCTAAAAATAGAATCGTTCTTTTGAGAGAGAGAGAGAGAGAGAGAGAGAGAATGTGTGCTTTGACCTATCTTTGGTATGAATGAACTGCATAGTATAAATTTTCACGCTGTCTGCGTAGAAAATAAAGAACTCACAAAAACTCGCACAAGTGATTTTGCGTGTTGACCATCATTTGACAACTACGTTATCCCTGTGAAGTGTAATAATATCTTGCATCTTAATACATGAGGAAAAAAAGTTTGTTCTTATCCTCGTTTGTCTAGTAGATCAAGATACGGTGTGGTCAACGCGGGAACCCTAGTTAGAATCCAGGATGAGGACGGTGTCTCTCTTACTCTTGAATAAAACTAGCTCTAGATTTGAGCTACCTGCTTTTTTCGTGGGTGTCAAATTTATTAGTAATAAGTAGAAAATGAAGTTTCTTTTGCGTGTTGGTCATTCGTAATAATATTCGTTCCTTATTTCTACCGCGATATCTGTGCCAGTATAAAACAAAAGGAGGATTTTATATTTAGTCCGTTCTCCCGAATGCATGCACAAATTTAATTTGTTTTTCGCAGAAATATTTTATTTTTTACGCTGTTTAAAATTATATATCACAAGATAGAGGTATCATTTGGAAATTAAAAGTTGGAGGCCTGGGTGTCGGGGGGAAGGGTTGAATAAAAAATTTCTTTGATATTAATTTAGGTTTTCCCCGTAAATAAAAATTGGATTGTTTTTTTTTTCAAATTTCTACTTAACTCCTATCAAGAGATATATAGGTCCACAAGAAATATACCTTTCCAATTCCACACACTGTATATATATATGGATATAGATATAGACATGGCAGGGCTCTCTAACCTTTTTGGGCAGAGGATTACGTAAAAATTCTTCATCTCGTAGGCCAGCGGTTTAAAAAAACTAGAATAAATAAATAAATGAAAACAAAAATTAAGTAAAAAACAAATTAATTAATTAAAATAAAATAAAAATATATAAAAATCACTACGAGCCCCGCTTCAGAGTTCTTTCCGGTTTTTTGTTTGTTTACCTAAGATATGGATAGAGATCACTGATGATGTCCTCGCGCTTTTTCCCTTTTCTGAAAAAAGAACCTAAAATATTTTTTTTGGAATCTTCGTTATTTCAAACAGTTGAAGGCGGACCATATTCACATTGATGACGCGCCGGATTGTAGCCTAATGGTCGTATGTTGGACAACCCTGATATATATATAGCATATAGAAGATAGTAAGGACTAGGGACCAAATAAAGGGGGAGAAGAAAAACAATGCAACTGGTCAAAATTTGAGACTTTATTCCCAGTGTTTCGGTTACTAAATAGGTGAACCATTATCAAGACAACAAAATGTATATCGTAAAATTGCGAAAAAAAAACCAACTACAAATATACACTACAATGTTTTCAGCACTTTGTTCGCTGTCTGGTGACATGAAAAAATATATTACTGTAAGTATTTTGGGTAATTCTTTTAATTATTTTAAAAATATTAACGAAAGAAGTGGCTGGATGGGAGAAAGTTTTAAATACTGGATGAAGAAGAATAAAACGAAAGGAAAAATTGCTTAAAGAAGTTTATTGGTGAGCTGGTAGTATTCTGGGCGAATGTGTTTAGACGTTATTTAAGGGATACACTTCTGAGAAGGATTCCCAGCTTTCTAAAACAAAAGTTTGCTTGTGAGATTTGGAATATTTCGGTGCAAAACTTCCGTATTATCTCAGCGAGGAGTGTGTTTTTCTTCGAAGGCAGGCTGGGATAAACGTGAATAGGTAGTGTTATTTTGTTGTATGGTTGTGATGTGCTCATATTTTCTTTGTGTGATAGTTTTTGAGGTTTTGCTTACGTAGGTACGGTGTCAGTATCAGCAGACGATACGGTAAACGTATGCATGCGTAGCTGATAACAGACGACGGAAAAATTTTCCCCTCCTTTATGAGAAATTCCCATTAGTTGGCAACACGCACTGTGCTGTCTGCTTACGTCTTATCAGTCGTCTGCCGTTGAAAAAAACCATCCAACCGACCAAAAAGTTTGGATGAATCGGATTTTGGAATTACCATGGTTCGGATTAACGAGATTTTACTGCAGTTTCTTTGTACTTTTACATGGAAAAAAGGGAATTTCTGGATTATATGAAACTTTGCTTTCACGAAGTTATGTTCTCCCTCTTTAATTCGGACAATTGAGGTTTTGCTGCATTCCAAAATGTGGGAGTGATACCATTTATAACCTTTCCACGTCCTTGCTTTGTACTCCCGTTCATTCTGCGACCATTAACGTTCAAATGGAGTAAGGCTTAATTAATTTGCAGAAGTCGTTGGAACAGAAATTGTTACCGAAGCACATGGCGATATTATCCCCAAATCTGCATCGAATGGAAAACAATTCCACATTTAAAGAGTTGAGTCAAAATCGCTTAGTATGCCATTTCGATCACATATTGAATTGAGTCGTGACATTCTATTATCCAGGACTGAAGCACCGCTTTGTCACTCGTGGTTAATTATGCGTGAAGTTATTCGACTACGTGGGTCTGAATACTACAATGGCGAAGAACGAAACTTGCATTCAAATAACTCTGACTATCTCCCGACGATTGCGATTTTGTAATTTTGTAACCCTATTTTCCTGAATGATGAAAATTGCGCTTTATAAAAACATCGAATTAATATTCTGAAGTGGAAACAGTAGATTGTATGAAAAGTAATAATTAATAAATTAATTGATAAAAATTAATAATGATAAATTAATACATTAATAAATAAATTAATACATTAATAAATAAAATTAATACATTAATAAATAAATTAATACATTAATAAAATTAATAAAAATTCATAATTAATTAAATTTAATTGATAAAATTAATTAATAAAATTAATTAATAAAATTAATTAATAAAATTAATAAAATTAATTAATAAAAATTAATAAAATAAATTAATAAAATTAATTAATTAAAATTAATAAAATTAATTAATAAAATTTATAAAATTAATTAAAATTAATAAAATTAATTAAAATTAATAAAATTTTAATTAATAAATTAATTAAAAATTAATACAATTAATTGATAAAATTAATACAATTAATTGATAAAATAATACAATAAATTTAATTTTGACAGGGAATTTAGTGCTAATAACTAAATATTTAAAAAAAATCAATTGAGCAACAATTGTAATAAGGTGATAATGATTGTGAGAATGGGATCCGCAAATCTGAGAGGTGAGGTCTTTGTGAAATGTATAAATTAACATCCCATTAGATATATAGAGAACAAGGAATGTGAAACAAGTTAGACATCGAAATATATTGCATAAAATTGATAATTTTACAGCATGTAAACCCAAATTATAACTGATAATTTAAATTTCTTAATCAATCAGCTGATATGAGTATTGAAATAAATGGTACTGGGAAAACATTTGTGAAATTACTTATTGAAACACACGGTATAAGATTCGAATGAATGTCACATCTTGGTAAAATATCTGGGTTTAGAATGAACTACAGCCAAAAATTGTGACTAAAAACCTTCATTGTTGAGTCGAACAAGACAACCTGCGATATATATCGCAAGGTGGACTGGAAACATATTGTAATTATTATAAAGAACAGGAGAGATATTTTGATATGTAGCTGCACCGCGAATATAGGAGCAATCAGATAGAAATTCCAAAAATGTTATGTAATAAAATATATCAGTACTTTGAACTAACTCTTCAACAAAACAACATATAATAATATTATTATGAAATCCACAAGTGATCTTTTGAAATTTATTGATAGTAGTAATAGATACTTAACATTAATAAGCTATGTGTGACGGAAGTGGAAGAGGTGCAA
>QLNU02003225.1:119412783-119427803 GCA_006491805.2 Dysdera silvatica | reverse complement strand
TAATGCACCATTATTTTGCATTAAGCAACAGAGAATAACTAAACTAAATCATTCATTCTACGAAATATGACAGAATTTCAGTATTTAAACACATTTAGAACTAATTTACTGGAAAATTCCATTTCGATTCCGCTCCTAAACAACATTGAATGCAATGGCTGTGAACACTAAGATAAATGGCACGTGCTGCGAATAGAGCGAGATAATATAATTTATCCATTCCACAGCTGGAAACCATTTCTCCTTTGAGGCATATACTAGTCGTTGAAATTTATAAATTTTACTTGCGTTAAAATTGCTAAAAAGAAGAAAGTAGGATTTTAAGATTCCTGCAAATTTATTTGTTATGTAAATACGTTTTTTGTTTTAAATGCGAAAGTGAATGTTTTGGAAGAAGAAATTTTAGTTAAGGGTTTATTTTTATTATATGTAATGTAAAAACGCACTTTCTAAATAAGATTGCAATCGTACTTTACTTTGTATTTATAAACAGTGCACTTGAATTATGTTGTTATATTCAATATTATATAATTAATGATAATTAATTAATAATATATATATATATATGATTAATTAATAATATATATTAATTTATGTAATATATTAATTATATGTAATGCTTTTCAATTTACAGTTAATGTTCGCATTAATGTATGTTTTAAAATTATTTAAACCATATTTTGATGTTCTTTCCATAAATTTCTTGGTTAAAACTCGAATTATTCTTCGTTATTGAGAGAGATTAATTGAGATAATTTCTCCTATTTGTGTCTTCCAAGGAGCATAGGAAAATCGTCGTTAAGCAGAAAAGGCCGTTCGTTGGAGTATGTGAAATCTTTTATGAAGCATTTTATGAGCCCACAAAATACTGTGGTTGATTAAAATGGCGTTATTAATTGAAATGCAATAAGGATATTAGCGTCGCTTTCAGTATTTAGGATATGCATTTACGAGAGAATCATATTTTGTGCAAAAGTGATTAAAAAAATATTGAAAACAGGCTACACAATGCATAGATAAGTTGTGCATAGATATTTTCACCAATTAACGGATACTAGGGGCATGAACATTTTTAGAAATTTACAGATATCACTTGCATATCTAATTTCCTGTTTTGTGAAGGAAAAAATATTTCATCAAAACAAAAAATCGTTATACGGCAACCTGCATAAAAATTAACGAATACTTGCTAGTTGATGCCGCAGTTTTAAAACACACAGCTTGTCACATTTCAAGTCTTATTAAGATATAAGCCTTCGTCAATCCAGCTCTAAGTTCAAAAGATATATTTCAATGTAGTTTCAAATGTAGATTCCGGTATATGAACCATAAAATTAGATAATGAAATTATTAATCCACGTCAGCAGAAAAAAAATTAGTAATTTTCTCAACAATATTGTGTTCGGAAAAAAGAATTATGCTGAAGTAATAAAAAAGTTAATTAACGATGTCTGCAAACCAATAGCGAACGCCTTTTAGATTAAATTATTTTATCTGAAAAATAATTCTATTGATTAATTAGACAGAGAAATAAATTATTATTTGTCCACAAATTAGGCACAGGTTTTAAATTTATAACGAATTTAAAATAGTTATATAGGTTGGTAAGATTTTTCTAAAAAATGAAGTCCACATACAAGTTTTTGCGCTGTGCATAGAATGGTACAATGGTTTGGTTACCATTGTATATGTTTCTTAGCCATTATGATTGCATATGTTTGTATTATGATTGTATATTTTTGTATTATTATTGAATATGTTTGTATTATGATTGTATATGTTTGTATTATGATTGTATATGTTTGTATTATGATTGTATATGTTTGTATTATGTTTGTATATGATTGTATATGTTTGTATTATGCTTGTATATGTTTGTATTATGCTTGTATATGTTTGTATTATGCTTGTATATGTTTGTATTATGATTGTATATGTTTCTTAGCCATTATATTGTTTACTTTAATTAACGTTACCTCTTATTGTAATTCGCTTTTGTATTATGACTTAACCTGTAATTTGATGCGTTCACCAGCGGCGGTTGTCGGATTGGATGGCAGCGGGGTTGTCAGGCCTTCTCTTGGCCTTTTTCTGCTGTCTCCCTCCGCGGGTGTCGGGTGTCGAATTCGTAGAAAATAAATTATTATTATTATTATAAACTTATTGTTAAAAAAACATAAAAGCGGAATGGTACCTACGGTTTATAAAGGCAGCAAAAGGCAGATTTAGGATACCCAATTACAATACTAATTCATAAACTTTTGTGCAGTCTTAATAAAAATATTTTGTGGCAGTGTAAATGGTGAATGGCGAGCTAATATGGTACATCCAATTGGGTACAGACTTGCTGCTTTCCTTTTCCAAAACAAAGTACCGGAATAACATTCAGCGTACGTAAGACATGCATCCATCACGAACACTGGACTCAGAAAGCAAAAAAGGATGAAAGAATAAATTGAGACGAATCTAGAAATTTCTTGACAAATGGTTCCCAAAATGACGTGTGGTAGAAACTTTTGCCATCGGAGTTTAAGTTCTCATCGCGATCTATTTAAAAGAAGACAGTTTTTTAAGATGTCAAATGGTTTCATTCATTTTTTTTAAAGTAGAAAATATATATGGCTATCACTAATTTTTCTATTTTCATCCGCTGTCGTACTTCGAAAAAAATCTGTTGGAGATTTCAAGTGTTTCTCAGTTTTAAAAGCTCTTTATCACCCACATAGCACATATAAATCATTTTAACATTGTATTATTTTTATAAAAAGATTATGTCTTCAAAAGGAATTTCTCTTATTTAGATTCCTTCATGTTTATAAAATTTTAAGCCAGTTCATTCTCACGCTAAATCAGATATTAATATCGAAATAACGATTTTGCCTTAAATGTATTTTGACAATTCTTTTAGATATATTATATACACACACAACACATGCACATACACGTAAGCAGCATAACAACAGATGAGTTTATAATTATTTACATGAAAAACATTTTATACTTTCTTCATAATTGTTTCTTTCAGAATTTCAGCGGTATAAGATTTAATCAATTCGCTGCATTTATTTCGTTTTTTGGATGATAATTTTTGGTTATTAATTCTTTGGAAATCTGTTGGTTGTCTGTTTTTAGTTTGTTGCTCTTATTTTATTGCAAAACAATACAAGATTTCCCAAGTATATTCCATAACAACAGTTATTTTGACACTAGCGTAAGGTTTAAAAACACGACGTTTCGGGAGCCAACTGCTCCCTTTGTCAAGTGAAGGCAGAATGAAGAGTTCGTGAAAGTCCTAAGTTTATATACCCGCATGTTGGGAATCCCCATCTGACATCACCTATTGCGGTGTAGTCCCGGTTGGGCAACCCCCCCCATACCCATTGACGTCAGATGGCAACCCCAAACTCCAGGTTTGACAAAAATTTTGTAAGGTTCTGGTAGAAGTTTCTAGATGTTAATAGTATATCTGGAACAAATACCTGCGGTGGCCAGAGGAGAAAATTCAAGTTGATTAGCCGAATATGTTTTCAGAGAGGATCGCGAACCAGATTGGCATTCGATGAAAATATTACATCAAAATGTGACGAATGTAGCAAGCTCTTTCTGGAATCATGGGAGATTTACAGCTTGAGGAAGGAAAACTCGCAAAAAACTCGTCCCGGTGGCTTTGTGTGTTGACCATTATTTGGCAATTGTGTTATCCCTGAGAAAGGTAATAATATCTAACATCCTTATGCATGGAGAGAGAGAGATCAGTGTTCCTGTCCTCGTTCATCTAGCGGACCAAACACTCAGATCTCAACGGAGAGATACTGGTTCGAGTCCATGATGTGGACAGCGTCTCTTTTTTCCCCTAAAATAAAAAAGCTTTAGCTTGAGCTATTTATACTACGTGGGTGTCGAATATTATTGTATAATATTATGTTGTACTTTATAATGTTGCTTTCATTTTATCATTCACGCTAAATAATTCGTATCTTCGTTGACGAAGTCGCCACAGTGTGGTTATACCATTACTATCGATACTTCTATTTATTACACCAACTTGTTGAAATCTATCATTGGATCATTATTAGACACTGAATAATTAGACATTTTCAAAATATTGTGAACTATCCACGTTTCAGTCCACCTTCTGTTTATAGATGGGGTACTAAAAGGTGGGTTGCTGGAAACTTGTAGGTCATTTAATTCACCACACTTGGCGCAGTATAGCCCAGATGCTCTTGCGCCATAAAAAAGCCAAACAAACAAACAATTCACCACACAAGTTAATAATACAGTGTTCGGATGGCTTTCTGTATTAAGCATTCGGTAATTGCGCTAATCCTGTGAAGAATAAAATTATCCTAAGATATGGTCGTCGATAATATGGCTTCATAATATAATTCTTAGAGAGACAAATTTCATTATTTTCTATGAACAAAAACAAACAGTTCACAAGATTTCAGATCTGTTATGGTATATTTCTAGCTATTTATTGCATTGTGTATTAGCAGTTCTGTTTCTATTTCTGCTATTACTAGACAACCGATTTTTCGTTATCACTCCTCTTTGTTTTAAACATTGTAATTTGGGATAAAACTGGAGATATACTTACTTATCTTCTTTTCGTATAAATTCTTTATTTAGGTTTTATTTATCCAACTGTGATTACCACACCAGAAACGAAGAATTTGGTTTGGAAATTCGATTTTGTTTGCTTCCCAAAAATTTTTAAAAATTATACAGCTATCTATCCTGATTGAAGCTAAAAAAGTACTAAAAATAGCGAATCGAAAAAGAAAACGGCGTTAGGGAAAAAATAATGACAGGGAAAAAAGGGGAAATGGCTTAACGTGGGAAATAACGTCACTTTTTTCCACGAGAATAAAATTTGTGTTACGCTTAAGGCAAAAAATTCAATTTAGCTTTTATTTAGACGCAGGTTTGGGAAAAGATTTGGCTGTTTTTCGTAAAACAATTAGAGACAGGGAGTTACGAAATATTAATTTGTGAAAAAAGAATTTTAATTCATCATTTGCAAATCTGACAAATAATGAAACCTTTATTTGGAATAAACAAACATATTAAGTACAATTATGAAACAACGAAAGGGAATGATTTGTTGTTGTTGTGGCTTGTGGTTTTACGGCTCAAAGACTACAATGGTCATGCTGCGCCGGGACCTACTGTTTTCCGAGGAATCCGAACCTCTTATGGCCTAGGGAACCAAACCCCGGATTAACGGCGTACTAGGCGAACGCGTTACCACACTGCGCCACCGCAGGGCCCCGAAAGGGAATGATAATTGTCATGACGATGACATATGAATTACATTTTTAGTATGAGCGATATTACTGACATTTTTATTGCTGTCAGTATCAGTATTGTGATATTATTAGTATCTGAAGTATACTATTATAGATAATACAAAATAAAATGTGTTATATATTACAAATATATGTTTATTAAATGCAGGTTATTAATATTTTGAATGATTTTATTGATTCATGTTCTTAAAAAAAACCGAATGTTTTCCATTTTGTTACCTTCACATTTATTCTAAGTATCCAACGTAACGCCATTATATATTTATATGTTGTATTTAGAGCATTATTTCATGCATCAAGTAATTCATACGGGTTTTTGCTAATAGTAGGTCCGTATTACTTATTGCATGGGAAGCAATTATACAGGACATGATAGTTGTTATAGCAACAAGAGTATGGTGTTTGGCTCTCAAATTTTGTTTCTTTAGTTGCTTTTGCTACTACAACTCGCTCTGGAATTTTTATTCCATACTTCGCACATTGTTCGTTGTTGATGTTCAGCTAACATGTTAAACATAGTTATCAATCAGTGTATAACTATTTCCTTATCCACACTTTACAGTAGTTAGCACACTTTATTCATCAGGTATAGTGCGTTACCGAATTCCTCTTTAAACTTGCTTTTAAAAATTTTTATTGGAGCTATCATGATTTGCGAATTCGCGTGTCTGAAAGAAATCTTACAATATACTCGAAGAAGTTCTATAATTTGGTGAATAAGGAATGTCGCTTTAAAACTGATACCTTGCCAACGTGGCCCCATATGGCAAAATATTTCACCTTAATCGAGCCAGATCTGGAATTTTTCAAAATTAGATTGGGCGCGACTATATAAAAATGGATTTGTAACGCTCATCGTTATATAAGGCCACTACGCAATACTAGGCCTATGGAATACACTTGACCACATAAAGAAGGTTCGTCTTCAAATATATTTATTCATATTACATATGTTACATATTCATATTGTGTTTATTATAAATTTTTAATATTACACTGATTTTAATTTTCATGTTATATTGAACATAAATTTTCATATTACACTGAATATAAATTTTCATATTACATTGATTATTAATTTCGTATTAGATGGATTACACGTTCATATTACATGGATTACACTTTCATATTGCATGGATTACACGTTCATATTACATATCATACAGTATAATGGCATTCATTCTTACAGAGCACAAGAAATTTTTAATTATGTGCAAGTTAAAAATAAAAGAATAATAAGGCACATAATATTTTTCTTACGATTCCATACCTTCAGATTTTAAAAATTTCGAATAAATTTTGTTATGGCCAATAATACTTGTGAATATTATTTGTTATTCTTATTCTTTTTTCACACACTTATTTTTTAACGCTCATTACTCACTCTTTTGAGCATTTTGTGTCCAAAATTCAACTGTTAGATAATGGCGAATAATTATTGGTCGGTCATCAGTGGGTACCCATGTAACCCTGTAAACGGTATCCTGTAACGGTACCCTAAAAACGACAAAATTTTAATTAGCTGGTTTAATTTGTTGCCTTCTCTATTATTTTAATAGTGCGCGGTTTCTTCGTCAAATTATATTAAATAGGTACCCTGTTTGGTGAATGACAGCTTCAGCTCCCACAACGTGCTACCAGTTCAGAGTGACCACTTTCTGAAAACTAGCCGCCTTTCGAGTTATGTAGCTTCAGTCATGCCAAAGTTGATATTGTCAACTGAAACTAGCTACACGGGGGGTCACAAAGCCCAATAAACACTAAATAATTAATAAGTGTGGCCGGAAAGGATAATGGTGAAATTGTGCAGATTATGTGCCCGAAACATGCATCGTTACAGCATTACTTTGAATCCGAATACTACAGAACCTCGATCGAAACAGAATTATAAATTTTAATTATTTATTAAATGAACACAGCCAGCACATAGCAAAGGTACAGTTTCCGCTAGCATTATATAACAGGCAAGATCGGCAGTAAAACGTTAAACTAGAGCCCGCGATATTTTCTCAATATTTTAACAAGAATAATCAAACTACCATTAGGATAGAGCGATAACTCACCCAGGAACGTGATTGCGCTCACTGACCCATTGCAACGTAACCAGCAGTTTTCTCTCCAATGATAGATCTTCTTTCCTCCTTTCTTACTCTCCTTAAATATTTTTTTTAAATCTCCCTTACAGATATTTGTTCACTATTATACGCAAGTGTGGCTGCAGCTCTTAAACATAAGCCCTTCTGCCTACACAATTTATAACTCCTTTAGTTCTGAGGCAAAGCTGATCACTTATCCATAACCTGACTTTGTACAAGAATACTAGAAGGTTAAGTCGCTAGTTTTTGTCCCGATGGGAGGCAGATGTGTCTTTAATGAATTTTTAATATGGGAGCCCTTTTTCTTGAAAGTTTTTCCTACCTTTTCTTAGGGTTATAGACTGAATTTGAAAGCCTTCTATTCGTTGTAGTGATGCCAATTTGACAAAACTGCGAAAGGGGACATTCTCTTTAAAATCTCTCTCTGGCCTTAGTTTTACACAAGTTCTTTATGAGACGTATCGAAGTTTCATGCCTTCGGTCATTAGCATGCCACCACATGGAGGATCCCGATATTCTCCATGTAGTCCGACAATAAATGACCAATGCCGTTTTGTTCACACAGGTTAGTGTAACGTTATGGACTTCAGAAATCACTGTTGCAGCTGTTGCTAAACTACGTATAAGCTTATTCGTTGGCATTATTCTCATAAATGTGGTGAACACGCATCTCTTATTTATACTATATTTCATATCGAGTTGAAAAAAATTATTATTACTATTATTATACTTATTGATTAAAAATACACAGGATGCAAAGTAAAATCTTTATTCATATAAATAACTTTTGAACGAAGACCCTTACAATTATAATTTCCTCATTTCCCGAATTAAGTGAAATAACTTATAAATTTTGCCCCATAGGGTGCATTGTCATTTATCGTCTTATCGAGCATGGCCATTTCACTATACCTTTACCTAGCATTTTGAGCTCTACAAACCTTCGTTTAAAAGTTAGTCGGGTGAATAAAGACTTTATTTGCACCCTGTATAAAAAGTTAAAGCACTGCTGTTGCTTGTTCGTAACACCTCACACCTTTACAAATACGAACGAGGTATATCAGTATTTCCAGGAAAGAAATCGAGGGCAGTATATTTAATGAATGGAACGAGTAGAGGACGATTGATAATTAGTTTACTGTTTAATATATAAGGTAATCAGAATAGACAACACAAATATCAGAACAAAATCTTGCAGAAAACCATATATATATTATACAGTATTTGACACGTATGAAATCAATTAAATGCAATTTTTGCATTCATATTTAAGGATATGATAATTCGAACAACACAATTCTCATAAAAATATCAAGATGTGGGAATGATTGTGAAAGCAAAGGAAAAATAAACAGAAATTTCTGCAAATACGAGAAATGAAAATAAGCAGTAGTTTTTTGTGTATCAGACAAAACTAGTTTTGAAAAATGAAGTTTTCATTTAGAGAGCAAAATAATTTTTTTAACTCATAATTTAATATATTGGGAGCCCAGCAATAGATGAAGGAAGGTGTGGTGATGATTAGTGGATTTTTCCACTTTAAAAAATAAAACTTCTCTATAGCGCGGGAAACTTTCTTTTTTAATAGATTGCGATGAGAACTTAAGCATCCATGAAGGAAGTTTCTATCACATGTCATTTTGGAAATCATTTCTCAAGATATTTCTAGACGCGTCTCTATTCATTCCTTCGGCCTTTCTTTTCCTTTCGGAAGTAAGTATTTGTGATAGATTAATGTGTGTATCGTACGCTGAGCTTCATTTCAACCTTTTTTGAGAAAAGGACGCACATTGGAAGCAAGCCTGTGCCCAATGGGTATATCACATTGACGAGCAATTCATCGTTTCCTTAATAACCGAAGACCCTTACTGAGACTGTGGAGTAACTCAGAGGTTAATATGATAATTTAGATATCCGTCCAACCCGTCTTTTGCAGCTTTTGTAAATGGGGGGGAGCATTATTCTATATTTGAATCTTTTCCACAATATGGTTAATACTAAGGTTGTTATTTTAGAGAAATTTTACCAAAATTTATAGCTTTTTTGAACTCATTATACATGTAAAAATGTGCCTAATTTATGAATAAAATAATTAAATTCTTTGTAAAATTTAACCTTGGAATTTGCTTTCAAATAAAATAGTCTAATTTGGATTCAAAAGTCATTTATTATTAGGTTGTAAAATTTTATTGATTAAAATTCTAACCTTTTCGGAGAACTTATATAGTTTCTCTGACACAAACGAGCTTGTTAAAAAAATACCAATGAGTTCTTTTTTAAAAAACAGTGTCTTTTTAATATTTCTCTCATCCAAGGTTTTCGGTTGCGACCGGAAACGTTTTTGAACCTATTTCAAACCAATTATTTGAACCTATTTTAAACCAATTATTTGAACCTATTTTAAACCAATTATTTGAACCTATTTAAAACCAATTACTTGAAATCATTTTAAACCAATTATTTGAAACTATTTTAAACCAATTATTTGAACCTATTTTAAACCAGTTATTTGAACCTATTTTAAACCAATTATTTGAATCTATCTTGGAGCCCAAGATAAATTAAGTTATATTAACGTAGACTACTATCAAGTATCCTATTATATCCAAAACATTGAATATTACCCCTTATTATTACAACAACTGTTTGTTCATTTTCAAGTGTTGTTTCATTTTCACCACTTTTTAACTATATTCTCTCTATAAGTAATTCTTATGAGATTATGCAAACATTATCCGTAATTCAATAGTGTATCTGTATATTTACTTTGGTATATGACTTTCAATATTATTTAAAGTAAATCTTTAAAGAACCATATTATTAATTGATAATTTAGGCACAATAGTTATTAAACTGTAAAATGTAAATCAATTCTTCTGCAGTTCAAAGTTCAATAGTTATTGAACTGAAAAAACAATTATTTATACGAGAAACTACTGCACAATTCACTGTGCAATAGTTATTGAACTGCGAAATGAGCAATCAGTCACAGTTACAGCTAAAAGAAGTCATTTACAATTATGTTGGTGGAAACAATGGTCAGCTATCATGAGAATTAAAGAGAACAATTTTTCATCTATTGTCATTCATTAGAAAAACTTTTTGCTCGATAGCAACACAGAAAAACTGTATTGATTTTCATTCTGATGGTGATGGACCATTGTTTTCGCCGAAAAAATTGCAAACGACTTGTTTTAACTATAACGCTGTCTGCGATTTTCTTATCCAAATATAATATGGCTTAAAAGTTTGCTGAAAGTACTTTTATGTGGTCAAACCCTAAATAAATTTATCTATTGGTAGACACATGCGTATACTTAATCATTGGCATGAAGATATTCGTGACTAAAGGGTAATAGTTTTCAATAAACTTGTAAATTGTTATCGAATCTAAAATTTCATAGGAGGGGAAATAATCAGTTGTCCCCTTATCCCAGTTGTCACTGACCAGGAAACCCGCATCCTGAATCGAAACTTACATCAATAAAAACGCCTTTATGAGTAGTAATGGGAACCGGAAAATTTTTTGTGCAAAATCAATTTCTAATTTTTTATGAATTTTTAAAATTAATACCGCAATGCAGCTTTCCAAAGAACAGGTAAGTTATGTAATGAAGTTAAACATACGTACATAAATCGATAACGCTTCTTTTAGCGAGTTTTTTGAAAAATGGTTTACGTAGCAGCATTCTATATAAATTAAAAATTTATGAGAAAAAATCAATAAAATATATCTTATTGCAATGCTGACATTTGTAAATTTATTTCATATTTAAAGAAACTTAAAATGCAATCACGCATGAAAGGTTTAATGAGCACCTAAGTGAAGGTTTAGTTAGCGTTTTAACCATCGCATAGGTAAATAAGTGCCGTTAATTAAAAATATATTTTTTTTAAATAATAAGTATTAGAAGGGCATGTAAACTAAAATAAAATAACCAATGGTTTAGTTAAACTAAACTGGTAAATTTTATTCTCATGATTAATCATAAAAACGTATCTTTCTCATGAAAATAAAAATTTGTTAAAATGTGAAAGCGTGTCCCATTCATAAAAATAGAAATGCAGTAAAATACGAAGAAATGTTCTACCACTGAACACTATAATTTATGTAAAAAGGTTCAAAAGATGATTTTTATCCCAATATGTGTACATTATAAATAAACAATCTCTACAGTTTTCACAGTTGCATTATTTCTCATGAACTTGAAATGGTACACAGGATGTATATTAAATGGTTGGGAAGAAACATCAAAGTAGTCACAAGCTGATCAATAGTAACGCAATATAGATCCATATTTTTTCTGACTGAAATTGAATATAAACTAGGGAAGGAATTTTTGGTATTTTATTGCTTTCAAATAAATTGATTGAAATCTCATTTGCAGTAATGTAGTTAATGATTTTTGAGCAAAAATTTTGTATTGACAAACAAAAAAACAAACGTAATAAACGTATAGAGGCTGCATGATAGCTGTTGTACCTTCAGGAATCTGAAGTTTTCCCGCATAATTTTTTATTTTATATTGCATTAAGAAATACAGTCAAACGTCGTTGGAACGGACAAGCTTAAGACGAATTATTGTTAATACGAACAGATTTGGTGTTCATCTTAACGAGATTGGATTGTACAATATATTTTTCGATAGCTAAAGCTAAACCTGATTGTAAAATATAGATTGTGTTTTGTTCTAAGCCATCAAGGAGTTGAATAAGTCGCACATTCGCTTAAGAAACAATAAAAAACGTCAGAAATAACAGACTTGCTTTTATATATAGAAATCTGTAGCTTTTTTTCTTTCATGAATACCAAATCAAAGCCGATATTCCGAATTTGTGCCAAATGGCATGAATGAATTCTCCCCATTGAAAGTTTCGTAGTAGGACTTTTGTTTGCAGCTATAGCAGGAGAGCTACATTCCAGTGTTAATTTTTAAAAATTCATAAAAGTTCAGAAATTCACTTCCACACAAAAATTATGTCGGTTCTCATCGCTGCTCGTAAATACTTTTCTATTGATACAGGCTTCAATTTAGGACGCGATCGGCACTTCAAACAGCTCCCTTGTTGGTTTGTATTAGTTTTAATGCTTTCTGTCTTAAGTTTAAAAATAAAAAAAACCAGGCGCTGTTCACCTTATTTCCATATCTTTGCACTAAATTAGCAATCATGGTAAGATTCACATTATTCCAAAGTCAGTTAAACTGCGATTGGCAGAAAATTCTTGAGTCCATTGTCCATTCCATATGCTTATGAGTTAGAGGATACTACATAACTTTGCCACAAATATTAGCATGATAAAGAAAATTGGCTTTTCAGAGCTCTGCTAAGTAACAATTGAGATTCTCTTATGTCAGAACTTTGTGGAGAGCTACCAATAACACTTCAAAATCATTTCGTTTGACACTATTACTGAACTTCAAATATCAATGTTTGTTTCTTATTTTACGTATAACCTTTGGATAGAATAACAGGAATAGACTATCGGGAGTACCTGCAACCCAATACACTAAACAAATATTCTTTTAAAAGGACTTTCTTTATACTGATATTTTAGAATACAGGGTGTTTCAGAATAACGTTTGGAAAATTTCAGGGTTGGAAAAGACGTTAAATAAACAGTATTGGTGGAACTCACACGGTTCGCAAAGAAACCAGCTTGTCTGTATAGAGAATTTATGTTTTACGTCCATCTTCGTTACTGCGTACGCAATTTTACGAATTGAATACAAATTTTGATACAGATTTTAAGTCATTGGCCTAAGAATACAGCAGAGACAAAAAAATATGAGAAATTCCACTTCCTGATCGTATTGTAATCTGTATTGCCCTGTAGTGAGATATAGCATGAAAATTGCTTCTTTTTTTATCACACTGTACACATTTGAAAATTCGTAAGCATGTGCAATTGGTAAAGGACTTAGAAATGAACATTTTTTGTCCAAACAGTTTTTTTCCTAAAATTCGCCGTTAGGGCGTTACAGTCATTTAATTGCTTCCATCCACTGCGCACAAGGTAGCAAGAATTGGCTACGAAGCGCCGTTTAGCGACCTTTTAAGTGGGGAAAGTCCATTTTTATTAAACTATTTTAAAAGTCGCCAAATGGCACTTCGTAGCCAATTCTTGCAACCTTGTTCAAAGTTGATGGAAGCAATTAAATGATTGTAGTGCTGCAACGGCGTATTTTAGGAAAAAAAATAGTTTGGACGAAAAATGTTCATTTTTAAATCCTTTACCGATTGCTCATGCTTACGAAGTCCCAAATGTGTACAGTGTGATGTAAAAAAGGCAATTTTCATTCTTTATCTCACTAGAGGGCAATACAGATCACGATCAGGAAATGGAATTTCGCATTTTTTTGTCTCTGCTGTATTACTAGGCCAATGAATTAAAATCTGTATCAAAAATTGTATTCAATTCGTATAATTGCGTACGCAGCAACGAAGATGGACATAAAACATAAATTCGCTGTACAGGCAAACTGGTTGCTTTGCGCACGATGCGAGTTCCACCGATATTGTCTATTTAATGTCCTTTACAAACCCTCAAATTTTCTAAACGTTATTCTGAAACACACTGTATGTCTTATACAAGTATGGTTTTAAAATAAAAGTCCACCGTTTCCTTAATGACTTAAACCCCCATATTCAATTTACCTTAGAGGTAGAACATGAGGGATGTTTGCCATTTTTGGACGTGAAAATCACCAAAGGAGATGATGCAAGCTTTCTCACTTTTGTATATCGAATGCACACCCAGATGGACAGTATTACTCGGATTTCCGCTCGTATCATCCAACTTACCACAAAGCTTCTATTGTGGGGTCTCTGACTTTTTGGGCTCTTGAACGCAGCTGTAGCAGCGTTGAGCTGAAGGACCCTGAGGTATGGAAAATAAGGAGAGCATGACAGATAAAGGCTACCCGAGAAAATTCATCACTCGATCTAACGAGACAGAGATAGTGATTCAGAGAACCTACGGAGCAGAGATACACTAAAGAAACAGTTATTTTGTCATCTGCAGAGAGGACTTCTGAGGAGATTGCACATGCTCTGAGGAAAGTCGATAGCAAAACTTACTACAAACCTGAATCGGCTTTAAACGAAAGTAAAAAATTAAGTACCAATGGATGAATTGACTGGAACAATTTACCAGATACCCTGCAAAGACTGCGAAAAAGTATACACTGGCGAGACGGGAAGAACTGTTTGTACTCGTAAAAAAGAACATCATCGTTTTGTAGACAAGGGTGAGATGAATAATCTTTTGATAGACCGTACCTAGGAGAGAGAGAGAGAAAGAGAGAGAGAGAGAGAGAGAGAGAGAGAGAGACTGGAATGGTATCAATGGTATCAAATGGTAATCAAAGCCGATATTCCGAATTTGTGCCAAATGGCATGAATGAATTTGCCCCATTAAAAGTTTCGTAGTAGGACTTTTGCTTGCAGCTATAGCAGGAGAGCTACATTCCAGCGTTAATTTTTAAAAATTCATAAAAGTTCGGAAATTCACTTCCACACAAAAATCATGTCTTCATAAAAATGTAATTTCTCGCTACTGTAGACTTTCCACGGAGGCCTGAGAAACTTTTTGTATGCGTAATAAGGCGAC
>QLNU02003225.1:119384908-119412683 GCA_006491805.2 Dysdera silvatica | reverse complement strand
ATTATATGATGTATGCTTTAAAAATCCATGGATTTTGATATTTCGCACATGCAGTAATACTTATTACTAACAACAAAACCGGATAACTATCAATATTTCAGTTGTTTTATTAATTGACTTCTATGTATAACTTGTCCTGATTTAAAAATTGAAAATGAAATAAAATAAAATTCTTTATTTTGGGCGAATCAAACACATGGATGTATAATAATAATAATAATTTATTAAAACTCAGATGGATACAAACACTTATACTGAGAGTAAAATCGATTAATAAATCAAAATCACAAACATGGCACATACAGAATAGTACACAATATAAATCCTAAAAAGGAAAACAATATAAAAATTGAGACAAGTCAGTCATGTCCAGAGCAGATACAAATTCTCGATAGCTAGCACAACATACAAGCTCAGCGGGCAATACATTCCAAATACGTCCAACTCTATTTATATAGTAATAAAAACAGGAATTTGACCTTACAGTTGGAATAACGACCCTTTAAGGATAGCCCCTTGAAACCCGAGGAGAGGCCATAGCTATCAGAGGTCGGTCGTGATCAGAATATATCATATCGCGGATCAATTTATAGAATAGCTTCAAATCAATTACAAGTCGACGCCATTCGCATGAATGAACCCCACAGAGAGCCAAACGGTCACTATAAGAAAGATCCCTCAATCCAGGTAAACGTTTAGTAAATCTTCTAAGAGGAAACTCCATGATCCTAATATCCCTAAGCTTATAAGGATTCCACACTGGAGATGCAAATTCCAATGAGGGAAGAATATATGTATTAAAGGCCAAAACTAAAGTAAAAAGATTACACCTGGAAAATGCACGTAACAACATATAACATTTATTATTGGCCTTTGAAACGATTCTAGCAGAATGGTCAGAAAAATCATGGCGACCAGATATAGTAATACCTAAATCAATGTAATAACCAACACTGCCCAATAATGAACCACATACTATATAATCTAAGTCCATATTTAATTCACCAAGATGTAAGACAGATGATTTTTCAATTGAAATGGCCAACTTGTTTAACTCGCACCATTCCCCCAGTCTATCATAAGCTGATGCAAAGGATTGAACACTTCTATAGAACTTTAAATCATCAGCAAATAAATCAGAGGACAATGGTCGCAATATTTGAGGTACATCAGATACCATAACAAGAAAGAGAATAGCACCGAGTGCAGAACCCTGAATGACGCCACTTCTCACAGAAACACTCTTTGACATAGAACCAGAAATTTTGTACAACAACAGAGTTTCTCCATTCGTTAGGTATGCAACAGGCCAAATAACATTTGGTGAAGAGAACAGACAGAGCATGATGAACAGGAGTACCTATTTGTTTAAACAAGCATACAAGCAAGCCATCGATTCCTGGAGATGATCGAGCATATAATAACCTAATTATGACACCAATAGTAGATGGTGCAAATAAATTGGTTCGATCAGGATAAATTGTTCCACAAACAGGCGGAACAACAAAATAAGGATCATAGACATAATATTCAGAAAAATCATCAGCAAAAAGATCAGCATTATCATTATCCTCATAGGCCAAGGAACCATCAATACGCAAAAGAGGAGGAATAGTACAACGCCCATTAAGTCTTGAATTTATGGTCTTATGGAAACAGGCCTATCATCAGAAGCACATATCCCAGCCAATTTTCGCGATTCAGTTGCCTCAACGCAGGTTCTATAGATTGCTGTGATGTCCAAATACTTTGCAAAGTTATTCTCTGATGGATTGATTGGACTTAAGTACACGCCAAATTCGAAATTTCTTCCTAGCTATGCTTTTCAATTTACTATTATAATGGCATGAATGTAGTCTCCATGGTACCAGAGTTGAAATACAATCTTGAACTGCCAAGGAAAAAAGCGAAAAAACATATGCTAGATCATTATTTGACTCAGTATAAAGTGAATATTCCATCAGTTCCGCAAAAATTCCACTTAAATATCGATAATCTGCATTTAAAAAATTCAACCCATGCTTACCTGGTCGACAACGAAACTCAAAGTCAATCACGGTTCCAAATGGAACATGTTATAGGGTATCACTATGAGAAAGGGGCTCATAAGTAATGGGAGTAGAAGAGAGATATTAGTCATTGGTAAACATCAGGCCGAGAAAGTGGCTACCTCTCGTCCGAAAGCCGACCTGCTGACGAAGCCCAGTTGACTCAAGGCCTCCAATGAAATCAGTCCGGACAGGAGCACCGTAAGAATCATCGTAATTCCAAGTACACGATGAAAGATTAAAATCCTCAACCAAAATAAAACTACAGTCAGTAGAAACAATTAATGAAATATCAGTAACCAAACTTTGCAAATAACAAGCATCATTAAATAATCTAGGTGGAACATAAACACACGCAAAACGAATTTTAAGGCCGTTACATGCGATCCATTCAACACATACCAGTTCGTGTGATTGAAATACCACAGTTAAATTATATGTGATACATGGAATACTATTCCTTACAATAATACAGACACCACCACTGACTGAATCCTTCCTATCATATCTATGAATAGTAAATCCAGTGGGGCATAAAAAGGAATCAGACATATACGGTTTAGCCCATGTTTCGGCAATGCACAATAATTGAATTTCATTATCAGAAATAAATAAAAATAAATCATTAAGCTTATTGACCACACTCAGAGGATTAGTAAATGCAAACACAAAATTATGAAAATCAATGTCAACTAACAGTGGCGGAATCCATAGTGTTTGGCAAAATACCCGAACCAGAAGCCTTATAATTAAAGGCATCTCCCAATATAAACTTCGGTTTACCATAAAAGATGGAAATCGGAACCCCCCATAGGCCACAATACAGGGTTCAATAGAAAGTCTAAATGACCGCTGTCAGCAGATATCACAAAGGAAGCATGGTTCTCCATATTAAGTGTTTTGAGTTGGATACATTGGTAATCAAAATCGGTACATCCAATAATATTATGTATATCAGCAGAAGTAACTCCCAGTTGAAATCTACTGACCAAAACACGACTCGTTTTAGTAGGCAGCACGACACTAATATTGTCAATGTCTCTAGTGCCCGTAATCGCTGCCCTCGTGGCGGATCTCGTGCCACGGTCACGATTAAGATCATCAATCCGGATGTCTGTTCTGTTGCGAGTGACCACAGTTGGTTTCTGCTTGGTGGGTCTCTCTCTACGTTCCACTCGTCGGCGGTTTGTAATTCTATCATCTTGGATCGTCGGCCCAGTTTCGTCATCGTTGCGTCGTACTTTTTCTAGGTTGAAATTATTTTTGCTCAAACTATGTTTATCCCATTTAGCTTACTTATGTAAAAGGAATGCAGTTTTTTAGAGTTTAGTTTATAAAAATAGTGATGATTTAATTATGTGTGCATAAATAAAAAGTACTTTTAAAAAGATTTCAAGATTACAAAAAGCATTGATAATTTCAACAAACCTATTCCCAAAAGTATAACAGAACCTTAGAAAATATTTAAAAGCAAACATGTCCTTTTCGAATTTATGCAAGCAAAACAAACGATGTAATGGAATTTAGTTTGTTTAGTTTGTTTTTGTATCCTTTTATTTTAACGGTGCTTTGGGTTACAAAAAATTTATGTCTTCTAAAAGAAATAAACATATTCATTGGATTTTCTTTCGACCATAATTTCTTTTTAATTTTTTGGTTGCATTTGTTTCTACGTAAACAAGGCTATTGAGGACAAATACTTTTTAACAAAAAGCATAGCTCTCAAGATATTTCTTTACATTTAAAAGAATTATTAATTTAAAGGATATTGTTTAGAAATTTAATGGAAATTGTAATTAAATATAATTAAAAAAATCAACAAAAATTATACAATATTTATATGCAAATAACTTTTCCTCCTACTTAAACATCATTTCCAAACCTACTGGAAAATCTACCAGCATTTAAAATAGAATATTCACAGCATTTCCCCATAAACATGCAAATCACTGCATTTAAGATTTTTTCATTTATATGTATCACTTATAAATGACCGCTAATTTATTCATTAAGCTCATTGAATAATTCCTTATGATTTATTATGAATGCCCGGAATCATTCACTGGTAATTTCCATATTTTGCATACAGGTATATTCAGTTCCAATTAATTGGCTTCTCAATGTGATTGTGAGTTAAGACAATTTTATATTACGATCTAGGAGTTAGTAGTTACATTAGTTGAATACAGAACTATATAATTTATATATATGTATGTATATATAATAAAGTGAAATATGTCTATAAGGACACACAAGGGAGAATTCAGATGTTATTACGGGGGGGGGCGGTTTCGGGGGCCCCCACCTGGAAAATTTTTAGTTTCGGACTGTGTTAAATAGTTTAGGTAAATGTTGTTATATTACTAGCCTTCCTTTATGCTCACCAAAATATTTAATTTACGACAATGAATTAAAGTTGGGCTTTTCTTTAATTAAACTATATGGTTTAGGGTAGATTATAGTCAAGTATGACAGAAGGATAAGCTAGTAAAGGAGACATATACAATAACCAAAACGATAATTTACAATGTAATTAATAGAACAAGTTTAAATTTAAACTACAAAAACATCGTAATTATTTTACTTTTTTTATAACAAGCAACTTTTTAAAAAACTTGAAGTTTATAGTGCAAAGTCGAGCCATCTTGGTTTCTTTGAAAATTTGTCAATCACTTTATTTACATCAATATGAATGTCTCTATGGATGTGTATTAAAAGTCTCTTCTGTCATCCGCGTTCGAAGCCAAGTTTAACGGCGCTTCAAGGATAAAAAACTACGTTCTGCTGAAGCAACACCTACTGAAAACGTAGTTTGAAGGGCGAGAAGCTTGTAGATTCGTGGAAAAACGTCTGGATCGCATTTCTCCAAGGCTTAGATACTTTGGACGCCAATGTAAGACTTTTGTTTATTACAGTCGTAACAAACAATACATAAGATATTCTTCATCAACTTTATTTTTTTCTATTTAAGCCTGACGGGGGCAATCGCCCCTTCTTCCACTCGCTGAATCCGCCCTTGAATACAATCAGAGGACCGGGGGAAGGATATATTTATAGACAAAGTTAAAAGTAATACAGTCTATACTTAACGAGACTGGGGGAAATATCTTTATAGACAGGGGGTCACTGTATTTAAAAATATATTATTAATATACTGTACATATATAATTGGTTACTCGGGTTACTGAATACGTATACACACTATCTATTAATAATTGTTCAGACACTAGAAACGTAAATATTTGAACACGAATCACTGAATATAATTTCTCTTATTTTGGCATTTGGACTGAATTATTTAAAATATTGGTTGAATAATATAATTTAGGCGTGGTGGTTTCAATCTCAACCACTCTTTTAAGTGTCTCACAGGTGGTCGAAGACGTTTGAGATCAGGACTCTGTGCGGGCCAAGGAAATCATTCGGTCAAGAGAACTTGAAATTGCCAAATACTCCTAATATTCTCAAATACCACATCCTGTTGACTGTCTTTGTATCGAGAACTGATTTTATAGGAATGTTTTAATTGTAAAATATTCTAATAAATGATCCACTCTCTCTCTCTCACACAATATAAGGGATTAAGTGGTCTAAGCAAATGCTTTTTATTTGTAGGAGTTTACCTAGCTTAGCTTATCAGGGCATACAGGGCACCAACGAACCGAATCGTTATATCCCTCACGAAGGCAGTATGGGCCGAAGGGACTTTCGGGACAAAAATGGCTTAGAAAAAAAGACAAAATTTGAAGGGAGAGTAAGGGAAAAATTAATGAAAATGGGTGAAGCTAAGAAGGCACAAATGAAAGATGAGATTACATTCTATGATGGATAAGGTAAGTAAAAAAAATTTTTGGGAACAAAAATAAAGCTAATATGTTAGTGAATATGTAAGAGTTTGTAGTTGTTAAAAGTAATTCAAATGGATAAAATCAATTACGTATATCGTTTTTTAAAACACAGATAAAGCAAATTTTAGGCAAAAATATCTCTAATAATTTTCACGAATTTCAAGTGATGTTCACGGAATTGCTAATAATCTTTCATGTCTTTAGACGAGCCTACTTTTATTTATTAGAATCATTTAGTTTTAAGAAATGTATTGAGAAAAAATGAATTCCATTGACAATTTTAATTCAAAAGCTTTAGTGAGCACAGGAGTGTTAGGGAAAGTAAAAGTGGATTTATATAGTAGGAACAAAAATAGATATTCTCCTGTGTGTGTGTGTGCGTAAGAGAAGGATTTGGTAGTGTTTTGTCACGCGAAGAATTCGGAATTCGTTTCTTCTAAGGTGCAATAGATTTTGTTGGACGGTAGAATAGCTCCAGCTACTTCGAGCTGCTAGTTTTTAGAACAAAACCCCAAAGGAACGCATCTTCAGAAGAAATAGCCATTTATCATGGCTTGGCCCTAAGAAGTAGCTGCTTTTTTAACCCCTTTTCAGTGATAAAGGACGATCATGTATGTTGCCTTGTTTGGGACTAAAGGTAAATCTTTCAGTAAATGGAGTTCTTAACATTTAAGGAAAGTAGAGCTGGATAAAACTATGATGGTGAAACCTATGGAAAATTTTAATCTGCCAGTTGGTTAGTATGTACTTAATGTGTATGTACCTAATGTGTAAGTTAGGATAAACTATAATATAAATAGTACATATATGCTTAATATGTCTCTATTAGTTTACCTTATTTCACGTCCAATGTAAACTGCATACCTTACTGCTGTAATTTTGAAAGTAAATTGATATTGCAGGTTAAGAGATTCATTTAACGAAAGATTTACTTTTAGTCTCAAATAAATGCATTAATTTTCTGGATTATTGAGCATTTTATTAAATTATACTTCAGTTTATGCTAAACTTCATGCTGAATAAAATCATACACCTACGTCTAAAACAATTAATGCAATGGTAATTATACTAACGGCGGTTTGTGAGTCCCGAAGAATGGAAGGCCCAAGCCCTCAACAAAGAAGCAAGCACGCGCACTTCAAGGGTAAAATATATTATCTAAACATACTTCCCTTAATATTATTATCATATTCATGAGTAAACAATTTTATCGACTATTGGTTTTTGAAATTTGAAGTCAATCGAAGCTAAACGTTTTGAGTTACGTCGGATAGGTTTTTGAAATGCTAGGCAGGGAGCATTGTATTCAGCCTCCAAAGTTGTGTAAACGCGCCTTTGATCAAAGGCGTTAACCATTTTCTCCCGTTGCAGCCAGTTTTCACTCTATCGAAATACTAGAATGGAGTTCCGCTCAGATTCTGCCACATCTTACTGCCAGAATTCCTACGTTTGGCTGTTTTGGCACTAACGGCTACGAAAACAAAAAACACAAGATACGATTTTTTCACAATATGACAACTTACATTGCCAAATTATGATTGAAAGTTTGATTTTTATTTATTCCATACAACTTGTTTGGGAAGGCGCAGCCTCATTTGACGAACCTCATTAAATTATATATTGGATGAACAGGTATAGAGAACCATATTAAAATTAATATTTTGTTATCTTTAATAAATGAGGATAAATATACTTATTGCAGGAAGATATATTGTAGGATATATATTATGTTTTTTTTTGTTAAATTTGAATTGACATTCTTTTACCGCATTGTTATATTTCTATTTATCACCTACAAACAAAGCCCAAATAAGGAGTCCTGGCTACCCTAGGTTGATATGTTTTTAACGCTCCCCACCCCATAACTCCAATGAGTTATCATTAGTGGTATTTAATAACCTCTATGACTTGAATATGATACGTTTGTTCTAATTTAGTATGATTGATTTATTGATTGATTGACTGGATTTTTATGCAGCAAGAGCTTGTGAGGTTATACCGCGTTTAATTTAGTATGGGCTAAATTACAGCCAAAGACTTTTAAACATTATTATCCTATCTCCATCAATGAGGTTAGATTTCTTGACATAATTAGAAATATCTGCAGTCAGAATTTCCAATTCAACTGTGTTTGATTGTTTTGATCCATCTTTACCTCCTGAAAAGCGTTTGAAGACAGCCATAGCCACTGTGGTTGCTTACCTCAACAGCAGCCTCATCAATGTCACCGGCATTCAAGGAAATGTCGTTGGGAACATCCCTACTTTTAGTCTCACATTCTTTTAAAAGTAACATGTTATACGGTGGTGATATTTAGGCTTTCGAAATAAAAAGTAAATTTTCATTAAATTTCTTCTTTATTCTAAATCGTGAACAACGTGCTTAGTATGGACATTCTAATCTACATAGTTTTTTCATTTTTTATTGCTTTAGAATCGGAAAACTTTTCCATTATTTCATTGAAAATCAAACTGTACAGAAAATAACTTTCAATGAACAAAATTGCAAGAGCAATGCATTTCTCTTGGTTCAAGGCTGAGGGCAAATAATTTTTCACTTTCTTTGAAACTGAAAAATGCCTTTCATCCTGCAGTTGGTGATCGCTATAGTTAGAAAAATGCGCAGAAAAATTGTATATTTGCGAAAATTGACTATATATTACAAAATTTTAATATCGTCAAAATATTTTTGACTTTAGATCAATTAGTTGGCTGCCGTTGTCTTTCAAAAATGCGGCTACATGAAGTACTCTTCAGGAAATACTTCAGTGAATGCAGGGCCATCAGAGGGGCGGGGGGATTCTGATCCTTTGAAGGCCCTGTATGAAACACATAAAAAGTGTTAATTCATTTTAGAGTAATTATTAATTAAATAACTACTCTGATCAAGTGTCTGATTATTTAAGAAATCTTTTTTTAACTTTGGAGAAAAATTCTTACTTTTTTATATTATCAGTTTTTGGTTCATGCTTCTTTTTCAAAATTTTTGTCCCTCGTAACCTCATGTCCTAGGATCAAGCCTAATTTGCCTATTGGTAATTCGAACCCTGTTTACGACATATGCTAGCCTTAAACGTGTTTATTTATATATAAATATTTTACAGTTCTAGAGAGGAAAAGACTAATTCTATTTTAGAAATGGAATTTGTAATTCTGGCTCAGTTTTGATGAAAATTCATTTTAGTAGCTCAATGTGTTTTCGGTAATAAAAAATTTGTTTTTTTTACAATAAAGCGGGAGTTTCCTAATTGGCTTCCGCTTGTTTCAATCAACGGCGTGGGGAAGTTGATTAACGTTTTATATAACATGGAATTTATACGTTTCTGCATTTTTAGAACAGTTTCTTTTTGTAAGAGATGAAAGGATAAGTGGATCGAGAAGCGTCAAATCTTTTTTACAAAACATTTGGAAATTTCTATAATACCTGATTCCGTGGAAATTTTTATAAAAAAAAGCATTATTTTGGCGACAGGTATTTCGGATTCCGCTCATCATGTTGGCATTTTATCATTCTTTATTCGATTTGTTTCTGCATTTTTTTAAATACTGCTTTTATTACACAAATTTGAAGTTTTTGGTGGCTTCTTATGGCGCAATATTACATTATTTAAGAATTTACATTGTTATTCTTTCATAGATTCTGACACTAGAATAAAATATGTAACTGAAGATGAACGTGAGTTGTATACACCTCTATGACAGCTATGACAGCATACTTGACTAACAAAGTATTAATGATAACATATAACTAAACATCACGTCACGAGATAATAAACGTCCATCAGGTTGTATATGCATACTTGTGAGCCGTATATGCACTTTTTCGACGAAAACACATGCAAACATGGAGTCTCATACTTTTCTTATTGCGCAAAATCAATGGACTTCTATTAGAGACCAAACATTGTTTTTGTACCAGCTATTTAAGACAGCGATATTATTTGGAACTTGTATTGGCACATTTGCTTAGAAATTATTACACTAATATTTTCTAATAATTCAAAAAACCAAAAACAATATCATAAAAGACATATGCGGCCCGCGTTCTTTCGACTTAACACATAAATTACAAAGTTAAAAAAAGGGAAGAAATTAGTTTTTTATATTATAAATATTTTCAATTTTTAATATATATATATGAAAAATAGAAGTTTCCGTGAGCATCTGAAATGACAGTAAAACTCTCACGATTTCGTCTATTTCCTTAGCAAGATAGTGCCTAATTAAAGTGAAGTCGGATTACTGAACGTACATAAAAACTAAATTTACAAGGATTTATTAAATTTCTCAGTCGTAACGTTACCCGGAAGTGCATTTGCGCCAGAGCATGGATTAACGAATCTATACGTTAAAGTTATTGATAATATATTAATCACACTCTGGCCTACCAGGTTGTGTGTAAAATAAGTTGCCTAGTTCTCCTTTACGTCCTCCTGTTAATGACATATGTAAGATATTTACCGCGCAGGTAAGAAGTTAACTAATTATTCAACATGGAGATTAAGTAGCCCATTAAATGAATGGCTCTGTTAGTTTCGTATTTTCCTTAACGTTCAGAATATTTGATTCCTACTAAGATAACTCTGAGTTTCGTATTTGTCTCTGTTGGTTAGTATTTTCATTAACGTTCAGTTTATTTGACTCCTACTAAGATAATGATAACCTGGACGAGCATATTCATACTCTACAGAGCCGTAGCCAGTCTGGGGCTACAGGGGGCAGATGCCCCCCCCTTTGGAAACGTGGTCAGCCCCTCTGGAATTTTTTTTCAAAATTAAAGACCTTAGAAATTTATTTTAAATTTTTTGTTTCGTATAAAATTGTGCCTGACAGTGGCAATTGTTCTTTGACGTTAAAAATATATTCAAAATAGATTTCGACTGTAGATCTTGTTTACATCATGCATTTTATGGAGGTTTTAGTCTTCATGTATTCTATAATAAAGATAAGGGGAATTATAAATTTTAGTTTACCTCTGTAAGTTTTTAATGCAAAATTTAAGTTAAGAAATTTATTCATTGATGTTAAATATAATAGCCTACTTAGATATTTATGTTATTAAATATATTAATAAAATACATCAAAACATTAACGAATTTTAATCCCTCCCTCTAACTTTCTTATCCCTCTCTAACTCTCAGATCCCTCTGTAACCAGCGTCTAGCTAAGGGCTTAATACTCTATACATAACTAGGTTACGTAATAAATAGGAACATAATAAATTATTTATATTTAAATTTAAAAGCTTTTGGAAATACATACTTCTTCTACCGTACTGCACTTTTATATAAAAGGAAGGTGTCCCTGTCCAAAGTCATAAGTTGTATTGAAAAGACCTTGATAATATAATATTTTTTTAGTATGTTAGGTCAGAGGAGTCCTGTTCTTGAACGGGTTCTCTGGATCTCCTATCCATTATGTAAAAGCGTGTTGCTTTGTTATTCAAATTCCCGATGCAGTTAAAAAGAGGGATCAAAGAATTCATTTAATCCTTCTATGAACTTCTAAAATAAAAAAAAGGTAAAATTATTGTTAAATATGATATTACAAAAAATTAAGCTATATTATTCAACTGTGCTACTGTTTGTGGCTGACTATATGTATTTTATATTGTACTACTTATATGCATTCGTATTATGGCTTAATGGATAACATAAATCCATGATGACTAGTGAACATGGTTTAGATAGAAATAACACAGAATTTTTAGTAATTGCTAAGTGAATTCAAAGAGCCACAAATGAACAGCATAGTCCTCCGCTTTTACCTTTTATAGTTCAGAAATTAAACACGAAAACACAAATACGACATTCAGTAAAATGAATGCAATGCAGTTGTTGACCTTTTATATCCCATAAGTAACGCCGTTTGTGATTTATAAAAATAATTTCAAAAATAAAAAGTAATATGTAAATCACTGGCCTACGCATGAGGCGCTGACAGGGGCCATAACTCCCATTGCGATGCAAAGTTTTATATCATCATCATCACCACCACCACCATCATCACTATCATCGATTTTCAATCCACTGCAGGATATAAGTCTTTCTGCTATCACACATACACCTAGTACGGTGAAAGAAATACTGAGTAAGCAGCCTTAAGTTTATTATGTTGGCCAGACGGGTTGGCAAGCTACACCTACAGTTTTACGAAGAATCCAAGCTTCGGTCGCCACAGCCGAAGTCTTGCGTTAAGGTGGGACTCGGCCCTGCGGTGGCGCAGTGTGGTAACGCGTTCTCCTAGTGCGCCGCTAATCCGGGTTCGACTCCCAGCAGTGCAAAAAGAACGCTTACTCAGAGATCTCATAAAGATCGCACTGCTCACTGTAGTCCGGGGTTTGGTTCCCTAGGCCTTAAGAGGTTCGGATTCCTCGGAAAACTGTAGGTCCCGGCGCAGCATGACCACTGTAGTCTTTGAGCCGAACAAAAACAAACAAACAAAGGTGGAACTCATTACGTCTGTGTCACCCACTTACGGAGTGACCGCCACCGATGACGCTTTACGCTCGGTCGAGCGCCGGTATTCTTGAGAGAGGACGACTGGGGGACAGTTTTGCATATACATATGAATATATGGTGTTGCAGCTCTGCACCCTTAACTTATAAACCTGCCAGCCCCTCAATTATGAACTTTCTGCCCAATCTAATGGTGTAAGTCTATTGAAAATCATAACTATCTAATTATCAATATCTTTAAAATACAAATAATGTTACATAGTTTATACACGGGCAAAAATACTCGCTATAAACTTTCCAAACTCTGATTAATAATATGTAATTTCTTGTCATATTTTCGATAGAAATCGAATTTGTCCTTTAATGTTTTATGCATGCCTTTACTATTTACTTACTATTAGTATTTTCTATTTAATTATATTACATTGATAAAAAACAGGAATAACGAAACATCTTTATAAAGAAATGAAGAAAATTAATAAAAAATGTCGGAAAGAAAAATAATTTATCTTTTCAATGTCTCTTTCGAAAAACGTTCCAAATATTAGTTCTTAAAATGAAAGAAATATAAGAAAAGGAGAATTCTTATTTAATGTTTGAAAGGATAATTTTTTCGCATTTTTAATTGAAGATGCATCGTATCAGCGAGCATCTATTGTTCCGCTTTAGCAGGAAATCTGTTTTTGCTGTTTAACTAATGCGAACCTTTACAATTTTTTTAATAGTTAAATTAACTGCTTCATATTTTATATCCTTTTAATATAATTACTGTCTGAATTTTTAAATCAAGAATCATAATGTCCTGCGGGGCGATGCAAAAGTTTCGTCGTCCCTGAGGTACAATGTATAGTCGGTATGAATCACTAAATCGGTTAAATGGATCCGCCATTTTGAAGTTTCTTCATCTTGTGTTTTATAGGAGGAGGCTTCCCAAAACAACGGTTCATCAAGATATACAAATTTATGAACGATTAAAGCCTCCACCATTAAAGAATCAAACCATGGAATACAGATCGGTTAAAAAAGGGTTCAGTACAAGAGAGATTCAAATCCGTGCTTTCAGTACGGTAAACCAACATGAAACCAGTACGACACTATGCGGTTTGAAAGCTTTGAAACAGAAAGCGGTACAATATAGCTTAATAGAGATGTAGAATTCTGAGGGTATATATAATTAGTGAAACTCATTCATATAAACATTTTAAAATTTATACTTTGCTTTGCGTTTCAACGATAGGGCAGAATCAAACAACAATATTTATCTCATCGTTTAAAACTATTAACATTCTTATTGCTTAATAAATGTACACATAATGTAAATGTACGTAATAAGTGAGATTTTTCTTGCAATCATCGCAAAAAATTATGTAATTGTTCCCCAAACCTTTAACTGCTCAGTGGTTCGTTGCTTCCGAATTTTCTATTTTCATTTAAAAGTTAAACACACTTTTTCTCAAATAAAATATTTGAAAAGGCAACAAATTAACACAGTTGAATAATAAATTTAATCGTTCACAGCTGTTTCAATAGCCCTGGACTATTTTCGTCAGAACGGTAACTGATACGACACAACGTGTAATGCCAACCCGTATTACAAACGGAGCTTACAGGTATAATAGAAATGAAAGGTAAAAATAAATCAAGCGACGAATTTGGGTAAATGTCTCATGTAGTGAAACTTAGGTTTAAAGAAACATCTCTGGTTGTAAAACGTGAGAAATAGCGTTGAAACAGCTGTAGACGATTAAATTTATTATTCACATATACTAATTTGTTGCCTTCTCAAATGTTTCAATAGTGCGCAGTGTTGTCATCAAATTAAATCAAAACACTTTATCTCATCACAGATCTTTCTTTCATAACTCAAAGAATACGAAATCTAATTAATTACGTAATATGGTTCTGTTTGAACCATAACGTCAGCGTTGTTAAGCTGACACTTATTCGTAATAAATACTCTGCAATACTTTCAACATAGTTTTATTTTGGTTACACGGATCGATTTTAGATATTAAATTTTAAAGGAGCGCGAGCTTTCGATACCGATTTGGAAGTATCGAAAAAGTAGGACTATTGTGTATCTTTAACCTACACTAACATTTTTTTTACATCCAGTCAGTGTTCCTGTAAATTTATTTAACAATTCAAATGGTTTAATGAAATTTACGGCGTTGAAGACTTGACAGTGTCAATTTCGCCAGATTAACTTTCGAAGAACCGTCTGTGAAATGCGAAAGAATGCCATCTGCGAAGAAACATGCTCTCTCTCTTTTTCTCTTATTTATGGAGTTTTAACCGAGTTGAATATCCGTTAGCTTAAGAAAAAAAATTCTCTCTCGCTAAAATAACAAAATATTATGATAAATTAAATAATTTTTTATGAAAGTTATACGGCACAATTTTAGAAAAATCCACGCATATTACTTTTGTCGCTAACTCATTGTTTAATTTCAAATATGCTATTTAGTATACTTCTACAGTATTCTATTTACTTCTCAATATTCGAACCAATTTATTCCCAATTCCAAACGATCAACAAACAAGAGCACTGTTGTCCATTGGTTTTATTTTTATGGAGCAAAGAAAGAAAGATTCATTTTGCGCCAAACAATGTAAGACCGTACATGCAGTTTTTACATGAATGAAAATTAAATCTTAACTTGCAAAAATGTATTAAAAGTACACTTAAATGAAACGATGTAATAAAATCATATGCGAATGGAATAACCAATATCAGATAAAAAGTTAAAAATTAGTTCATGATTAAAAGAGGCCTATAAAATATCACGAAGGTTGTGGTTCAACCTCTTTAGCACGAACGCTCGCGGCAACAAGAGACTTGTGCGTGATAAAACTAGTTCGCGTTATCTTTAAGTAATAGGATTATGTTACTGTTTTCAAATGTACTATGGATTCGAAACACACTTTGTGTTAAAATAATGCGCGTTAACGACGTTTAACTGCATGTCTTAAGTTGTTATTTGCATTAGATCCCGATTCAAAACACCTTTGGTACCACGGTGGGCAAAGAAGAAATGGCACGAGATCAGTAACGGATTAAGGGCTGTTCCTCCGGTGCCTTCGCACTGGGCGCCAATCCAAGGTGGGGGGGGCGACAAAATGGCTTAACAGCGATTTAGAACTAAAGAAATCAGAGACGTAAAAGCTACATCAAAATGAATGAACTTATTACTTATCTGACTGTACAGAGATTTGATTGCTCCAGATAATTGAAACACGTGAGGCTTTAATTTTTATATCAGGACAGTCTAATTTTTGGCTCATCAGAAAAAGTATCTGTAGCTTAGTTACATGTTAAATTACTCGTAAAGAAAAGAATGATTTTCCGGCGCCTGTTAGGACTCGAGCACGCGACCTCCCAATTGTAGGTCAAGTGTCTACCTACTAAGCTACAGGCGTCAATCATTTCCTACTCTGGTGGATTTGGGTCCCTAATATAATAATTTTCCCGTCAGAAAATCATTCTTTTCTTTACGAGTAATTTAACATCTATTGTTGCCACATCATCCGCTAATATGAGGAAAAAAAATGATTTAGTTACATGCTATTTGCTGCAAGAAAATTTCGATAGTTATAGTGTCTTTTCGTCTCATAATACTGCTATTTAGTATTTTTTGTAATAAGACACAGTTGCCTATTGAAGAGATCATTAAAAATATAATAATACCCTCTAAAAGGAATTATTTTGAAAATCATTAATATTTAGCAGGGGGGGCACCAAATTTTGGGTTCTCGCTGGACGCCATATTACATAAATCCATCTCTGCACACATTTACGGTACTATTAAGCGTTGAAGCTACGCTCATGGCATTATTGGCAAACAAGTTACAATTACATTGCCTTAAGACATAGCATATACATTTTCCTGAAGAACCTAAATATCTTAATACCCAAAGAACTTACCCAGCATTTGCAGCACTTGCTTGGTATGCTTTTATTTTCAGCATTGGGAAAAAATCTAGATTAACAGTGTGTATAGTCTAGATAAATGCATCACCATGCCACTATCGCAGAACATATAATCCTGAAAGCTGATGGGGTTTGGACAGAAAATCGGCGGTTTTGTATTGCCCTTCTAACGAAATTATGTTGAAAGCAATGGGAAACACATGAGACATTCGTGCCCCTTTATCTATGGTCTCTGCGTATTGGATAACGAATTTCCCTCCATCTAATAGCTATTGATTTCTTTAATGAAAAACTCGAGTCCAGTTTGCTGATCACGGATATCGTGACGTCATAAGGTCGTGAGTTCCGAAAGCATCCATTGTAACAAAGCCAGATTAGGAATTGACCTGTGAATTGCGAAATTTCTTCGCAAAATTGGCGAAGTATGAAAGATTCTAATATAGTGATCGATGAGAAGAGGATTAAGCCTAAAAAAGACCTGTATAACTGATTTCATTCTGCTGGATGCACTTGCTGAACCTCACAGGGTAACATTTATCTTTTGGATTGATCACTAACCGAAATTTATCAATCTGTAATTGAATGACATGAACTTATATACTCCCAGACTGTTATTGCTTTATAAAATTTCTAGTATACCCCTATGAAAATCTTGTATTTATGCCATGAATTTCTTTAGAACACAAGTGCCCCCATATGTATCTTGTCCACATAATTATTTGTTTTGATTTGATATGAAATCAACCGAATAATAGAACATTCTATTCTACTCTACAGATATTGGTTTGCCCGCTGCATGTTTTGTTTTTTTAAATCTATCTACCTTTGTCAGGGTCTAACTATTCCGTTATGAAATATCTTTCTAATATGACTTATTACTTTATCCTGAGGTCACTTATTTATCTGACGCACATCTACATTCTTAAATATTACGTTATTAATATCGTGTAGTTATAATACATATAATGTATAAGCGTTATATTAAAATAGGGTAAACCTACTTAACGGACACTGCCGAACAGTGGACATCTTTGTTTAACTGTCATTTTTCCAATTACCCGTATGAAAGTTTGTTATCCGTTAACCTACTGAAATAGAGAAGACGGATACTCAACTCTAATAGTACAATATTCCGAGGTTTTACTGTAATTAAAAAATTGTTATTTTTAAATTTTAGACGCCGTACTTTCTCTATTACAGATGAACATTATCTATCATATCACTAATCTTTGGTTTCTCACTTTTTTTTTTCTTTTTTAGATCGGAGTTTCTCAGCTAAGTCTGGTATTTAGGGAATATATGACTGAGCATATTTTATCTCCAAGGATTTCCGAACTGGAAAGAAATGGGAGTGAAATATATCGGGAAGCATTTTGCTAATGGCGAAAGCTAATTATTGTCATTCTGCTATCAGAAACGGCAAATTCATTCACCGTGAAGTGTCGCTATGTAGTCTCGCTTTTGCGGAATCGCATTAATTCCTTGTTGCATTAATTTCTATGTTGCCAAAATAGCATCCATATCTTTTGAAGTATATTTGGAGAGAGCAAACCATTAAACACTTTCAATTATTCAGTTTTGATATCGATGATCTGAAACACTAATAATGCTTTTTCTCCTTGATATTGACCTTTGGCAATTTGAATCATTACTTGCGTTTCTACTGGACTATGAAACTTGTAATAAATCTTTGAATCCTAAAGTTGAGGATTTCACAAAATTGTATCAAGAATGAAAACCACATTACGTTCCATCCAAGAAAAGAACAAGGACATGTAGCATTTGAATTCTAACAGATTTACTCACATTTATGTATTTAACTTTATTTTGACCTCAAGTCCACTTTATCCGTTACACCGTGTCCAAATCCCACCATCACGAAATGGTGACCAATGTTTCTTACAAGGAAATAAACATCTCAATGAGTGACTGCACTTAAATATTCTCCTTAATTAATATGTTTTACCGTAACTATAAAATGTTTCACCTTAAATACGATATTTCATATAAAAACGAAATTTACGCAAAAGAAGTTTCTTATAAGCAGTTTCTTATGTTATAATATCATAAGAAACTGCTTATAATATCATAAGAAACTGCTTATAATATCATAAGCAGTTTCTTATGATATTATAACAAACAGAGTGTGACTAAATTTCGTTTTTAAATATATTGTTCGGCAATGCATTATTCATCTATTTATGTAGTGTTTCGCCTTAAATACAATGTCTTTACTCAAATATAATGTTTTACTTTAAATATAATTTTCCATTTCAATATACTGTTCCACCTTAAATATAATGTTTCGCCTTAAATACAAAGTTTCATCCTAATATTATATTTTACCTTAAATATAATGCTTCACTTTATGTATAATATTTTACCTTAATTTCCATAATTCAGTATCAACATCTCAATTACCTCAAATTCCAGCACAACACTCACTTTAAACTTATTTGTTAAATCTGATGATTATTGGGGAATTAATTAAGGCAATTGTATTTATAAATTATGAATTGTATCTTCGTTTTTCGGACTAGAACCCTCTTATTTATGACAGCCGGAAAAAATAAGAGTCCACGTCTCAGGCGGGTCTCGACTCAGAGACTATAATTTATTTTATTTTTTTATTTATTTGCATTTTTTTACATCTGCATTTATATTACATTGCACTAAAATTACATTACATTGCAAAAAGAAAAAAATATTTAAGAAAATATAAATAATACAAAGAAACAAATGAAGATGAGAGAAACGTCTGAAAACGATCTAAAGGGTCAGATGAATCCTAAAATTAACAAATCACAAAGAATACCCAACACACAATTAAACCAGCTAGAGGGAACAGATCTGCACATATTACAAGTCCCCGAAATTAAACTATTGTGTCAGAGCTTAATAAATCGATGAGCCCACGTTTAAAAATGCGAAAAGGATCTTCAGCGACTTTAATAATTACTTTATTATTGTTTATATTTTTATAATTGTTCATTCTTCATTTTTACAGTTAAATTTACACCACATGACAACCACTAATGCATGAAGAAAGTGTATATCATATGTATATTATATTCGAATATATAAAGAAAAGTTCCAAGGAAATATCAGCGTGGATATAACAGTCCTACGACCTAAACGAAACAAAACTGTGGAGACTGGAATTCAGAAAAGATCACCAGGTTAATTTCCATCCCTTCCTTTTTCTCCCTCCCATCCCAAATTTTCCACATTGTTTCCTCAACTTTTATTATACAACATAATTAAATAACATATATAAAATTTATTGTTCATATTTGAAATAATAAAACCATTGCATTGAGTAAGTTGTCAGCATCAATAAAATGTGAAATTTAATATAGAGTTACTGGGTAATAATATGTCATATATACAATTCCAATTCAAGATATTAGAATAACCAAAAAGGGCATTGTATTGTATTATAAAATGCATGTTATCTGTAAAAATAGCGGATAATCTGCAAAAGTAGCGGACGAATGAAAAAATTATCAAGCGTTCAAAATAAGCTGACTTATGATATATTGTTCATACATGTCTAAAGAATTGATAGAGATTTTATGAAAAATTATTGAAATTTTTCAAAGAATTAAAATATTCCCAGCGCCGATTCAAAATATTAGAATATCTGTAAAATGATGTGATTAGTCAGCATTGATGATGAAATTTGCATAAATGGGGCCACTCTAAAGCTAGTATGGGTACAAAGGCTTGTTTTAAAGTCAGCTTTTGTTAGTTAGGAATTAAAAATCGGCTGCATGAAAGACGTACTGGATTCTATTAAGACTGATGTTGTGACTCTATGCAATGAGGTACTTAGTAAACAGATGATTGCCGAAAAAATGAAATGCTTTCAAGAAACTGTGAGGAAAATTTTAAAAGATTATTCTAGAAATCAAAATTTTAAAAATAATCGTGCAAATAGTGGTCGTAAGCGAATAACCATACTAAGGCAAGACAGAATGCTGAAATGTATTGTGATTACAAACCGCTTCAGGAGCCTGAGATTCGTAAGTAGAACGTGGCGACAAGAAGGGGAATGCCTCAATATCTATCACATTGAGACGATTCCATGAACTTGATTTTCAATCGCGTATGCCCTAGACAAAGCTGCTATTTACTTGCAAGGAAAATTAACACAAAAAATATGATATTTTGTATAATTTTATTGATTTATTCCTGTTTTTATAATTATTATGACTTAAATAATTATTTTGCCTCGGGCAGCTGGGGCTCTGTCAGACCTTATGGTCTCTACCCATAGCTGCCCAGGCAGATCTATTATATATATTATGTTGTTTTATACTGTAATCTGTATTTGTATTATATTTAAAACAAATTAGATTCCACGACGTTTCTGCAAATACTTAGTGATGATTTTACTCTGATCTATTATCACACTTTTATTTCTTAAACTTTCATTTGCTTGAAATTCGCTAAAACTGACAGGCATTTTGAAGTTGGACAAGAAAAATAATTTAGACGTCACCATGGTTTAAGAAGGTTGATTGACGTAAAACCCTCCATTTTTCTATTCAAAGTGATTTAAAAGTTGAAATGGGGCTTTCTGGAGAAGCTTTGAGAAATAAAAACCATTAGCAATATCTCCGGGATAGCCCTATAGATACTTCTTCTCTTAAACGCAAAAATATTTCTAACTGTCACTCACGAATTTTGGCAGGCTCAGCATTACGATTACTTTCCGTCCGAAGCTTTCATGCAGTTTTCTGTTCTATGACATCCAATTCATCGCACCAAAACCGAACTCTCTTAAAACAAGTATCATCTCCCGAGTTTCTTACTCCTTTCTAGCCCATATTTTCCGGATTTCGAAAGATGCATTCATTTCTGAAAGTTCAAAGCGAGGCATCCACTATCTATCTTAGAACATTCGAGAAGTTCTTCCACAAATAAATTTGATAGTCCAGTAACCCTTTTTATTCAGCTTTCATACGCCGATAGCAAAATGTGCATTCTAGTTTTTGTTTGCCCTTTCTGTAATTACTGAATATTATGTATTAAGTAATAGAAGAATTTTACGAAAGTTATCTAAAAGAATGTCGGAAAAATATTTGATGTCATATATATTTGTTCTATAAAGATTTAAATCTGTCAGTGTTATATTATGGGCATCAAATTTATCAGCTTTATAATAAGAGCCGTGTTCTGGAAAATTAATTTATTCTGAGAGCATAGAAATGACCAAGTATACAGATTCAAGCATTACGACCTCCTTTGTATTAACACTTGCTCTTCTACATATGAATAAATACACGTCAGTAAAACATTTATAAAAAGAACCTACAGAGCCTTCATTAACAAAACACAGAAAGAGCTGCAGCAGTTGCTTAAAATCTGTCAGAAGAGCTTTTGGCATACAAAATAGTGATATTCGCTGTCTTGAAATAATAACTTTTATTTGACATTAATTAAAGACTAATGATCTAAGCAAGATAGCATACATTCTATCGTCGAGCGTGGAACACCCACTTACGTTATTACGATGGCTTAGCGATTACGTATAACGTGAGAATGCTTTGAAATGCCTTGAAAACGGCCTGAACTAGTTTTTATAGATCTAGCTTTTTCACTCTTACTGGAGTGGTATTATTGCGCCATGCGCTTTAGTTCTGCGCACCTAAAAATAGTTCCTACGGTCGCTGTAAGGCTTCCAAGTTTAGATACTCTCATAAATATATTACATTACATGGTTTATATTAAGCCAACGGCCCTTTCTCTAATAACTAAAGAAACTACGTTGGAATAAAAAATTAAAAAAAAACCAATGAATATAGGAAATAACAAAGCTCTTTGCAATTCAGTTGTATTCCTACGCGTGAGAAGGGTATCATTTATAGCTTTTCCGGTCGCACTTTGTTCTCCCTTGTTCTCTCTCTCCTACGGCGATTCGTGTTCTAGCGGAGTAACATATGGTCGTGGCATATCCATATAATTTGAAGGCATCATTGAAACAGAAACCGCCACTGAATCGCATGTAAGTACTGAATCCTCTAATTTGCATCAACTTGAATAAAATGTCACCTTTAGTGTAGTGGGTCAGAATTGTTCTGCATGTCATTATTATTATTAATTAAACAGGCTCGCGGCAACCTATTCTCCAAGTAACACGCTTCGTTTTATCACGATGTAGTTACTTATAGTTTGGATTATTCGACTGCAAGGGTCTAAATTATATTACAGTTTAGAGCTAAAATTGCAAATCTCAAACACTCATGCTGAAATGATCGGATAGCTTCAGTTTCCTGGAAAATGAAAAGCGTTACCTCTGAATAAATACCGAATGAGCATTCCAAACCGAAGCCAATAAAATGCATATAAATTTGTCAAATTCTTTTTGCCAAGTAAAAATGAATTATGGTATCTGACAGATGGAGAGAAATAGAATCATAATTATAAAAAGTTCTAGCCGGGCTATCATTGTTCATAAGATATGACAAATTGTTTCTCGCTGGGTTCAAAAATCGCTTTATTAATAAACAAATAAAATGCATGACTTATGACGGTAAGTATATACTCAACTATTATTTAGCAAAATAATTTATTTTATTTAATAATATAAAATGTAAAAAATGAAGGAATTATAAAAACAATCGCTAATGGGAATCCCAAAACTTAAAAATATGGAGCATAAAGGAGAGGCAATAAGGATAAATGGAGAAGACATTGATTTAGTTGATAAAATTGAATTCCTAGGTGTAACAATAAATAAAGACTTACGGAACGACCACATGAGTAAAGAATCCAAGAAAATAAATAGAGGTATAGGAGTAATACAAAAATTAGTAAAAGTACTACCAAAAACCTAAAAATAGATTTCTATTATGCATTTGTTCACAGCATCTCATATATTGTAATTGCGTATGAGGAGATATGTGAAAAATCAATCTTTAGTTAATAGAAGGAATACAGAGGAGATTTTTTGCATTGCGGAGGGTAATAATACCTTAACATCTTTACATACGGAGAAAGAGAGCGTTGTTTCCTGTCCTCATTCGTCTAGCGGTCCAAGACACTCCGGGCTAAACGGAGGGACCCTGGTTCGAATCCAGGATGGGGAAAGCGTCTCTTTTTCTCCAAAACGAATAAAGCTCTAGTTTGAGCTAATTAATACGTGGGTGGCAAAAATTATTGTATAATAAATTCCCCCACGAAAACTCACAAAAATCTCGCCCCGGAGGCTTTCTTGTGTTGACCATATTTGGCAATTGTGTTATCCCTGCGGAGGGTAATAATACCTTAACATCTTTACATACGGAGAAAGAGAGCGTTGTTTCCTGTCCTCATTCGTCTAGCGGTCCAAGACACTCCGGGCTAAACGGAGGGACCCTGGTTCGAATCCAGGATGGGGAAAGCGTCTCTTTTTCTCCAAAATTACATAAGCTCTAGTTTGAGCTGTAATTAAAACGTGGGTGGCAAAAATTATAGTATAATAAATTTCCCCCACGAAAACTCACAAAATTCTCGCCCCGGAGGCTTTCTTGTGTTGACCATATTTGGCAATTGTGTTATCCCTGCGGAGGGTAATAATACCTTAACATGGAAAATATACTTGAGACTGGATAACAGTAACGGAGGACACTGGTATTATTCAAGCAAATAGATGAAATGAATATTATACAATAATTTTTGCCACCCACGTTTAAGTAGCTCAAACTAGAGCTTTTTTTATATTTGGAGAAAAAGAGGCGCCGTCCTCATCCTGGGCTCGAACCAGGGTCCCCGCGTTGAGCCCGCGGTGTCTTGACCTACTAGACGAATGTAGATAAGAACAAACGCATTTTTCTCCGTATATGAGGATGTAAGATATTATTACTCTGTTGACCATTATTTGGCAATTGTGTTATCCCTGTGAAGGGTAATAATATCTTACATCCTCATAAATGCATATTGTATAATTACCAAAATGAATGAAAGAATCTATAAAAACATTCACGGATGCAATAGACATACAAACAACATATGGATGCGGGAATGTCACTGAGAAAGGATGAGGTTTTACATGTACTGAAGATCTGAACAGATAAAAGTAGAAATAATTTTGAATACGGGGTCTAGATTATGGAATACAATAGGTGATATAACAAAGAAAACAAGAAATTTGGAGCAATTTAAAAATACAATTAAAAAGCAACTGGTATAGAGAGTTATGGAGTAGCGAGATTAAAGTTGCGATTATTTTAAGTTGAAAATGTTCTAATATATATCAAACATTTTTATCAATTTTTTTAGGCATAGTAATACAGGCCTGCACAAAAGTTTAGACACAACACAAATTTGAGTATAACAAAATACTATTAAAACTGAAGAAGTAGGAACTTTAATATTACGAAGTATGAACACATGTAATATGCAAATTAAAAATTTGAGAACAGAAATCACATCAGTAGCGAACTTGCTGCAATATATAACTTAAAATAAGTAAAATATGTGGCACAAAAGTTTAGGCACAAACATAAATTTTAGCACTTGCATAAGGAAATGAACAATTTTAATAATCAATGTAGCCACCATTACTTCGTATTAGATTAAATACGCGGTCGTTCATTGAAAGCACAAGATTTTGAAAGGTTTCTGGTTCAAAATTAAACCACGCTTCTTCTATAGCCTTTTTAAGTTCTAAAACGGACGGATATTGCTTTCCATTGGCATACACAACATTCGTTAGTATGCCCCATACATTTTCGATGGGATTACAGTCAGGACTAAGAGCAGGCCAATCGAGAACTGTAATATTTTTAGCGCTCATCCATTCTTTTGTTGACCTGGATGTGTGGATGGACGCATTATCTTGTTGGAAAACCCAGTTTCGTCCACATAAAAGTTCGCCAAAAGGTAATAGGTGACTTTCAAGAGTTGCCTGGTATGCCTTGGAATCTTGTTTTCCATTCAAAAACGCCAAAGAAGTCTGTCCATTGAAGCTAAAGGCTCCCCAAACCATGACTGAACCTCCTCCTTGACGTCTGCTGAACCGACTTAAGGGGCGTTTTCGAAGATCGTGCCAGTAGTGCGAAAGGCCATCGGGACCATCTAAGTTCCACTTTTTTTCATCACTAAATAACACCTGCAGCCATTCGTCACTGTATGATATGTGCTGCCTTGCCCATTGTAGTCGTGCTTGTTTATGATGTAATTGCAAGCAGGGCTTGCGGCGCATTTTTGCATATCTCAAATGCCTGCATTCTACAATCCTTCTACGTATGGTTTCTCTTGACACTCGCATTGCTAACGTGTTTTTTATTTGATTTGCAGACAGGCTTTCATTTGAAGCCAATCTTCGTATTTGTCTATCATCCCGAATGCTGGTCACTCGAGGCCTCCCAGATCGTGATTTTGGTTGATACTGATCACCCCGGGATAACACTCGATAAATGCCTCGCTTTGAACGGTTCAATGCAACAGAAATTTGAGTAACAGATTTACCTTTAGTTTTCAGCCTCCAAATCTTCAAAATCTCGTCATTCGTAAATTGCTTTGACTTCGGCATCGTTCTAAGCATTCTAAATTATTTCAGGCCTTATATAACAACTCTGGGAAACGCCCCTTCGATCACTTGGGAACTTCGCGCCGTTAATTTGCATAAATCTGACATATGTGCCTAAACATTTGTGGCATGCAGATTCCAATATTACGGTGTTGGGATATTTTGTTTCAGTACTTTTGGTAATCTTTTAAGTTGCACAATTTATTATTGGTTCTAGGATTATTTAGATACAATATCGGCGAAGTTCAATGCAAATTCTCGCTTTTATTTATAATTTGCCTCTGTGTCTAAACTTTTGTGCAGGCCTGTATCAGCGCCGATGGTATGGCGTGATTAGATGGTGAAACGTTCGGAAGAAAATAAATATTTCTGCCTTCGGTGGGACCTGAACCCACGACCTTCCACTTGCCGGGCGGATGCTCTACCCACTGAGCTACGAACATTCGATCCCCTATGAACGTATTTGAACACAATTTTCGTAGGGGATCGAATATTGTCGTTCGTAATTCACAAAAGAACCCCTTTCACTGTTCACTGCACTTTGAGATCAGACCTATGGAAGATGATAATGCTTGACTTCCTGATCACGAATGTGAATTATTTGTCTTCTAAAATGATATCACAATTTTTGATGAATGTTTGAAGTCCAAAAATGACACTTTTTTTTAATCGCGCTGTATGTGAAAAGAAACAGGTTTGAAGCCTGTAAAATTATTAAGGATTATCGTGTTTAAAGGATAAAAATAAAAAATTATGTCTCAGCTAATTCAAACTGTGTAAGAAAATTAATATGGAAAATGAATTTTTAGCATAGATATTTGGCGAATTTGACGACAATTTTGAAGAGTTGGCGGGACATTTAAGTTTCGCATTCCACTGGCTATATAAACTGTTCCGCAAATGTAACGTTAATATAGTTGTAGGCGTTTCCGATTGTGAGAAAATGAAAAATATAGTGAACATAATTCAATCTGTTTTGAATTTGGTCGTTAATAAATACGACACGCTTCCGTCATTAATAACAGACTAAGAACTTAAGGAAAGTCTGGAAGTATTGTCGAAAATCGAAAACATAATTTTTAATAACGTCAGTGAATCATACTATAATTTTTGCCACCCACGTTTTAATTACAGCTCAAACTAGAGCTTGTGTAATTTTGGAGAAAAAGAGACGCTTTCCCCATCCTGGATTCGAACCAGGGTCCCTCCGTTTAGCCCGGAGTGTCTTAGACCGCTAGAAAACTAACAAAACCGCTAGAAACTCACAAAAATCTCGCCCCGGAGGCTTTTCTGTGTTGACCATATTTGGCAATTGTGTTATCCCTGCAGGGTATGTATAACCAAATAACAATGTCAGTGAAAATAGCAGTTTAGATTTTGAAGACGATTGTGATTTCCGTATCAACGAAGAAAGTGATATTAGTATAGTCGGTGACGAATATTATAACTGTACTGTAAAGGGCGATCAATTGGCAAATGAATTCAGTTTAGAAAATATGCAAACAATTGTTCAGTATTTTGACAGCCGTCAAGAAATTAAATTCCAGAAAACAAACAGGAGATATCCAACAGTAAAATACCCTACTTATATTTCGAGGTTTAGAAAATATATATCAAATATGGGCACAAATATAGAAAAGTATAAAATAATAAAAAATGAACTGTTAGCCAGATTTACAAAAGCTAGGGAAATTTTTTTACATGTTCATGATATAGATTAAAAGATGAGCGATCCTGAAATCCCAAGAGGTAGATAAGAGCCAAAACAAAATAGTTGTGCAGAAAGTAACAAAATATATCACTCAAATATACACCCAGAATATGGGCAACATAGAAAATAGTGCCATAGAATTTATTTTGATAACGAGAAATATTACTGCTAATATTATTAATTAGCAGCTTTTTTTTAGCAAATTTTTAACTCTGATCAAAGTGATTTAATTATTTTCTTCCAAACCAAAGGCAGCTATCACA